>CM042205.1:22590000-23130000 GCA_023541355.1 Oryza rufipogon | reverse complement strand
TTATTGTGGTGATGATTGTTGCGTAAATAGATAACGCTGACGTTGGTCCAGTAGTCGGAGTGAGTGAAATCTCCGCGTTAGGTGGAGACGGTTTGTACGATTACATCGAGCCCGAAGGTTGCAAGACATGCACCCTCCCTTGAACAATTTAATACCAGTAGTTAGAGAGTTATTTTGGTAGCGTACTCGTCCTTTGGAGAACTATAGACTGCACGAGTCCTTTTAAATTATATATATTGCTATTATTGCATTATATTTTCTGTTGTTGTTATAAATACCTTAATGAGCCTTAGAGTCTAACAAACTTAGGATAAAATTTGAGAAACACCTAAACAAATGGTTAATTATTTAACATGCTATTGATTTATTATAGATATTATTACTGCATATGAAAACATGCTTATGGAACTATTTATGGCTATATGCTGAGAACTGTTGACACCGCATGTGAGCGGGTGGTACACATGATAGAGTTCATGTGTTTGGTTTTATGGACCTGTTTATGGTCGTGTTGAATAAATGGATATATTTATGGTTATTTCTTATTTAAAATTGATATAATAATCAACCCCCTTGTGTCAATAAGAATAATATAGTTTCGCCCATCCACACGATTGATTTGTCGAACCTGGCCGTATATTGCTCCAATTGATTAAACTTCTGTAGGCCTTTCGGTGTACTAGCCATTAGCTTTCAAGTGTGTGAAGCAAAGTGACATGGTTCATGTTTATATGATTTATATATGTGGGCTCGATGGACCCCGAGAGTTCAGAACTTCCCTATTGGCCCATGAAGTTCTGGGCTGCCCATCGAGTAACGAACAATGGTAAGTGGATGCGGAGGTAGGTTGGTACACACCTCGGACCGGATCACTCCGAGCAACATCCCGAGCATCATTTAACTTACTAGGCAGAAGGGAGAGATATATGGAGCAATATTACACCTTGTTACTTTTCAGCCCGGCCAGCTGTGGGTATCGTGTGGGTAAAGCTAGGCAGACGCTGCAGAGTCGTTGAGTATTCGAATACGCCGTGCTCCCGGTTAATGGAGATGTGTCTATGGGTGATTCCAGATTATGGGCACAAGTTATACTAAAAGGCTATTAATTAATAGGGTTAACTTATTTATTATTTAATGTTCTATTCATGTTATTTATAAGTAACATCTATATTTTTATGCTCGTTATTATTGTTTAAATTAAATGTTCAATAGTGTTGTTTATAACAAATGCTTATTAAGATAGGCTCTATGAAATAACTGTTAAGGTTAGGGTTTAAACCTTCCAGCTCTCGATACTGCATGTTTTATATTGCAATTATTGTATTTGCTATCATATGCATGTCTTACTGAGTACCTTTTCTACTCATAAATGGGTTCAGATCATGAGGAAGATGATTGTGGAGAACCTGTTGATCTGTTAGAGTGGGACAGCTATGGTTTCTAGGTCATCCTACGCTCAGGCAGTTCCTGTGGTGGAGTTTAGCAGTTTGATGAACCCTGAGTTCCTCTCGACACTCAAGGCTGTTGTTGGCCCGATCTTTCGGTGAGTTGTGATAACTACGATTTGGGAGAAACGTTGACGATCCGACTACAACCATACAAGACGTTGCGTTGCGCCTTAGCGATCGATACACCTCTCCGTGGGTTGTTGATCTTGCCGGTGCAGATCAACCTTATTCCTGCAAGCAATCGAGAACAAGCAAGAACAAGATATAAAGCAACTGAATTGCTAGATAGACAAGACGCACAAAGATAAATTGACACACGATAAAGTGGGGTTCCGAACAAGCAGACGGACGGTCTAGCCGACACGCGCGCTGCAAGCGAAGTAGCAATGGCTAAACTTACAATTAATCAAAACCCAAGAAACCCTGAAGGGGTACCTAGCTATATATAGGGGTGGGAGGACGACCTTGGGGTGCCTAGGGTCGTGCTCCACCTGTTTGGGGCACACCCCACATGGGCCCCACCTGTGCCGGGGTCCCAAATGAAGTTACAAGCCCATAGGCCCATTATAGGTGACGCAGCACCTTGTGCCTGTGATTCCGGCCACACGAGATGGAATTCGGAGATGAGGCTGGATCCGTTGGAAAGAGGGCTCCGAGAGCTTTCCATCAAGTACTCACGGGCTGAAAACGGAGGTCGTATGCAGATTCGGCGGCCGTTTGAAGTCAGCAGTGTAGCAGGTGGCCGAATCGGATTCCAGCACTTGGACGATGTGATCTCGATATCTTCTTGTTCATCCATGATGCGAGCAATGGTTGCATCCGTGGTAGCCATGGTCACATCATCCTCCCCTTCTTCATGGAAAACCGTCCTCGGTCTTTCCATATGGTGCTCTTTGCGTAGTCCATTTACAACAACCTGTTTCTTCCACTCAAAACAAGACAAACTCAAGACAATTTGGTTAGCAATAACATTTCTCTCTAGCTTGTATGTTTTATCCACATGTACAGGAAGTTCTAAATCCGAGCAGATGTAAACTCTATGCACAAAATATATTCCAAGATCATTATATTCGCCAAAGATGTGAAATATAACATTGGTTGGATATGGCAAATCAGACTTAGCAAATAATTTCTCCTTCAAATTATCGAGATCACAAAAATCATCAAACTGAACATAGCCCAAAGTATTTAAAGAAGATCTCAATTCACGCTCCTCTACTTCATTAGCAATGTGAGCAACATGCTTAAAATCAGCGCAGTATGAATTAACAGTAGGAAAAGCATGTTCATTCACTAGTTGTGGCATGGATATAAGTGAAGTACTATCGCACAACTCTTCTTTATCACAAGGAACATAATGCAAATCAACTTGTGACAAAGGCAATTCAGAAGTAGGTTCCACTAAAGTTTGCTCTAGGTCAGCATGGAAAGTGGAAAAATGTAATTCATCAGAAGCATACTCACCTTGAGTAATTTCTGCACCATTTAATTTACCTTTTATGCCCTCTTCAGATAATGTAGGTGCATCAGCCTTCTCCTCATTCGCGAGTGATGGAAGTGACATGTCAAACATATCGTTCTTCTCATTTTGGGGATTGTTCTGAACTTCCTGCAAAACATAAGTGATAGGAGGCACACGCATAGCTTGTTGCTCCGTTGGGTTCTCCAAAATTTTGCGCTCAACATTGCAAGCAAGCATGAACAATTGGCCTATATGATTATATGTCACATTAGCAAGCCCAGCCTGAATATTGGAATTAAGCCCTCTGAAAAATCTAGTCATTGTGTTCTCATTAGATTCTTGTAAACCACTATAAGTGATACAAATTTTAAAATCATGAAAGTACTCCCTAACAGTTTTGTCACCTTGTTTTAGATGTTCAAATTTCTCAAAGAGAGCACGTCTATAGTATGAAAACACAAATCTTTTTCTCATCAGTATTTTGCATTCATCCCAAGTGTCAAGCTTATTTCCCATAGTATGCCACCAAAAAGATGCAGAACCGGTACACTTATTACTAGCAGCCTTAATCATTTGAGCATTAGAAAAATCATACTCATCAAATTGTTTGTCTACTACTAGCTCTCAATTAACGTAAGCGGCAGAATCATACTTACCATCAAAAACTGGCAAATTAGATTCTACCATTGCAAGATCATTATCATGTACCTCATATGCAATGCGTGAAGAAGTCGCTATATCTCGTTGATGGTGAAGAAGTTGAGGTTGAGCATAACCATCTCGTATCACCTTGCGCAATCCTGCCATGGTTAGTAGCAAACAAGAAACATACACAAGAATATGCACGCTCCTATCAACTACTAGGTAGTGGCAGCTGAAATATCACACACTCAAGCTTTTACCAAGCTCTTACAAGTTCTTACCAAAGCAAGCAGAATGGTGACGTACACTGACTTAACCAAGCACCCCAATGGAGGTTGGATGTATCGATGCCTTGGCAAACACTTGCTGTACAGCTGCAATCAGATCTGTGGAGCTCTGGGTAGGCTTAAATATGTAGCAAAGGGATAGCAAAAGCTCAAATCAGAGAATGCAAAGTTGAATGATCGTTCAAAGTCAAGTACCGTGCTGGTCCTAGGCTAGAACGTACTAGAGACGCGAGCCTAGACACAAGCGGCAGGATAGCACTAGAAACAACTTAGGCACACTCTGATATATGAAGTTCAGCTCAATGATAACAAAATGATTTTCTCATTTTCTTCTTTCTTTCTTTCTCTCTTTTTTTTTTGTCTTTCCTGCTTTTCTTTTCTTTTTCTTTTCTATTTTTTTTTGGTGCGGCTTTTTTTTCTTCTTTTTTTAAGCACCTTTCTGCCTTTTTTTAACAAAAACTGACTCAAGGACCTCAATGTAAGGTCATAGGGACTCAAATGTAAATATAAAAATTACAGGGACTCAACTGTAAAAGTGCAAATCCAAAATTAAAATTATACAAAAATGGAATGCTGAATTTATACTGGTTCCGTTTTTCCAAATGGATCTCCAATCGAACACTCTGAAAATTTTCACCAAGGTGTCTAGCAACTCGGCACAACTGGTGGGGAGGTGGAGAGGTGGAGGTACGGTGGGAGGGAGTCGGCAGATTGGAAAGGTTCGGTCTGGGCCCCCACAAGTGGAAACCAAATCCAATAAAAAAAAAAAAACTTTCCCCTTCCTCCTTCCTCACTTATGGAAACTGAATCCAATCCACGAAATTCACTCCCCTTCCTTCTTGCTAGCGCACACATACACGGCAAAAACTAACACACAGCAGGATCAGCAAACTCTAGATTCAACTCAACAACTCCGAAACTAACCGACAGAAACTTCTGAAAACTACAAAAATAGAACCGTGGCAGCGAGCCGATTCCGTTTTCGTAGGTCCCGACGACAACAGAGACATGGAGGCGACGACGACTGTGGTATAAAACGTGAGTAGAACTCGAAACTCTAAACGAACTAAATGCTAAGACCAGCAAGACGACGTGACGATGCAACACAAAATTCAACAAAGCAAAAACTGAAAAGAACAATGCAATGGCACAATATGGCTAGGTAAATGATACAAATTTTTTTGTATGGCTATTTTCTGGTTATGGGTAGATAAAAACTCACCAAGCAACGAAAGCTCTGATACCACCTGATGAACCCTGAGTTCCTCTCGACACTCAAGGCTGTTGTTGGCCCGATCTTTCGGTGAGTTGTGATAACTACGATTTGGGAGAAACGTTGACGATCCGACTACAACCATACAAGACGTTGCGTTGCGCCTTAGCGATCGATACACCTCTCCGTGGGTTGTTGATCTTGCCGGTGCAGATCAACCTTATTCCTGCAAGCAATCGAGAACAAGCAAGAACAAGATATAAAGCAACTGAATTGCTAGATAGACAAGATGCACAAAGATAAATTGATACACGATAAAGTGGGGTTCCGAACAAGCAGACGGACGGTCTAGCCGACACGCGCGCTGCAAGCGAAGTAGCAATGGCTAAACTTACAATTAATCAAAACCTAAGAAACCCTGAAGGGGTACCTAGCTATATATAGGGGTGGGAGGATGACCTTGGGGTGCCTAGGGTCGTGCTCCACCTGTTTGGGGCGCACCCCACATGGGCCCCACCTGGGCCGGGGTCCCAAATGAAGTTACAAGCCCATAGGCCCATTATAGGTGACGCAGCACCTTGTGCCTGTGATTCCGGCCACACGAGATGGAATTCGGAGATGAGTCTGGATCCGTTGGAAAGAGGGCTCTGAGAGCTTTCCATCAAGTACTCACGGGCTGAAAACGGAGGTCGTATGCAGATTTGGCGGCCGTTTGAAGTCAGCAGTGTAGCAGGTGGCCGAATCGGATTCCAGCACTTGGACGATGTGATCTCGATATCTTCTTGTTCATCCATGATGTGAGCAATGGTTGCATCCGTGGTAGCCATGGTCACATCACAGTTTATCTGTTTGTAGAAATAAGGCTTTATAGGCCATATATGTAATGGTTTGTATTTTTGTTGTGTTGTGAACTAAGTGACTTAAGTATTGTATAATCGAAGTTTATGCTTTTATTCAGTAAAAAAAAAGTCTATGCTTTTATATCATTTCATGCGTAACTGAACATCCTGGGCAGTTACGTACTCGTGGGGCACCATGACTTTATCGGGTGTCCTCACAGCACCTTTGGTTGATTAACACATATGGTAGTCATGGTTATATTCGACCTAGTTGTGTCCTCATCATCCTTCTCTTCTTGATTAGAATCCGTCCTCGGTTTCACCTTGTCATGGAGCCTATGGAATTTATCTTTATCTACCACACCATTTGGTGAGGAATATTTCTTGATGGCCATTTGGTTGGATCCTGAAATCTTTGTAGTCGAAAATCCACAACACTCCCCTTCTTGCAAATCAACATGTAACTCAATTAACAACTAGAGGAACTATATAGAGAATTACTTATATGCATGCGGTCCTCTAGACAATACATCTCATCATGAAAAGAAGGTATAGTCAAATTCAAACAAATATATACTCGATGCACATTATATTCTCCTTTATTATCATAATTGCCAATAACATGAAAAATCACATCAGAAGGGCATGGCAATTCAAATCTAGCAAATAATTTCTTGTCTAAACTGTTGAGTAGACAAAAATCATCAAATTGAATATAACTCCAAGTATTTAAAGAAGATGTCAATTTAAACTCTTCATTCTCGCTAGCAATGCGAATAACATGTTTAAACTGAACACATAGTGGCTCTACTATAGAACTAACATGTCCATTCACTAGTTGTGGCATGGATATAAGTGAAGCATCGCAGAACTCTTCTTTATCACAAGAAACAAATTGTTTTGTGACAAATGTATTTCAACAATTGTTTCCACTATGGGTTGCTCTAATGTAGCATAAGTAGTGGACATAGTTGGCATATTATAAATATGCATACCTTGAGTTGCTGTAGCACCATTATCATTACATTTTTTCTCATCTTCAGAAATTATAGGAGCTTGGTCAATTGAACATTCTTCAAGCATATATTAAGCTATAGATAGGTCTTTTTCCTCTTCATCTTTCCTCTCTTCCTCATTACCTTGGTTGTTCTCAGATGCCTGCAAAATATTAGTATCCAAAGCAATAGGCACGACAATACGCTCGTTTTGTAATAACTCAGACTTAGTCGAAGGCATCGCAATATTAGTATCATTCCTGGTATCTCTAAAAATCTCATCGATTCTATTCTTCGTGTATCGACCCACGTATTCCACTTCCGAGGTAGAATACCGGTCTACGGCACATTCCTTAGTAAGAACCAACTTACCAAGAAATGGGCACACCAGGAAAATCTCATCGATTCTATTCTTCGTGTATCGACCCACGTATTCCACTTCTGAGGTAGAATACCGGTCTACGGCTCATTCCTTAGTAAGAACCAACTTACCAAGAAATGGGCACACCAGAGTAGCGTAGCAGAAACAATTGTAGCCAAACCCATTAAATAAAAACCATAAGAAATTAGTTTTTACCAAAATAATAACACTAATAGTACCTTGCTCTTCTAGATCTTCATCACCTTCACCATTAAGTTGATGTAGAGATATGCAACACTTGATTATTTTTGTAGAATCTTCTCTTCACCTAATTGTTAGCTCAACACTACAAGGAAGAATATATATATATGGGATGAGTATGAATGGCATTCAACAAGTCCAACTATAGCAATCCAACAAATATATGCCCATAATCCACCTGCATAATACATATATCTCCAAATCCCATAATCCAACAAGGAATTTTATGCATGTTCATAAAACAGTATAATAAAATCTCATATTAAGTAATTATAAAATTTATTGCATATAAGGCACTACAGGTATTAGAACCTCTGTTAGGTTCCTTTCCTGCCGCGTTCGCAGTTTCTAACCGAAACAGGGAGTGACATATCACAATTCATACACTCTGCAGAGGTGTGTCGCTGTACCCATAGATGCCTTAAACCTTTTAATGCCCGTGCTACACCACCACCACGCCAACGCCTAAGCACACTTGATGGTGTATGCTGGCAAGGCTAAGGTCACAAGCTTTTCATCAATCCCATATGACAGTTATCTCTGCGGGTGATTCCTGCAACAACGGCAAATCATCGGATCCCGCAACAACGGCGATCCACATCATCTAATCGAATTCCGCAACAACGGCAACCCTTATCGCTAGCCCACGCTCACGGGATTCACGGAAGTCCTTAAGCCCACAGGATAAAGCCATTAAGAAAGAACTACTAAGCCAGCCTGTCCCATTCCAGGTCATATGGTCGACACGATTGCTACGGCGCTTGAATGCCATATAACAGTTGTTATTTAACCTTGAATGCCATATAAGCGCCAGAAATGCTTGTTGGTATTTCTTACGACCACAGATAAATCCGCAAGCGTACGGAATACCTCTGTAGTGGTTAAGCCTTATACTTTGGGATTGAAGGAGTAATAAAATCATCCACCATCCATCCCAAGTGGTTAAACTTATACTTTGGGATTGAAGGAGTAATAAAATCATCCACCATCCATCCCTACTATATGGATGTACCAGCCAAAGAAAAAGAACAGGAGAAACGACCTCACAAGGTGGTAGACTAGACGACTTGGGTTCGAAACCTCACACTTCTAATTATTTGATATTAGGTTCTCCCTAATATTCGCGTTTTAAAGAAAAAGAACAAAAAGAACAAGATAAGAAGTGAAAAATAAAAGTTAGAACAACAAAAAAACATATCAAGTTATCATGACTACTCCAGTTGTCAACCTGTGCATTTCATGATTTGTTATTCATATTTAAAATATTAAAAGAGATTTTCCATGAATTAATAATTCTAAATTCGTAATTAATAAATATCAAGTTATACTCGATCTTAGCTATAGCTTTTCCATTTTTTGATAAGTTTGAAATTAAAATTTAGAATCAGTAAAAACTAAGGCTGTGTTCGGATGCCCCTCTTCCAAATCCCTCTCCCTCGTTTTCCGCGTGCACATTTTTCAAATAGCTAAACGGTGCGGTTTTTGCAAAAGTTTCTATACGAAAGTTGCTTAAAAAAATCAAATTAATCCATTTTTGAAAAAAAATTAGCTAATACTTAATTAATCACGCGCTAATAGACCGCTCTGTTTTCCGTGCGGAGGCACTATGTTCCCAACCTGAACATGCGAACACAGCCTAACGGGGTTTTTAATGTGGCCCATTATGTCAAATTCATATCAACGGTCATGATAATACACCCATAAAATAAACTGATATATTTTCTATTAGCGAGGTTAAGATAGATATAGATCTATTATATTATTAAAACAGCTTTGAAAGGAAGCATCACGTTTGCTGTGGGGGTAGAAATTCCCACATTAATCGGAGAAAAAGAAAATGAGAGTCCAACTAGAAATACAATTTAAAAATAGCTGAAATTCGGAATTAAAAATAAGCAATCTTGAGAGAAGAGTACATATAAGAACCCAATACGAGATTAATCTAAATTTAGAATAAAAATAAAATAAAATATGAAATTAGAAAAGAAAAGGAGAGTCCGAGTAGGAATGCAATTTAAAAATAACAGAAATTCAGAATTAAAAATAAGGAAAATTGAGAGAAGAGTCGATATAAGAACCCAATACGAGATTAGTTAATATTCAGAATAAAAAAATAAAATCCAAAATTAGCAAAAAGAAAAGAAGAGTTCAAGTAGGAATACAATTTAAAATTAACTGAAAATTCTGGTAAAAAAATTAACTAGAATTCGGAATTAAAAATAAGCAATAATCATGGGTAGAAATAAATCGACACACATAAAAAGTAACCATATTACTCTCATTAAAATAAAGTCTAGGCCAAGTGAAGAAATAATAAGAAAAGAGTCATTTCTGTACTTCTAGTATATAGCCGTTTTAATATACACTCGCTAATATACAACAATACAGTTGATACCGCCTAAATATGCCCTCCTGGTGTTTCGAGAGACCACCCTGATTGCCGAGTTCCTTACGACAACCCGTCATGACCATCCAACCGGTAATGAATACGGAGAAGTACCCACACCAGGAAATTATCTTAGTACTATATACCCACGTGGAGGAATATCCGTACTGAGCTATCACCATTAGCGACCCACCTCTACTGTCCCGCGGTATATAATACCCATTAATGATATCTAATAATCTAAGCACCACGCATACATTACTAAATACTACTCCATATCGCTACAGCAGACATAGAGCAACCATCGAAATGAACATTAGACCCACACCATTGCATATCTCTGGTAAGCTAGCTACATCATCATATCGAGACAAGACTAACATAACGTCGGCACTCAAATTTTATAAATGAAGTAAAAGACCGAAGCTATATAAAGAAGAATATTTCATTAATAAGATAAGTGTTACAAAAGAAGAAAGAGCTACTAAACTATACTCGAAATCTCTTGAAGACTTGAAGAACTAAGAAACTACTCTATTTCTACTCCACTAGCACTAGAACAAAGTAAATAAACTAGAGAGAGCTCTTGATTCTTCTTCTTGGTGTGTGATGGAGTGGTGAGATCCTCCTTTCATAGGTTGCCAATGATGGTTGTGGTCGTTGTAATTGTCGGAAATGCCCCGCAACCGTTATTAGGGTGGCATCTTGGACGTCAACGTGGAAGACCGAGATGGGCAGCCTCAGCCTAGGTTCGGCTGAACCTTGGCCAGCCCATCTGGCCACCAGTTTTGGCCTGGATCCTCCTTGTTGGGCTTTATACTCTGTGGCATGGTGGTTGTTCTTATTTGCAGGTGTTAAATTGGTTTTGTAAGTGTTGACAGAAAATACGAGGCCTGGGAGATCCGCTTAACTCCAGTGCAGGTCCAAAACTTGCCTTCGGGTATGCTAGCGTGTCAGTTGACTTGATCCTGCAATCAACAAAAACAAAGACAAAGAAACCGCGGTTAAACCTATAAACGATAGCCGATCGGCTAAGTGCCGATGACATATCATTTATCTTTTAAGCCGATGTCATATATACATCGATCGGCAGTCATGAATGTTGTCGAAACGACAACCGCATACGTTGAAAGACGTGGTTACTCAACAGTGGTTGGAAAGAAACGGAATGTACTCGTTTTTGGAATTTATCTTTCGATCCCCCTATTACATGGCCCTAGGGGATTTTATATAGCCCCATTACAGTTCTTACTGCTAGGGTTTAGGTTATACAGGGGAATTTACACGGTTGCCCTTATGAAAGGGACATTCATAGGGGTACACAATATTACGGAGGCTCACTGTCGGAAGCACTCCGAACCCCTCAGTATATTTGAAGGATGAATAGCTAATCACAATTCTTCCATCTTAACATATTAAGACATTCGACGCTCCGAGAGAAAGATATGTGAGACATTGCCGGGCCTTTAGCCTGCCAGTCAACTTCAGCCTGAGATGTGCCCGTCAAACCACTCGAAGATGGCGACTAGATGTGTTACACAATCAGGAGACTTGACAAAAATGGCTAAAGATTCCACAACATCTCAAATATCTTAACTCGTACTCATGTTTATTATGTCCCTAACAAAAGGAACACACTAAACACTTTCATCCAAGCACATGATATCTCAACATAGGGAGTTCTAAGTTCTAAGTTTTAGTTAGGTTCTTACAACTTATAACTTAGATACACATGGCCGATTGGCCGAATAGTTAGGTTCGCGGAAGCACCTTCTACCCAAAAGATCTTTCATGCAACCGACTAGGATAGACCCTAGTAAGAACCATCCTGGAAGAAAGAAACTTCCCCATCGAAATCATCCTCCTCAGGAGTGATCTCACCTGCAACCAATTCTAAACATGCAACAATACAACAATACAAGCAAGAGTCAGTACAAATAAATTGTACCGGCAAGCACCAAGCAAGCCTAGTACTCTACATGCATGGCATATTCAAAGTAAAGCTAACAAGGGATAATTTTAGCATAAAGCAAATTTAGTTTGCAAAGAGCATTTCAAATTTCAGATTTATTTTCAAATAAATTTCAGCAAGCATACACTTAGCAATTGGGCATCAAATTAGATGTTAAACACATATAACATAGCTCCTTATTGCCTTCCATGGCAGCAAGGTTATAATCCACAAGTCACATCACATTTTGAAGTTCAAATTCAGCTTTAGAAGAATAAAACACATGTCTATACTCATGACATATATTCATACGCCGCTCTTGACCGTGAGCACGGCTAACCGATTAGTTTTAACTCTGTAGAGTACGTACACTTTACCCACATGATGCGAAATAATAATCATGCAAAAGCATGGCACGCGATACATAAGTACCCGATTTATTACTCACAACAAAACCCTTCCAAGATTCATGATTTAGCCTTACACCAGCACGATACGTGTTACTCCATCCTAAGCCATACTCGATATATGACCTAGAACCGTTAAGTGGTGGGCCCACGCCTTAAACTTAACCCCGTGGTGGTGGACACAACGGGAACCCACCACGTGGCACAATACCGTTGTATTGGACACGCTTAGTCACCTAAACTACCACTTCGGGGTAAATAGGAAGCTCCTCTGAATTATACGAACTCATACACACCAGCCTACCAGAATGTAAGGCTAAACCAT
The DNA here is from genome assembly GCA_023541355.1 of Oryza rufipogon. NCBI lineage: Eukaryota > Viridiplantae > Streptophyta > Magnoliopsida > Poales > Poaceae > Oryza > Oryza rufipogon. The sequence goes on along the minus strand of CM042205.1, from coordinate 23,117,423 downwards.
AAATAATTTACTAAGCTTGGGCTATCCCATACTAGCACATGTGGTTGTACTGTATACGAAATGAACTGACGCTGAGTGAAGTCCTTAGGTTGGTTTGGGTGCACTCTCCCCCTATCGGCACACAACTAAACACCATGTGTACCACATGAGGCCCAAACCTAAAATCCACATTTTTCCAACATTTTATTTAACAAATAACACATTTTATTATTTTATTCCAGATCATAAAATAAATCATTTTGTATATGTACTTGAGCCCAAATGGTTTGGACAATGTGACCTCAAACATTATTCTTAATATGACACAATGGATTGTTCCTAAGGTTTGGAATAATGGTTAAGGTCTTTTGTGGAGTTCAGGTGATAATGCAAGTTAAGGAGTTGATCTAACAAATTTTACAAGATTTTAATGGATTAGTGTACAATAGACATGCATATTTTGCAATTTTTTTTCAAAAACCTCCAAAACATAGGTTCAATGTGATCAAAGAGGGGAGGTGGCTTGCCTTGCTCTTCCACTCCTTGCTCAGCTACAAAGTAGGTCTCCTCGAGACTCGGCTGCGAATGGTCTAAACATACATATGCAAAAATTAAAATTTAAACATACATAAAAATCCAACATGCTCTAAAATGAATGCTTTTTATGGAGTTGGTGTGCTCTGTGTTAATTTGATTTTCAGTGAAAGAAACTTCAATCTAACAGTTTACATTCAAAGTTACAGATTTTTTTTAAAAAGTGTTTACATGCTAATTAGGTCCTAAATGCATTTCGGATTATCGAGACATAAATCTTTATGATTCTGTTAAGTTAAACATTTTTATGATGCAGAGCATGAAAATTTGGTTCTAACAAAATTTAGTTTGCAATTTTTAGAGTCAGGATGAATTTTCTGCAAATTTCTAAAGTTCTGTCATTTTTCAGTTGATAAGAAGCTAATTTTGCATTTTCTCAAATTTTCATACATCACTTTCCTTCCTCGGGTCCACCAGACAGTGACTAACGTTTTGCGCAAAAGCCCCTGGGTTCTCGGGAAATAGATCACGCAGCCCCTAGCACGAGTTCCAGGATTTTATTCAAAAAGGGACTTGAATTTTATGTTATTTACAGATTAGTGCACGACCCCATATGTAAGTGACTGCTCGAGTTGCTAATACATTCCTGGGAGTCTTTAAATTTCAAAAGCCATGCCCTTGCTCTGGACAGAGTAGAGCAGCAGCACAGCCGCGAGCTTCATAGTATCACCGGCGGCGAACAGCGGCGATTCAGCTCAAGCTCCCCAAACGAAAAGTATAGAGAACAACTGTGCGAACCTATTGATGGCTTTCTTGCAAGCTTTGGTGTTCTATAGCGGCTGATAAGGTGTTAGAAGCGGTGGCTAAGCTCGGCTTGCACATGCATGTGGGTTTAGAGGCTTGATCTAATCGTGCATGCGTATGGTAAGGACTCTAGGGACTACTAGGAGGCTCACCAAGAAGCAAATGTGGCTCGGCGAAGTCTTGGCGACGGTGTACTGGTTCGGCGACGGCGCGGCTGCTACGGTCGTCGTCGACGGCGTACCCCCAGGCTTCTACTGCAAAGAGAGGATGCATGCCTCTGTTTAGATCAGCACAAGGTAGCTCTAGGCGAAAGATATTGCGCCGAAGCTCACCAGAGAAGGAGAAAGAAAGGAATGGCGTCGGTGGCCAGAGTTGGGGAAGAAGAAGAGGATCTCCCACTGTGGTCCACCTCGCGTCGATTCCTTCTGTATTCTTGATCTACAGAGGTTGATGAAGCTCGTGACGAAGTGGCTAAGCTTGTCACGAACTGTGGAAGCCGGGCGACGAGCAAAGGCGAAGCAGCGGCGTCCAGAGCGCGACGGTGACGCGGTCGCGTTCCCGGAGATTGGCTGCACCAAATGAGGTGTTCTTGGTGGTGTTAGAGACGGCATTGAGAGGGGATTACAGAGCGCATATTGAACGGAAATGGGGCTCACCGGATTGCGACGGAGTCGAGGACTTCTCTCGTAGGCGCCGAAGATGGCACCTCCGTTCCCGGCGAATCCGAGGCGGGGTACCTCGGTTCTTCCGCGAAACGAGACAAGGGCGAGAGTGAGAGAAAGTTGGTCGGCCGGTCGGGTTAAGTACGGTCGCCGGCGGAGATGGACAGGAGGAGCTCGCCCTCTCCCGTGCTCGACGCGTGCTCACACGCGTGGCGTGCGAGTTCAGGCAGTGGGCTCGTGTGGAGAGGAATGTGAGTCTGACAATGGGGTCCCGCCATGCAGCCCTGGCCCACATGGCAGCGACTAGTGAGAGAGAAGAAGAGGAGATCTAGGTTTTGGCCAAGTCTGGAACAGAGGTGGAATTCCAACTTTGGGTTCAGTTTAAAATTAGTTCCAGGCAGAGTTAGAGCTAGTGACCAATGGCAAAGTTGTAAAGCAATGTTTGAACTACAGTTTGGATCAAGTCTTACAGCCTAGGAGTCCAAGGTCGAATTTTGGCAGAGTGTCAAAGAGTGCTCCAGAGAATCTGTCAAAATCCTGTGCTTAAGTGTTTAGAGAGTTGTTTGGTTCATCTAATGAGCTGATAAACTAAATTAAAATTCACATTTGGTTTCTAAGGTCAGCAAGAAGTTACCACAAATTATTACCAGATTGATGAGTTGTTCCAAGAATTTTTCTTTGATCCATTGGTTTTAGTTAAGTATGAATATGATCCTATAATGCATATGCATACACCACAAAATGCACAAACAAGCAAGCATAAAAGTTTTAGACATAAGTTTTATTTATTTTACTTCTTCCACCATTTCCATGTTTTCCATACACCCAAAGTCATGGTATGTGACACTCATGGGCCCCTGATGGGCCGTTGGGCGATCGCCGGCCCTCCAGCCCCTAGGCTTGATGGGCCGGGAAGGCTTTTTCGGCCCTCGCGGGGGCGAACTCGCTGCGGCGAAGTCGTCCTCCTTCGGCAGATACTGTTCGCCTTGCACCCTTCGTCTGGGATGCCTCCGGCTTACTCGCTCCTCATACGGCCCCTCGTCTTTCGCCGTTCTTGTTCCGTAATCTTTGCGACGGGTTTCGGCAGATTTGGTCGAAGGGCCTCATGCCATCCGCCAACAAGCCCCTCACGGGCAAGGGTGAGAATGGAGCTTCGGCCGAGCCCGTGCACACCATGTGGTATGGTACGCGGCGCCCCCCTTCGATCGATGCTCCTGCCGAAACCTACATTGTTCCTGCAAATAAAGTTTGTTTGCTTGCGCGGCTGGTATCGTTTTGCCGCTGTTTTCCCCCAGGCCAGTGGTATACATATAAATATATATTTTTACTTTTGCCGGGCAGAAGGGAACAGTATTGGGCTTTCCTTTGATGGGCTTTTTACTGTGCTACTCGGTCGATGGGAATTTACCGTTTCGCCTACCCCTGCGACAGGTGGCGCTTTATTAGTGGTGGGTAGGCGAAACGTCGCCCGGGTGGGCTATATATTACCACCCTTCTGCTCTTTTTATCGCCACACCCGTCATTCTTACCGTGTGTGCTCCTTTCCATTTCTCTTTCCTTCCGTAGCGTTTCTTGACCCCTCAAGTGTTTTGCCCATTCTCTTCCTTCGCCGTCCCATACACATCGTTCGCCATGGCCCCTCGCAAGCCAAACCCTGCTTCAGCGAAAGGGCCGGATCTCGGCCGGATCGATGATGATAGCACCGCCTTTTTGGGGGTCTCTCTCATGGACGATGTCGAGCTGGCGAAGTTGGTCAGTTCTGGGGCGTTGGCTGATGGGCAGGCTTTCGCCCCGGGGAAAGCCGTAGTGCCGAAGCCTGTCGACAATCGGACGGTAGTGTTCACCGTCTTCTTTGAGGCGGGGCTACGGTTTCCGTGCAACGTGTTGTTGCCGGAGATCCTTCGCCTTTTCCAGGTGTAGCTCCCACAGTTGAGCCCGTCGACGCTGGTTCGGATCTCCATCTTCGACTGGGCGTGCCGGACTTCCGGGTTTGAACCCAGCGCCGCACTCTTCAGCACTATATTTTTCGCCACCGTGAACTCGAAGACAGTGATCACCCCTGCTGGAATAAAGAAGACGGTGTTCGGGAGTGTGAACTTTAACGTTCGCCCCGAGCGGTCCGATCTCTGGCCGGTGAACGCTGCTATGTCGAAGTGGGACCGCCATTGGATGGCGACGTGGTTCTATCACACCATCCCCTTCGAGGCCGGTTCTGACTCGGCGAAAGCTGTTTGGTGCCGGCGCAGGGTGATTGCGCCGAACCGGAAACCCAGGATCGCCGTGGACGGCGCTATGGAGGCGCGGTTCGCTCTGCTACGAAAGGTTTGCTCTCGCCTTAGCTGCCGTAACCTGGTGGAGGAATTATGTATGCTTCGCATCTTTCCCCTCTCCCAGTCATGGCAGGTTACGGTTGATCAGAGCGAAGAAATTGATGGTTTGCCGAAGCTGGTTCTTCTTGAGGGAATGAACAGTAAGACTGTTCTTTCGCTATACATTCCCGTGCATTGCTATTTTGCCTTGTTTGACTTTTAACACAACTACATCCTTTGCTTCTACAGTGTTAACCCTCGACCAGGCTGAAAACGAAGCCCGTAGGATGATCGGCGATGTGTCGGTCGTCGAGTATAGCCAGCTGTTGACACGACAGGCAGCTGGTCGGGCGAACTGGGTTTACAACGGTGAATTGCCTCCCCGGGCGAACCCCCACAAAGCCGAGGACGATGCAGGACCTTCGCGGAAGCGAACGCGCGGACAAGTAAAACTTGCCCCTAGGAAGCGTAGGGTTCCTACTTTGTCGGATTCCGATGCTGATGACGAGGATGATGCCGAAGAGCATGACGGCGAAGAAGAAGGGGAGGAAGAAGAGGAGGCGGAGGCCGCGGCCGAAAAGGCCGCGAGCGAGGCGATCGAAGACCGCGCTGAGACTCCTGGCTATACTCCCACTCCAAGTCCTGGCCACAACGAGACCGGGGTGGAGTCGAACAGCTCCCCCCTTCGACAAAAAGATTTGGACGGGGCGAAAGCCCTAGTTGCGTTCTCGTCGGGCAAGGCGACGGAGGGAGGTCCTGTCAAGAAGATATTTAAGAAGAAAGGACTCGTCGATGTCGCTCGTGTTTTCAGCGACGATGAGTCTTCTGACGGGACTCCGACTTCGCCCGCTGGCCGCAGCCTGGACCTTTCGACCGCCCCCATTCCTCCACTTGGCGCCGATGGAGCGGGCGGTAGCGCTGCCGCTGGGGCTTCGGCCTCTGCGGAACGGATTGTGACAGCCACGGCGAAGGTCTTCGACAGTCCTCTGCGTCAGCCGGTTGCATCGCCGCTGACTGATGTGAAGGGGAAAGGAGAGGCCGTCGAGACGTCCGCTACGGAGTATTCGCTTGTGGCGCCTCGTTTCGCCCTTGGCGATTTCGAGACTCGGGCGGACCTCCTTCCTTTTGTGGAAGGGGTAAGCAATCTTGTCTTACCTACAAGTACCCCGTGTCTGTTCACCGAACTGAATGAGTTCGATGAGGGGTGTTCTGCTATCAAAAGCTTGGCGGTTCGGGTATGTCTTTTTTTTATACTTAGCTTTTCCCCTTCTTCTTTACTTGCCCATAACTTAACATTTGTTCTCTTTGCCGTTCCTATTTTGCATCCAGGTCCTTGCGGCTCACTGTTCGACAGACCGAACCGTGCGGGCTCGTTTTGACGGATTCAAAAACCGTCTTCGGGCCAAGGATGACAAAATAGGCCGCAAGAATTTGGAGATGGAGGCCCTCGCCAATACCCTGAAAGAGGCGAAGGCCGAAAACAAGCGGCTCCAATCTGAATTGGAGAAAGGGAGAGAGGCTAGGGCCGACGTCGATCGCCTGAAAGCCGAACTAGAGAAAGAAAAGGCCCACTCCGCCGTGCTGACGGATTATTACAACCTCACTAAGCCGAAAATGGAGGCTCTTCGCCAAGAGGTCAGCAAGGTCGAAGCGAGCGCCGCGGAGGAGTCGCGGCGGTTTTCGCGGGAGATGGCGAAAACTACCGAGTCCGCACGAACGGCGTGCCAAACGCTTCGCCTTGCCCTTACTAATATGGGTGCGAAAGTGCGAGGTGTCCCTGCCGAAGATGCCTTGGCCTTCGACTTCTCCGAGTAGACCCAACAGGCTGGTGGTTCAGTTTCGGACTGCGCCACTGCGTACGGCGACTACTGTGCGCGTGTATCGGCAACCTTTACTATGGGTCTCCTGCAGCAGTTCGGCTGCGAGCACGTCGCCGAGTTCCCCAACTATGCGAAGGGGGATTGGGAGATTAGCGCGCAGGACATTTCGCCCGCACTTCGTGCATGGCGGAAACAGTTCTGGCAGAAGCACGGCCGTTCCACTGCCAAGGCGCGTCTTTTGGAGCAGCTAGCGAAGGCAGAGGCGGCGGACCTTTGCGAAGAGGAGGACGCGGTGGCTGGAGGGGGTGGAGGCGATGCCCAGGATCACCCAGAGGTGTGAGGCCCTCCGCCCTTTCCTTAGATTTTTGTAGTGTTCTTTCTTTTGGTGTTCGGCTGATGTGGAAATCGACGTATATTCGGTAGGCTGCCGCTAATCCTCTTTATTGTAACCAAAAAAAGTGGCCCTTGGTCATTTTAAACATATATAAAAGACCCACCTTTAGCCACTTGTTGACGGTCGAAGTCTTTGACGTATTTATGATTGTGCCCGTTTCACCTTATGCACTACCTTGTTATTTTTCCGCTTATTCTCACTATGCGATTGGTCTTTTGCTATCTTTGAACTGTCTACCAGGGTATTCGCCGAAAATTGTGCATTCAGCCCCCTTCTGGAAGTTGGCGAAACCAAAACGAGAAACTTGTGGCGTTAAAGAATTTGCTGAAGGTGCGATGCCCATTTCGGCATGTTTATCATGAAATGCTGATAAACGGCCGCAGCTATAAGGTTTTTAAGGTTACCGGGTGGCTTCGGGCTCACCCTGGGCGAACCTTGGAAGAGTATGATCTTGTTCATTCAAGACGTTTGGAAGACATGGCTCGCTTTTGGCGAAACCATCAGAAGACTGATCGGCAGGAGGCGATCTTCCAGCGCCGTTACGGTCTAGTTTGTGTTTCGCCTCCTTCTCCTCTTAGGGTTGTGTATGATATTAGTAGTGATGACGAACCTAGTTCGCCTGATCACTCTTTAGAGGAAGAGGGAGAGAGAGCGCGCGGGGGCAAAGATGTAATTTATCTGTGAGCCGGACTGTGATGCCGTTGCTCTTTTCTATTTGTACTACTGAGTTGTATTCCTCGATACACTTTTTTCTTTTAGAATCAATAAAGGTGCGTTTTATTTCCTTTTCGCTATTTTCGCATTGTCACTTCGCGTGCTTTCGTTGGGTCGGAACATGTCGGCCCCTTTGCATATATTAGCGAAATAGGTTTTGACTTTTCCAGCTTTCGGCTTCCGTTTTCGATCGTTTTCTTGCATTATAGGAAGCGCTAGTGCTTTCCTTTCGATCGAGCGTGATGGTGTTCGGCTAATTGTTTTCCGAAACGAGCTATTGCAGTTTCAATCGTTCGGCGAGCGATGCTTCGGCCGATTCGTTTCACCCCCCTGGCTTTTTTCGCTGATCAGACGTTGGCCTTGGGGTTTTTTCCGCAAGTTGTCAATCGCACAAACAAACGGAAAACGAGGCAGAGGACACAAAGATTTTATACTGGTTCGGGCCTCCATTGTGGATAATAGCCCTACATCCAATTTTCTTTTTTTTTTCATTTTCCTCTTTTTTTTTCTTTTTTTCTTGCCGAGAGGCGTACATAATGCCGAAGGGCTTACACCGATATATACATTTTTACAAATTGGCGATTTGGGTGCCACCCGTTCTAGACATAAAAACGCTTGAGAGAGGCAGCGTTCCAGGAATGGTCGAACTCCTCGCCTTCCAGTGTCGCCAGTCGAAAGGACCCCGTCCTTGATTTGTGCTTGATGAGGTACGGTCCTTCCCACCTCGATTCAAGTTTGCCAAAGGCTATCGGATTCGCCTTTTTTCTTAGGACAAGATGACCAGGCAAGAGCTCCGTCGGTCGAACTTTTTTGTTGTAAGATGCTGAAGTGTTTACGGCATACTTGCGCATGTGCTCGAGTTCTTCGACCCTTACTCCTTCTAGGAGTTCGAGCGACACCTCGCATCCCTCTTCGCCCCCGGAGAACATCACCCTTGGTGAGTTAGCCCCTAGCTCTGCTGGGGTCATTGCCTCATCGCCATCAAGGAGCATGAATGGGCTAAACTTGGTTGGTCTTGTGGGGGTCGTCCGGAGGGCCCAAAGAACAGATAACATTTCCTCTGGCCACTTGCCCTTCGCTGCCCCCTCGAGCCTTTTCTTTAGTGCTTCTAGGATCTTGCCATTTGTACGTTCGGCCACCCCATTTGATTGCGGGTGTGCGACCGACGCGAACCTGATTTCCAGGTTAAGTCCTTCGCACATCTCTCTGAACTTGTCAGAGTTGAACTGCTTGCTGTTGTCAGTGATGAACTCTTTTGGCACTCCGAAATGGCAGATAATGTTTTTCCAAACAAACTTCTGTACTGCTGCCAAAGTGATTGCTTCGAGGGGTTCGGCTTCGATCCACCGAGAGAAATATTCTACAGCCACAATTACGAACTTATACCCATTTCGCGCCACCGGGAATGGCCCAATGATGTCCAGTCCCCATCTGGCGAAGGGCCAGATTGGCGCAATGGGCTGCAAATCATAGTGGGGCGCGGTTTGGCTTCGGCCATGACGTTGGCAACTTTCGCACTTCTTGATTTGCTCAGCACAGACTTTCAACACAGTGGGCCAGTAAACTCCTTGTCTAAATACTTTGGAGGCTACCGTTCTTGCAGCTTGGTGCGCGCCACATAGCCCCTGGTATATTTCCTTTGCCATTTCCTCGCCTTCGGCGGAAGAGATGTAACGAAGCAAGGGTTGAAGTACCCCGGAGCGATAAAGTTGGCCCGAGACCATCTTATACTTCGTGGCTCTGATTTGCATGCGCTTTGCTTCTGCTTCGTCGTCCGGAAGCCAACCAGTTTCAAGATGTCCACAGACACACTTGGTGCATGCAATACTTCGAAAAAGATGCCAGGCAAATGCGGTCCGCCACAAGCAGCAGATTTCGCCAAGGCGTCTGCTTCCTCATTCTGGCCCCAAGGTAAGTATTCAACTGTTATGCCGGTGAAGTACTTTTCCATGGACCGAACGGCCTCCAAATACCTCTTCATTCCTTCTTCTTTTGCCTCGAAGGATTTGTCAACGTGGCCTGCCACCAACTTAGAATCAGTTCGGATTAGCAGGTGCCGAACTCCCAGCGCTTTCGCCTTTCTTAGGCCCAGAAGAATGGCTTCGTATTCTGCTGCGTTGTTAGTTGTGTTGAACTGCAGCCTTGCAGCATACCGAATCGGCACGCCATTCGGCGAAATGAGTACTGCCGCAATGCCTGCCCCCTTGTGCGACCACGAACCGTCGGAGCACATCACCCAGGATTTTTCGACGGGCTCGGACTCGGAGGCGAATACTGGTGTCCATTCAGCTACGAAGTCAACTAGCACTTGAGACTTGACAGCAGTGCGTGCAACAAAATGCAAGTCGAACGGGGATAGCTCTGCCGCCCACTTGCTGAGTCGGCCAGTAACTTCCTTGCCTCGGAGTACTTCGCCTAGGGGGTACTGTGATTGCACTGTTACTTTGTGGGCCTGGAAGTAGTGCTTGAGCTTGCGTGAAGCCATCACCAGGGCGTAAGGGAGTTTTTCCATTTCAATGTATCTTGTCTTCGCTCCTTGCAACGCTTCAGAGACGAAATAGACCGGTTTCTGGCCGAACTCTGTTTCTTGACGAGGGCAGCACTGACTGCCACTGGCGAAGCTGCTAAGTATAGTAGTAGTTCGCTCCCTGGTGCTGGGCTTATCAGAGCTGGCGGGCTTTGCAGGTATTGCTTTAGCTCGTCGAACGCTGCTTGGCATTCCGGCATCCAATTGAACTTTCCCGCGCCCCGGAGGGTCTTGAAGAAGGGCAAACCTCTTTCGGCTGCCTTTGAGAGGAATCGGCTAAGTGCCGCAATTCGGCCCGCGAGCTTTTGTACCTCATGTACGCTCGACGGGGGCTTCATTCGCTGAATGGCGTTGATTTTCTCGGGATTTGCCTCAATTCCTCTTTCGGAAACGCGGAAACCCAACAGCTTGCCCGCGCGAACGCCGAAAACGCACTTCTCAGGATTCAGTTTTATGCCCGCTGTGCGTAAGTTGTCGAAGGTCTCCTGTAGGTCAGATGCATGATCGAAAGCCTTGCGGCTTTTTACGACGATGTCATCAACATAAGCTTCCACGTTTCGCCCCAACTGCTTACAAAGGACCTTGTACACCAGCCTGGCGAAGGTTGCTCCAGCATTCCTCAGGCCGAAAGGCATCCTGAGGTGACAAAATGTGCCGAATGGAGTAATGAAGGCTGTCTTGGGGATGTCGGGCGGGTTCATGTGGATCTGGTGATAGCCGGAATATGCATCGAGGAAACTCATGAGTTCGCAGCCTGCTGTTGAATCCACGAGCTGATCAATCCGTGGCAAGGGGAAATCGTCCTTTGGATATGCTTTGTTTAGGTCTGTGAAATCGACACACATGCGCCATTTGCCATTTGATTTCCGCACCAGCACTGGATTCGCCAGCCACTCTGGGTAATCAATCTCTAGGATGACCCCAGCCCTGAGTAGTTTTTGGACCTCGGCTTTTGCCGCCTCTTGGCGATCGGCGGACATTTTGCGGAACTTTTGTTTTCTTGGCTTGGCCTCCGGCTTGACTGCTAGGTGATGCATAATGAGATCTGTCGAGACACCTCCCACTTCGTAAGGGCTCCAGGCGAAGATATCAATATTCTTCTTGAGTACCCCCAGGATGCTTTCAGCTTCTTCTTCGCCCATGTCGCCCCCTAGTGACACGAGTTTTTGGGGTCGGCATCGTCAATCTGCATCTTCATTACCATGCCATGAGGGGTGGGCTTCGGCGCGTGCTTCGGCCGGTCATGTTGTTCGGCCTCAACATTGTGCACTGCTCTGTTGATTATGGCCAGGTCGCCTTTTGAAGCGGTCGAAGGTTGAAGCCCCTTGACCACTATTACACCTGCCGGGCCGGGCATCTTGAGCTTGAGATAATTATGGTGAGAAATGGCTTCGAACTTGTTCAGGGTTGCACTGCCGAACATGGCGTTGTAATTGTACGTGATGTCGACGACGTCGAACAGTACTTGCTCTTCACGTCTGTTTTCTCCCGAGCCAAAAGCTATCATCAAGAGTGCTTGGCCAAGAACTTGAACTGGCTCTCCACCGAAACCACGAAGCGATGCTGGCGCTGGGGTAAGCGCTTGGGTGGGCAACCCCATCTTGGCATATGCTTCGGCGGAGATGACATCAGCCGAACTCCCTCCGTCGACCAAGATTCGCCGGACTTCGAAACCAGCTATCTCAGCTGAGATTACCAAGGGATCTTGATGTGGGAACATAACTCCTTCGGCGTCTTCCGGCCCAAAAGAAATTAGTTGGTTCAGATACCGTGGTGCCCCTTCACTCGCCGAAGTGATGCTTTGGACCGTTCGGATCTGCATCTTCTTCTGCCGTTTCGACAACTGGGTTGGCGGATCAGCCCTTGTAATCACTTGGATTACCCTTCGCTGTGCATCTTGGCATTGTTCGGCTGAGGGTGCTTGCTCCTGAACCGCTTCTCGAGGTGCTTCGACAGTTGCCCCCTGCTGTGGCCTTGAATCTTGCGCGTTGCCACGTTGCCTGATGTTTCGACATTGCTCTGTGGTGTGCGAAGAGCGTCCGTGGAAGGCGCAGTAGAGGTCTTTTCGGACCTTCTTGCGGACCGGCTGTTGATGGCTGCTGGCTTGCTGGGCGTCGAACTCCTTGCGGAGGGACTTGCACCTCTTCAACAGCCATCACAGCCTTGCCCGCACGGTCGGTTCTAAACTTCCTCTAGGTCATAGGGGCTTGGCCTTGCCTTGGCGGCTGTCCCTGGATCACCGGCTGAGGCTGGCGAACCGCTAGGGGAGGTGGCTCAGCAACTTGAACTTGCGCTTGAGCTTGAGCAGCGGCAATAGAGGCTTTATCATACTCAGCTTGTATAGCTTGTCTTCGCTTGGAATCCTCCTCGCCCCTTGCGAAAACGTCAATGATGCGAAGTAGGTGCTCAAGTGTCTGTGGTTCCTTGTTGGTGATTTTTCTTGTGAGTTCGCCCTCGAGCAAACCAGCCGAAGCAGCGTTTATGACCGACGCCTCGGTTATGTCTTGAACTTGGCACCGGGCCTGCGAGAAGTGACGCATATATTCCCTTATCGATTCTCCTAGCCTCTAGCGAATGCCGAGTAGATGTTGCTGCTTCTTCGGCTCCTCATAGGTGCCTCGAAAGTTAAGGACAAAGACATCGCGCAATTGCTCCCATGAGTAAATGCTATTGGCTAGTAAATTGAAGTACCAAGAACGGGCGATGCCGTCTAGGGCGAGATGTATTACCTTTGCCTTGGTATTTTCGTCGCCATGAGCCGCTTCGATCGCGGACTCGTAAATGGATAGGAATTCCTTCGGGTCGGTTTCGCCTGAGTAGCGTGGGACGGGTAGGAACTTGAACTGTGGCGGGATTGGGCAGTTCTTGATTCCCCCCACTCAGCGGTAGCCCCTTTTCGCCTCCCGCCCTGTTCGCAGCACCTTGCTGCGGGTACGGCGTGGCGAAAGGTGAAATTACGGCTGGCGCATGAGTTTGGGCCATGGTGTTCGGCTGCCCGGCTCCGATTGGTGATGCTTGCTGAGCCGCCATGGATGGGTCGAAAACCAGCTGTGACCATGTCATGGCGACCTGGGTTGGTGCTTGGCTTGTTCCGAAGCCTGGTGTAGGTGCTTGCGGCCGAACGGTTGGCGCCTGAGCAGCATTAATGAAGTCGAACTGAGGTACTTGTCTCCACGGCGAAGCCCCCAGACTTGGCTGGTTCGAGTCGAGGGAGTTGTACTCGAAATGTTGTGGGGCTGATTGATTTGCTGAAGGAAAGCTTGGAACTGTGCCTGTAGAGCCGAAGCCCCTTCTGCCACGGCTTGTGACACTTGGCCAAGTGGCTGAGGTTGTACTTGGGTCGCGACAAGTTGAGCTTGCAGCTGCCCGTGGGGAGCATGATGCACTGCTGCAGCTGTCGGCTGCCCGACGAAGTACACTGACGCCTGCGAGACTTGCGGCGGAGGGGGTTGGGATGGCACTTACGGATAAACTTGAGGTGGGACATATCCTGCCGAATACTGGAGGATCGGTGCCGAAGCGACCTTGGATCGCCTCGCCGCCTCGTACGCTTGCTGCTGTTCTTGCATTTGACGAAGCATGTCTTGGAGTCGTGTCATGTTCTGTCGCATGGCTTCGATGTCGGCTTCAGTTTGTGTCTCAGGGTCGAGTTGACTTGGACTTGCACGGCGGGGAGCGCAGTTTGGGCCGCTGCTGGCTGCGACGGAGTGGCTTGGGGCACCAGCAGCTGACTTGTCGAAAGGATCTCCGCCTGGTCTGAAGTGCCCTTGCCGCCGCAGCCGCCTTCGCCACGTCGGTCACGTTCGGCACCTGCTCAGAGGTGGCGCGGGCCGAAGGCAGCAAGGATGGTGCATGCGTCGAAGCGGATGGTGCACCTCCAGCTTCGGCCACCGACACCGAAGGCTCCGCTCCCTCTTCGGCGGCCGTGTCCGCTCCAGCGTCGCTTTCCTTTCGCCTTGTAACCTTCTCCTTCACGACCTTCTTCGGTGGCATTCGCTCTCAGTTGTTTCGCTCGGAGGTCCCCACGGTCGGCGCGAGCTGTTGTCGAAACGACAACCGCATACGTCGAAAGACGTGGTTACTCAACAGTGGTTGGAAAGAAACGGAATGTACTCATTTTTGGAATTTATCTTTCGATCGCCCTATTACATGGCCCTAGGGGACTTTATATAGCCCCATTACAAGTTCTTACTGCTAGGGTTTAGGTTATACAGGGAATTTACACGGTTGCCCTTATGAAAGGAACATTCACAGGGGTACACAATATTACGGAGGCTCATGGGCCCCTGATGGGCCGTTGGGCGATCGCCGGCCCTCTAGCCCCTAGGCTTGATGGGCCGGGAAGGCTTTTTCGGCCCTCACGGGGGCGAACTTGCTGCGGCGAAGTCGTCCTCCTTCGGCAGATACTCTTCGCCTTGCACCCTTCGTCTAGGACGCCTCCGGCTTACTCGCTCCTCATACGGCCCCTCGCCTTTCGCCGTTCTTGTTCCGGGTCAATGACATGCAGTAAGACGAAGCCGGCGGGCTAGAGCTGATGATCATCTGGGTCAGCTGGGAGGAGAGGATGGCTGCGAACAAATGCTATGTGATCAATGCCATGCTTTAAATTAAAAGTATAACAAAACTCAGAAGATTTTGACTATAAATTTGTCATGCTGTAAAGTGATTTTGTAGCTTGTAAGTAGTGCCATCCCATCAAATTCCATCATGCCTTAAAAATAATTTATAGAACTTATTAGCAGGCAAGGAAACTGAAGAACTAAAGGACAGAAGCCAACACAATGAAGGTCATCACAATAATCTGATCCAACTTTTTTTCATAAATCTGTTGCAATTACCTTCCTTCATCAACCTTCTACAAATAATTACACATAATGTTCTCCAAGATTCATACAAAACAACGTCATCCTGAAGTTTTGCTTTCTCCTTGAGAAGCTGCTTACTATACTCATTCCAAATGCCATACAAATGTCTATTTCCTGCCAATTTAAAGAACAGATCAATATGAACCCAGATATTCCAGTGAACAGTGAAGAAGCTAGACAGATATTCCAGTGAACTTAAATGACTGTAACTTGTAAGTGCGCTAATTCTCCGAATTTCTCCGCAAAGGAATAAAGCATCTTTTCGTGACAAAAAGGGCAGAAAATGATGTGCCGAAAACCATCAGATTTCATGACGGACTTCAGAGATATTGATGACCTGAAGAATTCCAAGCATGCTTCCTTAAGCATGTGGCAAATTCCCCAAAAAGTGGGTGGGAGAGAGATGGATCAGAAAGAGGATGTGGATGCTCACTGGGATGCAGCAGGAATGCAGCAGGACCACGGCTCCCCTCCCCTCCACAGCTCTGCTTGCGAGATGGGGGGATTGGCGATGCGGGCGGCGGTGCCAGTCGGTAGCGGCCGCGAAGGAGATCGGTGAGGTGGGCGTCACTGGTAATGCGGGAATTGGCGCCAGGGATCTGGTAGTGGCGGCGGTGGAGGAATATCCGCGCGCGGCGAAGGGATTCGGCGATGGTGGCGGCTGCAGGATTTGGCGCGAAGGAGATCAACGCGTGGTGGCGACGGCGGCATGAGGGTGTGGCGTCGGCGGCGTGCGAGAGAGAGAGAGGAGGGCAGAGACGGGATGCGTGATTGGGGGATGCGCGTGAGGAGCGGGTGCGGAGGGGAGAGGAGGACGCGACGATTCTGAGGCGTTGGATTGGATGATTCTGGACCGTTGGATTTGATGAATGAGGTTTGTAGGAGTGTGGTTGGTGAATTATAGGATAGACTAGTAATCTGCCTGTGCTAATGCTACGGTTAGTAATCGTTGGCGTATAATGCAGGGCCTGTTCACTTTGATGCCAAAAAAAACCTTACCAAATTTTGGCATTGCCAAAATTTTGGCATAGTTACCAAAATTTTGGCAGGATTTCTTATATAGTTGCCAAAATTTGGCAACAAACTAAATGTAGCCATTTTTTGGCAACTTTACCAAAATTTGGTAAGGTTGAAAATGGCATCAAAGTGAACAGGCCCGCAGTTTGTGACCAATATAAATTTTTTAAAACATTTGCAAAAATATGATTTATGTTTTGAAATACTATCAATGTATAGACTTTTTTGGAGTTTCTGATGAATGATAATGCATATAGTACACAATAATTGACCAAACTTCTAATATTATATGCATAAGTTTCTGATTTATTATTTACATTGATGTTAAGGACATTTTTGTCAGGGTAAGGTATATCGAGGTGTGAGCATACCCAAGTAACAACACAAAATGACAAATGCCGGATACCACATATCATTTGTCTAGTTGCTAGGAGCACTGTATCTGGAATTCCTATCGTCATATCAGGATAAGATAACAGCATAATAGTTAGATTTTTTTTTCTACAAAATCAAACGAGCCATAAAATTAAAATATAGTAAACACTTATTAGGCGTAAAGTTTATGTCATTCATTACAGTACATCCGCAATACTCACAAGTCTCAAATTACAAGAAGCTCTCCACCACATTGACACTTTCTTCTATGAACAGACCACCAAATCCACCACCTTAAAATCTAAGAAATTTTTTAGCCTTTCTCAAGCATGTTGGTACCCTGCGCCCATATCCATATTATCTTCAAGCCCATATTAACATATGAGCCTTGCAATGTGTGGTCATTCTGATCAATCTCAAAACTTAACGAGTTGACGTAAATTCCAGAAAATTTTAAGGATACTCACTGCAATATTTGCATATATAATATTGTATAAGCTGCAATATAGATCAAGAAAGAACTACCTGGCAGCATCTTCCTTGGTTGTGAATGATATTAATCATTCACAAGCAGAGCAGATGAAGGTTTGTCAAGCAGAGCAATATATTTCTTCCTATCATGAACAAGCAATTTCTGTTCTTACTTTAAAATGTTCACATATTACAACCATTGCATTGACATCTTAATAGTTACTGCTGTTCAATACATTCTATTATTTCAGTACCCTTATAACCACAAGAATCAACAAAGCTAAAACTCCATCTGAAAGTTTAATAATATCAACCTTTTCTACTCTAGTGCAAGAAGAATTGAAGAAGTGAAGGATATCTGAAATAGTAAAGCTAAATAACATTTTAGTGTCACTGAATATATCTTATATCATTCTTCTTTGCAAGTGGATTGGATTTGTCAAACAAATAAAATTTCTACAGAAAAACATGCATCTACTACATGCTTTGCATAGTAAATTTCTAGAGAGAGATTTCATGGAGATTGCCATTCGTCAGTGATGAACCCTGAGTTCCTCTCGACGCTCAAGGCTGTTGTTGGCCCGATCTTTCGGTGAGTTGTGATAACTACGATTTGGGAGAAACGTTGACGATCCGACTACAACCGTACGAGACATTGCGTTGCGCCTTAGCGATCGATACACCTCT
Source organism: Oryza rufipogon (assembly GCA_023541355.1). Classification (NCBI taxonomy): domain Eukaryota; kingdom Viridiplantae; phylum Streptophyta; class Magnoliopsida; order Poales; family Poaceae; genus Oryza; species Oryza rufipogon. Next base: position 23,100,265 of record CM042205.1, on the reverse strand, counting down.
CCGTGGGTTGTTGATCTTGCCGGTGCAGATCAACCCTATTCCTACAAGCAAATCGAAGAAACAAGCAAGAACAAGATAAAAGCAATCTGATATTGCAAATAGGAATTTAATACAAATGATAAGTTGGGGTTCCGAAGAACAAGCAGACGGACGGTCTAGCCGACACGCGCGCTGTAAGCAAGTAGCAAAAGCTAAACTTTAATCTATCAAAACCTAAGAAACCCTGAAGGGGTACCTAGCGATATATATAGGGGTGGGAGGACGACCTAGGGGTGCCTAGGGTCGTGCTCCACCTGGTTGGGGCGCTCCCCACATGGGCCCCACCTGGGCCGGGGTCCTAAATGAAGTTACAAGCCCATAGGCCCATTATAGCTGACGCAGCAACTTGTGCCTGTGATTCCGGCCACACGAGATGGAATTCGGAGATGAGGCTGGATCCGTTGGAAAGAGGGCAACGAGAGCTTTCCATCAAGTACTCACGGGCCGAAAACGGAGGTCGTATGAAGATTCCGCGCTCGTTTGAAGTCAGCAGTGTAGCAGGTGGCCGAATCGGATTCCAGCACTTGGACGATGTGATCTCGATATCTTCTTGTTCATCCATGATGTGAGCAATGGTTGCATCCGTGGTAGCCATGGTCACATCATCCTCCCCTTCTTCACGGAAAACCGTCCTCGGTTTTTCCATATGGTGCTCAACGCGTGGTCGATTTAAAACAACCTGTTTCGTCAAATCAAAACAAGACAAACTCGAGATAATTTTGTTAGCAATAACATTTCTCTCTAGCTTGCATGTTTTATCCACATCTATAGGATGTTCTAAAACTGAACATATGTAAACTCTATGCACCAAATATATTCCTCTATCATCAGATTCACCAAATATATGAAAAATAGCACTAGTTGGACAAGGCAAATCAGACTTAGCAAACAATTTCTTCTTCAAATTATCGAGCTCACAAAAATCATCAAACTGAACATAGCCCAAAATATTTAAAGAAGATAGCAATTCACGTTCCTCTACTCTATTAGCAATGTGAACAACATGCTTAAAATCAGCGCAGTTAGTATTAACAACAGGAATAGCATGTTCATTTACTAGTTGTGGCATGGATATAAGTGAAGCATTATCGCAGAACTCTTCTTTATCACAAGGAACAGCAAGTAAATCAACTTGTGACAAAGGCAACTCAGCAATTGATTCCACTAATGGTTGCTCTACTATAGCATGAAAAGTGGACAAGTGTAGCTCACCTTGAGAATACTCACCTTCATTTCTCTCAGCACCATTTAATTTACCTAGCGAACTTTCTTCAGACATCGCAGGTGCTTCATCCTCTTTCTTCTCAAGTATACCATTCTCCTTTTCTTGGATGTGCTGATCTTCTTGCAAAACGTTAGTAACAAGGGAGACAAAAGATTGCTCCTCCAATGTTTGCACAGCATCATTACATAAGTATATTGGGGATTCAGAAATAGGAGATAAATCACATTGGTCATGCATCCTCGCCTTTGATATGATCTGACTCTCAATGCTACGAGCAAGCATGAATAGGTGCCCAATATGATTATATGTCACATTATCAAGCAAAACCTGAATTTCAGAATTAAGCCCATTGAAAAATCTACGCATTGTATTTTCATTGCACTCTTTGAGACCACTGTAGATGATACAGACCTTAAATTCATGAATGTACTCCCTAATAGTTCTGTCACCTTGTTTCAGATGTTCTAATTTCTCCCGAAGAGTACATTTGTAATAAGATGTCACAAAGCATTTTCTCATCATGGTTTTCAATTCATCCCAAGTTTCAGGTTTATTACTAACATAAGTCCACCAAAATAATGCAGAAGAGGTAAACTTATTACTAGCAGTCTTAATCATTTGAGCATCAGAAAAATCATATATATCAAATTCATTGTCTACTGCTAGCTCCCAATCAATGTATGCAACAGAATCATACTTCCCATCATAGAATGGTAACTTAGATGCAACTTGTTCAAAATTATAGTCATGTACCTCATATGCATCACGTGGAGAAGTCGTCATATCTCGTCGAAGGTGTAGAAGTCGATGTTCCCGTATTCCCTTACGCAATCCTGCCATGGTTAGTAGCAAACAAGAAATACACAAAAATATGCACGCTCCTATCAACTACTAGGTAGTGGCAGCTCAAATATCACACACACTCAAGCTTTTAACCAAGCTCTTACAAGTTCTTAACAAAGCAAGCGGAAAGGTGACGTACACCGACTTAACCAAGCACCCCAATGGAGGTTGGATGTATCGATGCCTTGGCAAACACTTGTTGTACGGCTGCAATCAGATCTGTGGAGCTCTGGGTAGGCTTAAGTATGTAGCAAAGGGATAGCAAATGCTCAAATCAGAGAATGCAAAGTTGAATGATCGTTCAAAGTCAAGTACCGTGCTGGTCCTAGGCTAGAACGTACTAGAGACGCGAGCCTAGACACAAACGATACCACAAGATAGCACTAGGAACAACTCATGCACAACTATGATATATGAAGTTCAGCTCAAACATAACAATATTTTCTCTTTTCTTTCTTTCTTTTCTTTTTTTTTCTCCCTTTTTTTTCTTTCCTTTCTTTTTTTTTCGGTGCAGCTTTTTTTTCACCTTTTTTATGCACCTTACTGCCTTTTTTCTTTCTTTCTTTTTTTTTGATTTTTTTATTTACAAAAACATATTCAAGGACCTCAATGTAAGGCTACAGGGACTCAAACGTAAATATAAAAATTACATGGACTAAAATGTAAAAGTCTAAACCCAAAAATTAAAATTATACAAAAATGGAATGCTGAATTTATACTGGTTCCGTTTTTCCAAACGGATCTCGAAACTGACACCAAACAAAAATTCACCAAGGTGTTTGACACAACTCGGAACAGGTGAAACCGACGTGAGAGGGAGGGAGTCGGACTCAGCTAAAGTGGGCGACAAAAGGAGATGGCGCCAACCGGTCTTCACGCGTGGGGGAGAAAATAGACTCGGCCCAAGTGGAAAGTTTGGCCTTAGATGGAAACTAACCAACCTGATTGATCTAATCTGCAAAACTTCCTCCAAAAACCGATCTGTTATCTTTTCTTTCTCTCCTCTTCCTCGCGCAAGAGAAACAAGCACGGCCAAATACAGACGACAAACCCTTGATGCAACTCAGCAACTCCAAGATCGACCGACAAAAGCTTCTGAAAACTAGAAAAATCGAACCTTGGCGGAAAGACGATTCCGTTTTTGTAGGTCCCGACGATAACAAAGACATGAGAGCGGCGGCAACAATGGTACTAAACGTGACCAGAACTCGAAACTCTAAACGGACTAAACACTAAGACCAGCAACAGGACTAGAAGATGCAACGCAAACTCAACAAAGCAAAAACTGAAATGAACAATGCAATGGCACAAATATGGCTAGGTAAATGATGTGAATTTTTTTTTGTATGGCTATTTTCTGGTTATTGGAAGATAAAAACTCACCGAGCAACGAAAGCTCTGATACCACCTGATGAACCCTGAGTTCCTCTCGACGCTCAAGGCTGTTGTTGGCCCGATCTTTCGGTGAGTTGTGATAACTACGATTTGGGAGAAACGTTGACGATCCGACTACAACCGTACGAGACGTTGCGTTGCGCCTTAGCGATCGATACACCTCTCCGTGGGTTGTTGATCTTGCCGGTGCAGATCAACCCTATTCCTGCAAGCAAATCGAAGAAACAAGCAAGAACAAGATAAAAGCAATCTGATATTGCAAATAGGAATTTAATACAAATGATAAGTTGGGGTTCCGAAGAACAAGCAGACGGACGGTCTAGCCGACACGCGCGCTATAAGCAAGTAGCAATGGCTAAACTTTAATCTATCAAACCTAAGAAACCCTGAAGGGGTACCTAGCGATATATATAGGGGTGGGAGGACGACCTAGGGGTGCCTAGGGTCGTGCTCCACCTGGTTGGGGCGCACCCCACATGGGCCCCACCTGGGCCGGGGTCCCAAATGAAGTTACAAGCCCATAGGCCCATTATAGGTGACGCAGCACCTTGTGCCTGTGATTCCGGCCACACGAGATGGAATTCGGAGATGAGGCTGGATCCGTTGGAAAGAGGACAACGAGAGCTTTCCATCAAGTACTCACGGGCCAAAAACGGAGGTCGTATGCAGATTCGGCGCTCGTTTGAAGTCAGCAGTGTAGCAGGTGGCCGAATCGGATTCCAGCACTTGGACGATGTGATCTCGATATCTTCTTGTTCATCCATGATGTGAGCAATGGTTGCATCCGTGGTAGCCATGGTCACATCAGTCAGTGGGTTGGATTTGACAAACAACTAACAGTTCTGTCCAAAAACACACATTTGCTAAAGCACAGAACATGTCAAGACAACTCAACATTGAGCAAATAAATCTGTTCAGGTGCCTCTGTACATTCTAAGAGTTGCCTGCCTACTCCAAAGCTGCAGATTTTGTTTGCCGGTAGAACATGAAAGGAAAAAATACAGAACAATATGCAAGAGAAGCAGGGGCCAGTGAAGGCTTGGAACACGAATCCGATGAGCACGACAGCGAGGTTGAGATCGAATGATGGATTCCCTGACGCACCACGAGGTGGCGTAGGGTAGAGGACTCTTGGAGTACATCCTGTGTAGCCCCATCCCCCGACTTGCGAAGACATGTGTTGGTCCACCCCGTGAAAGAAAAATTGCTTCATTATGTCAACCTTAGAAAAAATGTTTCATTTATACCAGGCTAATGCTCCTTTGATCCCTCTCCTTCGGGGTGCATGACATAAGCTACAAGGATCCAATGGCAATCCATTTGAAAACAAGCAATTTTATCTAGTGCCATCATTTTTGTAGGGCGGCAACAAAAATACTAAAAGGCACATATTGGCAGTCTATAGGAAGCCAGAGGTCTCTGTTCAGATTAGCAACTACTTAATGAATAAATAACAGTATCTCGTGTTAATCACATCGATGGTGTAGATAATTGAATATCATGTGATGTACGGAAACGGAGGCCATTTCCCGGCCGTATTAATCGATACTGGACAAAGCCAGCAGAATATGTTAGGTCCCAGCACCTTGGTGGAAGCATGAATATTAATGCACCAAAATATGCAACCAATTTTGAATTACTGAGATACATGCAATTAGGGGTGGACAGAAAAAGACCGAGACCGAGAAATTCGGTCATCACATCGGTCCTAGTAAGTGAAAGACCGAATTTTATTCGGTCAATTTGGTTAGTCTCCTCGATTAACCGAATAGACCGAAAAGACCGAATTAACAAAAATTGTGTAAACGCAACCTAGTGATGGTCCAGAAAAATAAGGAATAGCATAGTACGGAGTAACTCAAAATTACACTCCCAGCAAACTTACAATCGATGTCCTAGAAGAATCCTTGCTTGACTGTTCATCTACAGGAACACTGTACATGGCGCTCCCTATTATAAGAATCTGAAATAAACATGAAACTCTCTCTGTACCCAGACAATCATGGTTGCAAAGGTAAATCAAAGAAACTTGAGTATACCATATATAGAAGCATGCAGTTACAGCATGCAATACAAAGATAAGAAATATCTTGTAGTTCTCATGTCCAACACAGTTAACTATTTGACTATTTGCCGCATTTCTCAATAGAAATGCAAGATATATAAAGCAGATGTCCCAATATAACTCCTGAGTCAAACAATTGCAATAACCGAGCACCCTTCTACTCCAGAAATCCAAATCTTATAATAGGCGGAAAGCTACCGGTGGGACAGCGCAAATGCACCTTGCGCTTGATCTCGTGGAGGGGGCTATCGGCGTCCTCGACGTCGGGCGTGAAGGAGGGCGGGACGTGGCCTGGGTTCCGGAACACGGCGACGACGGGGAGGGGCGCCGTCGCGCTGGCTGCGGTCGGTGGGGAGGGGCGCCGCCGACAAAGGCGGGGCGTCGGAATCGACGGCTGCGGCGGCTGCACTGCAGTTGGCTTAAAAGGGATGGAGCGAACAACGGCGGCACTTGACAAGGCAGGATGGCGGCAGGGGAGAGAGGAGGTGGTGGCGGCGGCGATTAGGGTTTGCCCGTGGGAGTGTGGCGGCGCTAGTGGTGGCAGGGGAGGCCAAGGCGCGTTTTTGGGCGAGGGGAGGCGGAGCGATCTGGGCGTCGCGGGCTGCGGGAAGGAGGAGCGATGTGAGGGCGTGATTTTCGGCCGAGGAGCGATGTTTTCTGCGAGAGGGGAGTGGGGACTGGGGAGTGCGTGCGGGGGTTGAGGGGGAACGTGGAACACTCTGAAGCGTTGGATTAGATGATTCTGGATCATCGGATTTGATGAATGAAGTTTGTAGTAGGGCGATTAGGGTTTGCCCGTGGGAGTGTGGCGGCGCTAGTGGTGGCAGGGGAGGCCAAGGCGCGTTGTTGGGCGAGGGGAGGCGGAGCGATCTGGGCATCGCGGGCTGCGGGAAGAAGGAGCGATGTGAGGGCGTGATTTTCGGCCGAGCAGCGATGTTTTCTGCGAGAGGGGAGTGGGGAGTGCGTGCGGAGGTTGAGGCCTTGAGGGGGAACGTGGAACGCTCTGAAGCGTTGGATTAGATGATTCTGGATCATCGGATTTGATGAATGAGGTTTGTAGGAGTGCAGTTGGTGAATTATAGGGTAGATTAACAGTATATAATCCTCATGTCGATATATACTTAAATCAAGTGATTGGGATAGATCGGTCGCCATGCCGAGACAGTATAAATCACTTAGATCGAAATATATATTAACAACAGAGCTATATATGTTCATAGCATAGCTGATCAAATAGATCTAGCATGTATCGGCTGATACTCCTATACCACTCTATATTGAGATATTAAAGCAAGTAAAATATACTAAACAAAAGCACAATATACTTAAATGCAACAAGATCTTAATATAAAGGGCAGATTTAACATGTCAATCAAGCATATAAAATAAATATAGTTAAATCAGGTAAGATCGGCTAAAACCCCGATGCTACCCTAATCGGCAACCAAGAAGCAGGCTAGAGATTGTGATTCTAAACATGACTTATAAGATCAAACTCAACTGATGCAGCTATAAGTATGAAAAGAAGGACAATATCTAGACAATCAAGCCGTTGGAAGTTTCATAGAGTGGTAGATATCCTATATAATCTAAGTCAACATCGATATCTAACTTAATCGGCTGCCCTCTTCCAGCAGATGTTAGCCGATTATAGGTTAGATAGCGATATTGCCAGAGATTATATAAGATATACGATAACTCGACGAATTACGTAAACAAGATTAGAGTATCATAAAGATGGAAGCACTAATCCCGAGAACACAAACCGCCATAACAAGTTTTACCTCTTCTTGAAGATCGAAACCAATGCAGCTCAACCCGAAAGCAAGAACTCGTCGAGAAAAGTAAAAAGGGTGGCGTTGCGCCGAAATTGTATTGAATGTGTGTTGATAATTACATAGGGCTCGGGGTCTATTTATACCCGAGAATTACAAAACATGTCCATATCGGACACGACTCTTATCTCTAACAAACTCTAAGATACCATAAGTCTTTGCGGCAGACTTTTGCCCAAACATATCTCTAAGGAAATTACTTAAGATATCCTAATTAATAGATACAATTGCCTTCTCAGGACTCTATCCATGCATGGCAATCATCTTGAAGCATATCAACTCGACCTGCTGACGTATACCGAGTCATATTGTCGGAATCGGCCGTATCGGTTCACCTAGTCTGACTCAGACTCAGCCGATCTTGATCGTAGCCGATTTAGACTCAACCGACTCTTACTCTGTTTCCGAAACGATTTCAATCTCGATTCCTTCTTGATTTCTTCCTCGTCTCTAACCCCTGGATTACCAAATTTGGTCGTTAACAGTAAGCCCATCCATCCATAAGTCTGCCACTCGGTGGTCGTCGGTTGATTGTTCGATTATTTTCCGTCGAGATAGATTATTTCTAATAAAATATGCATTGCAAGCATATCTAGGTCTCCATTATTCTAGATATATTGATGGTATATAACGACCATCAACACTCCCCATGCCACCGTTCGCCTCCGTGGCTCGCCACCGTGCTCTGGCCGCCTCTTGCCACCGCGTGAGGCCGCACCGTGCCATACCGCCGCCGCCTGCTTCCCCATGGTGCGTCGCACCTCGGCCACCACTTCTTCGGTGCCGAGAACCGCCGAAACCCCGCCGCCACCACAAACCCTCACCTCTACCGCTTGCCACCCTCCCTCGGCCGCTACTAGACGCCGCTAGATCTGCTGCCAAGCCGCGCCATCGCCTCCGCCATGTTCACGGTGTCGTGACGCCCCTCATTCGCCACTTCTCCACCGCCGGGAGCCGCCGAACCCGTCTGCCCCCTCCGGTCGACGTTTCTTCGCCACACCGCAACTCCCTTTCCTCTCCTAATTTCCCTACCCTCTTTCCCAGGCCACGCTACACCTCCGTCGCTCCTCCACATTCGTTAGAAGCCGTTAGGTCGCCATCCGTGCCGCCTTCCCAAGGAGTGCCACCGCCTCATCCCCATTGTCGGCCACTTCCCGCACCGCCTCGCTGGCCCCCATGCTCGGTGAGCCCCCCCTACTCCTTCGCCCTTTCGCCGCCGTTTGAGGCCGTTGGCCGCGCGCTACCGCTCCCCGGCTATCCTTTTGTAGCAGCTGCGCAATCTCCTTTGGGGAGATCTAGGCCATCCGCTTGGCACCCGCTGTGTTTGCTAACGGCTTTGGCGCGTCGGTGCCATGTCGGCGTGTCCATCCCACATGGCTGTCGCGTTGGTGCCACGTGGTGGACGTGTGTCCGGGCCGTGGTGGACCGAGTCCACCGTGGGCCGCACCCTTTGACCTGCTGACGTGTGGGGCGCCGGTCCATTTGATGATGTCAGTGTAGCCCTTTTCCTTTGCAAAAATAGTTAATAATTGCGCAATAATTCGAGTTAATTTCTAGAAAATCATTAAAATGGCTCAAAATGTCTAAAATTCATAACTAATTCATACGAACTCCAAATTGAGCCATTCAACTTGCAAAATTCATCTAAAATTGTGCTCTACATGTTTGCTTACTTTTCATGTACTACTAATTTAGTTTTTAGTACAGTATTCCTCATTTTGCGTGCCAGCGTGTAGAATCCGTCGATTCCAAAGATCGCAATCGCAAGGAAAAGAGTTGGGAAGACTGTTTAAGGAATCGGCCGATGACAAGAAGATTGCCAGGACATGAACAAATGGGGCTGATTCATGAAGAATATTTTGAAGATGATAAAGAGAATCTGCAAGAAGGAAACAAGCAAAATCCACAATGGTGTCCTGATAGGATTTTTACTAAGAATAAAAAAAAAGTTCAAAGCTTGAGGAACATAGAACAGATGCAAGATGTTGAAGGAGAGATCAACCATCGGCGGAAGCGTATAAGAAAAGAATGGCACGTGAAGAGCAAGATTGTTAAAGCCGATGAAGTTGAAGCCGATCGAATAAGAATTTCAGCTTCAGCTAAAGGGAAGGCTTTTGATATTGCTGAAGCTTCAACGTCCTTGTCGATTTCTAAGATCGGCAATAAAATTTATAGGGTGCGTTAGATGCAAGAAAGAAATGGTGACATAGTGATTTATACTGGTGCAGGCCCTCAGGATGAGGTAATACCCTAGTCCAGTTGTTTGGTGGATTATGTCTGTATCCGTTGTTGAGTGAAGAGAGTGTCCAACCCCCTAAGGGTGCTGCCGATACCCTTTATATAGCAGCAGGGTGATCAGCGTCAAGGTAAATGTGGTATCCCTCACTGTCCGGGTACCTGCCATCCTTCAAGATATGGCAGGATAGGTTTCCATTCTCCTATTCCCCGCCATTTATAGTAACAGACTACATGGGCCTGGGCCCGTACAACATTAAAGATTCGGCCTCTGAGTACCGCGGTGGGCTACCCCGGTACGATAACTCCCACAGTAGCCGCTGAGTACTTTGCTTGATGAAGAGCCCAAGAAACTCGTCCGCCTAGAGTAGGGAACAAAACTGGCCAAGTACTTCCAAAGTCACTAGTTAGGATAACGGTCTAGACCCGGGTGGAAATCTTCAAAGTCTTATCTCTTTCCTTTGTTAGGGACGGAAAGCAGACTTTATTTGATTGTGCGCCAAGGATCTTGTGGGCCAATCTGCTTTAGGAAACTCCAGGTGTAAATAACCCTGGCGGGAGCACCGTTGCTCTCCTTCCCCCAAATTCGCTTCGTCGCTTCGTCTTCCTTGCTCTCTACCCAACCGCTCATCACAGCCAGTAGTTAGTGATGAACCCTGAGTTCCTCTCGACACTCAAGGCAGTTGTTTGGCCCGATCTTTCAGTGAGTTGATGATAACTACGATTTGGGAGAAACATTGATGATCCGACTACAACCGTACGATACGTTATGTTGCGCCTTAGCTATCGATACACCTCTCCGTGGGTTGTTGATCTTGCTGGTGCAAATCAACCCTTTTTCTGCAAGAAAATCAAAGAAACAAGCAAGAACAAGATAAAAGCAATCTGATATTACAAATAGAAATTGAATACAAATGATAAGTTGGGGTTCCAAAGAATAAGCAGACAGATGGTCTAGCCGACACATACGCTGCAAGCAAGTTGCAATGGCTAAACTTGCTTCTATGATTACTGGTGAAAGTTGGGGTCCCAGATGATAAGTTACAAGCCCATAGGCCCATTACTAGTGACATAGCACCATGCTTCTGTGATTGCGGCCAAACAAGATGGAATTCCGAGATGGGGCTGGATCTGTTCGAAAGAGGACTTTGAGAGCTTTCCATCAAGTAGTCACGAGCCCAAAACGGAGCACGTATGTAGATTTGGCACCCGTTTGAAGTCAGCAATGTAGCAGGTGGACAAATCAGATTGAAGCACATGAAGGACTTGATCTTGATGTCTCCTTGTTGATTCATGACGTGAGCAACGGTTGTATCCAGAGTAGCCATGGTCACATCGGTAGGGTTTCAATCTGCAAGCAAATCTAGTTCGATTCCTCGCTGCTTTCGCCTTTTTCCGACCAAATCCTCCCTTTGCTTTCGCCATGTCGCAGTCGACCGCTGAATCGGTGCCGATTCCGGATCCTGCCACCGAATGGACCCCGTCCACGGTGACGGAGGGAGACTTGGAAAGAGCGGTGGAGGATGGCTGCCTCCCCCCGCAGGAGGTCATCAGTTGGAGGGAGGACGTTCGTGAGGATTTCCCGACACCCGACACCGGCAAGATAGTGGTCTTCCAACCCTTTTTCTAGTTCGGGCTCGGCCTTCCGGCTGAAGACTTCTTCCGCGGCCTTCTCCACTTTTACGGCATCAATCTCCATCACCTCAATCCCAACTCCATCCTGCAAATCGCCATCTTCATTTATCTGTGCGAGGGGTATTACTGCATCCGCCCACACTTTGCGTTCTTTCTCTATCTATGTCATATGAAGCCCAAGCATAGGAAGAAGAACCCCACCGTGGTCGGGGGGAACGGCATCCAGATCTGGCCAGACCGGAACGGGGAGTTTTTTGCTCTCCCTTTGAGGTCCAGCAACAAGGGGAGGTGGTCGAAGTGGTTTTACTGCTCAAACCCCATCCCGGGACTGCCTCCCTTCAACAGCGACGCTCCCATGGTAAGGGACTGCTGGAGCACCCTTCCCGGTCGCGAGGAGATGGACCAAATCCATGGGTTACTGAAGGGATTGAAGCACATGATCAAGAATGGTCTGACCGGGGTCGGAGTAGCCGCTAACTTCGTCCCTTGCCGGATTCAGCCGTTGAAGAGCCGCTCGCACCCAGTTTGGGAATATACCAGGAAGAACGACGAGACCCGGGAGTGGCAGGAGACCACCCACAAGGAGAAGGCCAAGGAACGATTGGCCCTTTTCTTCGAGACTGGGACTGTCATCACCACGGAGGGCTGCCTCGTGCTCTTAGGCACGACATTGACCGACCCAAGGTGATTATTACTGCGCTCAGGGCTTGATGTCAAGCTTCTCGTATGACTGACATGGTCCTGACGATTACTGCATATCACTTTTTCATGCAAGGAGTCGACGTCTTCTACTCGGATGCCCCATTGCCTTGGGTCCGTTGCAAGAGGCGCGCCGACGACTCGCCTTCTGGCGAGAGGTCGTTGAAGTGCACGGCTTCCGGCACAACTTATGCGGGCACGCCCGGCAGGGTCGTCGAAGGTCCCAAGGTGAGCGAGCAACCGGCCAGCAAAGGGCCATCTAACATCCCGGGGAAGGGGAAAGGGGTGCAGTCTACCCCTCCCTCGAGCGCCGTGAATAAAAAGTTACCCGGCAGGATGGCATCACTTGGGACTCCAGGTGGCACGATGAGGGCGGTAGCTACCGCGTGCTAGGCCGCGGAGGCGGCCGCCACTAAGTCGGGCCCCCTCCTTGGAGTGGGGGGCCTCAAATCGGAGTACGGAAGATCCGCCGGTCCTCCAGGTTTGTGTTGTCCATGATTGCCATCATGCCTGCTGACTCGGCGAAGTTGATGTATCACTTTGGAGGGCTTTGGCAAGGTATAGACCCAAGACGATCCTGGGAGGGCCGAGTCATCATTGGGCATCGAAGGTGCTGGCGCTCAGGCGGATTCGGAGCCGACGCCGGCTGCGGCCGGAGAGCAAGCTGATGCATCTGGCGATGCTGCTCCTGGGACGCAGGCGGCGGCTGATGGGGTGAAGGCCGGGGATGCCTCCGCCCAGCCGGGTGCAGCCGGGGAGCAAGCTAATGTATACGGCGACGCTGCTCCCGAGGCACAGGCGGGGGCTGAAGGGGCGAAGGCCGGTGACACCTCCACCTAGTCGGGTGGAGAAGACGATGGAGGCCGTCACGAGCAAGCTCCGGGCACTCAGCCAAGCGGTGGCGATGGGGCCGCCGAGTGTGCCACCGGGTCGTCCCGGCCAGGAGGCGATGCAGGGGCCGGGACCAACGCTGGAGGCCGGTTGTCGTCATCGTGGCGGCGTTCCCTGCCTCGCACCTTTTCTCCCCTGGGCGTGGAAGGAGGGCCGGGCCGACATGCCGGGAAGGAGGCCACTGGGGACGATGAGGAAGAGGTTGAAGATATTCTGCGCCGGCAAGGTGTGCTTCGCTGGACCAATTACATCTCTCCTCTTCAAGCTTCCTGGTTCCAGGTGGGCCAGCAAGAGAGGGAGGCCATGAAGAAGGGGTTTGATGACGCGGCCGACAAGGCGGACGCTGAAGCCATGTATGAGGCCGGGATCATGCTAATGCAAAAAATGCAGGTTAGTAACTGAGTCCCCCTTAGGCCCCGCTGCAGGTGGAGATGATCTGTGAATCATGATGACGTGTAGCGATTTGTCTTCGGATTGTAGAACTTGTCTGCATGATGATGTTGTTGCTGTTTGGCTTGTATGACCATGTGTTGGATGCAGAAAATTGCGGAGCGCTTTGAGGCCAAAAGCGAGCCTCTGGAGCATGTCTTCAGTAATGTGACGGAGATTGAGGGGATCCGCAGGTGCCTATTGCATATTGTTCTTTTGTTGGCGCTGTCTGGGTGCTTTACGGTCGTGTTCTGTCTGGACGCTGCCGACTGGGAGAGAAGGGTTGCCCAAGCGGAGGAGGCTGGTGGCAAAGACCAGTGTGGCCAAGTTGACGGCGAAGCTTGAAGAGGCGTTGAAGGAGTCAAATGATCTTCGTACTCAGCTTGCCGGTAACTTCCGTCTCAGTTTTGCTCTTACTGGTTTTGTGCTCGCCTTATGGATTGACGTTAGTTTCCCTGTAGTTGCCCAAGCCACCATCGAGTCGGATGCCGCCGAGGAGGAACAGCTTGCCAAGGACTTGAAGGACGAGACGACTGCCTTTGACAACTTGCGAGCTGAGGTTGATGTGCGAGCGGAGAACAGTCGAGTGCAATTTGAGCACTTTGAACGGGAAATGTGGATGGCCTAGGCTCGGCGTGAGAAGCTGGTTGAATCGCTGGCTCCCACCCTTCGGCTGCTGCTTCCCTCTTGGCAAGAAGACAAGGATCCCATCCAACTGGCGCCTAAGCTGATACCTGAGGGGCCGGCTGCTTGTCATCGTATGTCGGAGTCTGCAGCCTCCATCAGCGCCAACCTTGTCCTGGCGGTTGTGCAGTAACACTATCCCCGAATAGACTTGTCGATGATTGAAGAGGGGTATGCTAGAGACTGCTCCAAGGAAGACATTGACTGCCTGCTGGAAGAAGTTGTGAAAGTGCATTTATCCCCCTAGTGGGTTTTGGTGATTAATGACAAATGTGGTTAAGGGACAAATGAGTTTATTGAGCTACTTTCAGACGCATTAGTCCAATGTGTGGAAGATGGATGCTTGGAGACCCCCCAAAAGTATAAAATTAAGCGGACCGGAACTCGAGAAGTGCATAGGATAGTTTATTTATTGCAATCGAGTTTTTAGGAAAAACAGTACTATTAAGAGGGGTTCCAGGTGATGCTCTGAGATATGTCAAGTGCTCTTAGTGTGGACCTAGTGTCATAGTTTCTCCAGGAGTTATTTTTTTGCAAATACTCCATCTGTCCAAAAATGCAAGTTCGGAACTTATTGTCTTCCACGTCCAGAAGTTCCGGTCTATTGAAAGAAAATTTTCCTAAGTGTTATCCGGAAGTTCCTGTCTTCCAGGTCCGGAACTTCCTGTCTAGTTTTCAGTTCAAAATTGAGTAATGACTAGATGACGTCACCTAGCCGTTATACATATCCAGCTCGTGTCTAGCTTGTTCCTTGGTCATTCCACTTTCACTTTTCAAACCTAGAGCTATTGCTAGCCTCTCCCAAGTGTTTCTTGCCTTCTCCACTCAATCTAGAGCCTAATTCCTGTGTGAAAGAGAGATTGAGAGAGAGAGAAGAAGATTTGGAGAGGTGTGAAGACTAGGATCTTGGGTGAGCACTTGGAATATCTCGTGGGCTGTCATCTCGGTGCTTATTACTCTTTGAGATGATCTCCTAGACGGTTAGGTGTCGCCCGCGAGAATCCGTTGCATATTGTGGATGTCCCGGGTAAGTTTGTGAAGGATTTCCTCTCCTCCGAAAGGGAACGAGGTAAGTTAATGAAGTTCTTGTGCTGAGATTCTAGAGGTTTTCCAAGTAGAGCAACCTACACTTGTGGCGGATTTCTAGAAGTAGGTTGAGTTGGATCTTGGTGGTCACTCAATTCTAGAAATTTGCCTAGGAGTGTTTGGGGTTGAAGGCTATGGATTTCCTCTGGGATTTTTGCACAAGTGAGGCAAGGGGTTAATCGAGACCCAGCTCTTTGGAGCTCCTCAACGGAGAGTAGGATTGCAAGATCCGAACTTCGGGAAAAAATCGCTCTTGTCCCTTGTTGTGATGTTTCTGTGGATGATTCAGTGATCTATCCCCTGCTTAGAATACATGTGCATCATCTTGTGAAGATTGGCTTAGTCTCTTGATTCGAAATTTGAATTTCATCATTGTTCTGTAACCCGGAAGTTCATGTCCTAAGAACACCGGAAGTTCCGGGCCTGGCAGGCCGGAAGTTCCGGGTCTGTTTGAATTTTACCGCTGCGATTTTTTTTTAAGTTTTCAGGGACAGCCTATTCACCCCCCCTCTAGGCTTCATCAACACGTTCAATTGGTATCAGAGCCAAGTGCTCTTGATTCAAGCTTCATCGCTTAGAGTGATCCACGATGTCGGACTTAGGGGGAAAGGACGGGTGATGCAGCAACGGGGGTTCCCGATCTTTCGATGAGAGGAGGACAAACTTCGATTTGAGGGAGGACACGACGTTGGCGGTCCGACTACAACTACCACAGGGGTGCTGCGCCTTAGCAACCGGTACACCGACTCCACGTTGTTGCTGTTCTTGCCGTGCCAAGAACAACCTTGAACCTGCAAGCAATCGAAGAACAAGCAAGAACAAATTGACAAGGAAACAGCTCACGGCACTTGTCAAATGATGAAACTGAAACAAACCAAAATGGGGTTCTGAATACAAGTATCCGGGTGGTCTAGCCGACACACGCGAGTACAAGGAAGTAGCTGCAGCTAAACTTACATAAAAACAAAACCCAAAATGCAAAATGGTGGCTGCTAGGAGTTTATATAGGTGGAGGAATGACCAGGAGAGGAGGTGGGAGCAAACCCTAGGTTTTGTGGACCCCTAATGGGCTGTAAAGATACAAGGCCCAAGCCCAAGTTTCTGATGTAAAGAACTATTTTCGTCATTCTGAGCAGCCTGGGTCAAATTTGATGGTGAGGCCACAAATAGCTGAAAGTAGACGGCGAGATCTTTCCAACAAGTACTCATTTGCCCCGTTTGCCCTCCGGAGTGAAGAGCATTGACTTCATCAAATCAGCGCTGCTAGTGCTGCTTGCGATCTGGTTCCTCTCCCATATTCCTAACAACAAGTAGATCACAACAACCATTTAGTAGCACCCAATTCTGAGAAGAACTTGTATGATTAGCTAGGAATGACTTTACCTGATAATTAAGTTCACGAGCTCGAGCTCTAGTCATTGGTCCTTGCTGTGCAATAGGCGTGGTTGTATCGTTGGAAGGGATGTCCTCATCATCCTCCCCTTCTTGCATTTGAGTCGTCCTCGACTCTAACTCATCTTCTTCTCCCAAATATGGCTTTAAATCTGCAATGTTAAACGTGGGGCTAACCCCAAAATCGGCAGGTAGCTCAAGCTTGTATGCATTGTCATTAATCTTTTGTAGCACTTTGAAAGGACCATCAGCTCTAGGTAGCAACTTAGATTTTCTCAAATTAGGGAACCTATCCTTTCTCAAATGCAACCAAACCAAATCACCAGGTTCAAAAGCAACATGTTTCTTTCCTTTGCTCCCAGCAAGTTTATACTTAATATTCATGCGTTCTATTTTCTCCTTAGTGGTCTCATGCAGTTTTAACATCAATTCAGCGCGATGTTTTGCATCAAAGTTCACTCTTTCTGAAGTAGGGAGGGGCAAAAGATCAATTGGAGCACGGGGTAGAAGGCCATAAACAATCTCAAAAGGGCACTTCTTAGTAGTAGAATGTTGTAAACGGTTATAAGCAAACTCAACATGAGGCAAACATTCTTCCCACATTTTAATATTCTTTTTCAAAACAGCCCTAAGCATTGTAGATAATGTTCTATTCACCACCTCAGTTTGTCCATCAGTTTGGGGGTGACATGTAGTAGAAAATAAAAGTTTAGTCCCCAACTTAGCCCACAAGGTTCTCCAAAAATGACTAAGGAATTTTGTATCGCAATCAGAAACTATGGTGTTTGGCACTCCATGCAAGCGAACAATCTCACGAAAGAACAAATCAGCAACATGTGTAGCATCATCACTCTTATGACAAGGTATGAAATGCGCCATCTTAGAAAATCTATCTACAACAACAAAGATACTGTCCCTCCCCTTCTTTGTTCTAGGCAGCCCTAAAACAAAGTCCACAGAAATATCCTCCCAACGCACACTAGGAACAGGCAAAGGCATATACAAACCATGAGGGTTAAGGCGTGACTTAGCTTTTTGGCATGTTGTGCAGCGAGCAACGAACCTCTCCACGTCTCTCCTCATCTTGGGCCAAAAGAAATGATCAGCAAGGATATCCTCCGTCTTCTTCACACCAAAGTGTCCCATCAGCCCTCCACCATGCGCTTCCTGCAATAATAGCATACGCACGGAGCTAGCTGGAATGCATAACTTATTAGCTCTAAACACAAACCCATTGGTGAGAACGAATTTGTTCCAAGTCCTTCCCTCCTTGCAATTCAACAACACATCTTTAAAATCATCATCGTGCGCATATTGCTCTTTTATTGTTTCTAAGCCAAAAATTTTGAAGTCAAGTTGGGATAGCATTGTGTAACGTCTAGACAAAGCATCAGCAATGACATTTTCTTTTCCCTTCTTATGTTTGATGACATATGGAAAAGATTCAATAAATTCAACCCATTTAGCATGCCTACGGTTAAGTTTTGCTTGACTTCGAATGTGTTTCAAAGATTCATGATCAGAGTGTATAACAAATTCTTTGGGCCATAAATAATGCTGCCATGTTTCCAATGTTCGCACTAGAGCAAACAATTCCTTATCATAAGTAGAATAATTCAAACTAGGCCCACTCAATTTCTCGCTGAAATATGCTACAGGTTTGCCTTCTTGTAACAACACACCACCCAATCCAATCCCACTAGCATCACATTCAAGCTCAAAAGTTTTGTTGAAATCAGGAAGTTGGAGTAAAGGAGCGTGTGTTAACTTATCTTTCAAAGTGTCGAATGCATTCCTTTGTGCTGCAGCCCAAGTGAATGTGACATTTCTCTTGGTAAGCTCATGTAGTGGGGCTGCAATGGTGCTAAAATCCTTCACAAAGCGGCGGTAGAACCCAGCAAGTCCTAGAAAGCTTCTCACTTGTGTGATCGTTGTTGGAACCGGCCAGCTATGTATGGCTTCAACCTTGGCCTGATCTACTTCAATTCCCTGCGGAGTCACAACATAGCCAAGAAAAGAGACTCGATCTGTGCAAAATGTGCACTTCTCAAGGTTACCAAATAAACGTGCATCTCGTAGAGCATCAAAAACAGCACGCAAATGACCATGATGATCCTCTATTGATCTGCTATATATGAGAATGTCATCAAAATATACCACCACAAATCTGCCAATGAAAGCACGTAAAACTTCATTCATTAATCTCATGAAAGTACTGGGTGCATTAGTGAGACCAAAGGGCATGACTAACCACTCATATAGGCCGAATTTAGTTTTAAAAGCTGTTTTCCATTCATCTCCTAACTTCATGCGAATCTGGTGGTAACCACTACGCAAATCAATTTTGGAGAACACAAGTGAACCACTCAATTCATCAAGCATATCATCTAGCCTAGGTATAAGATGACGATATCTGATTGTGATGTTGTTAATTGCTCTACAATCCACACACATGCGCCATGAGCCATCTTTCTTAGGAACTAAAAGCACGGGGACAGCACAAGGACTAAGAGACTCACGCACATACCCCTTGTCGAGTAACTCTTGCACTTGACGCTGAATCTCCTTTGTTTCCTCCGGGTTGGTCCTGTATGGCTCACGGTTTGGCAGAGAGGCCCCAGGAATGAGGTCAATTTGGTGCTCAATCCCTCGAATTGGTGGCAGCCCCGGTGGAACCTCCTTTGGGAAAATATCAGCATACTCCTGCAAAAGGTTAGTGACCGGAGGAGGCAAAGAAATAGGAGTATCCTCAATTGGAAATAAGGTTTCTTTGCAAACCAAAGCATAGCAAACAACAGTGTCAGTGTCAACTTCATCCAAATCTGATTTTGTTGCAATGAAACAAGATCCCTTTAGCTTAATCTCATTTTTATTATTTTGAACAGAGTTGGTGGGTTTGTTCTTATGCTTCTCAAGTTCATTAGCCGCAATAAGATGCTCACTCCTAGTATGCACCTGATTTTTTTGTTTACTAGCTCTTGCAAGTTCATCCTTTAAAATAACTTCAGGAGACATTCGATGTAACACAAGTTTTTTTCCATTATGCACAAAGGAGTATTGATTGGATTTGCCAAAGTGTAGAGAATCTTTATCAAACTGCCATGGCCTACCTAATAACATAGAACATGCTTGCATAGGCACAACATCACAGTTGATTGAATCATGATAAGAACCAATGGCAAAATGTACTCTTACCAATCGTGTTACCTTTACCTTGCCGCTGCTATTAAGCCATTGAATATAGTAGGGCTGCAGATGTGGCTGTGTGCTCAATGCAAGTTTCTCCACCATTTCAGCACTAGCCAAATTATTGCAGCTTCCTCCATCTATGATCACGCGGCAAGAGCGTTCCTTGATCACACACTTGGTTTGAAACAAGGTGTGGCGCTGATTCTGTTCAGCCCTTTCCATTTGTGCGCTTAGCACTCGCTGCACCACGAGGCTCTCATAGTGCTCTGCAGCTTCAGCCCCAATGTGTTCCTCATCTTGGTGGGGCGCGTCACCTTCCCCTGCATTGTTAGTTGCAAGCAAAGCATAGGTTTCTTCATCTAAATCACTAGCGGAGGAGTACCCACCATCAGCTCTCACGATCATTACACGAGTGCTTGGGCAGTCCTTGCGCACGTGACCATAGCCCTTGCAGCGTAGGCACTGAATATCTCTTGTCCTTCCTGATGATGCTACTGATGATGAGCTCTTGGAAGGTGTAGCAGCAACCCCTCTTGTTGGTTCACTCGGGCATGGTGTAGAGTTTGTTGTAGAGGGACGCAGCTTGTTGCTTGAGGACGATGGTGCTGCTGCTCGAGTTGACGGTGCAGCAGCGTTGGAAGGTGTCCAAGAGCTAGCATGACCTGCAGAAATGTTAGTCCTGAAGCTAGCTCTTCGTCCCTGTACTTCCCTTTCAGCTTTACAAGCAAGATGAAACAAACGATTAATTGAATTATATTCTTTGTAGGCTAGAATGTCCTGAATTTCTCGGTTCAGCCCACCCATGAATCTAGCCATACCAGCATCATCATTTTCTACCAATCCACAACGAAGCATTCCTGTTTGCAAAGCTTGATAATACTCCTCTACAGATTTGTTTCCCTGTCTAAGTTGTTGCAATTTGTGCAGCAAATCACGTGCATGATATGAAGGAACAAATCTAGCTCGCATGACTCTTTTCATTGCATCCCAGGTTTGGGGAGTGTTATTTGGATTGGAACGAACAAATTCACTCCACCAAATGGATGCAAAATCAGTGAACTCACTAGTAGCAGCCCTAACACGTTTATTCTCAGGAAAATCATGGCAAGCAAATTTCTGATCAATGGCTAACTCCCAAGTAAGATATGCATCAGGGTCATATTTTCCATCAAAGCAAGGAATGGTAAACTTGATCTTGCCTAAAGAATCATCATTATCACGTACCTCCCGCCGTGGTGGAGCGCCCATGCCATGGCGCTGCCGGCGCTGTTGTCTTTGTGGACGACCAAGTACCTCCTCATCATGCTCGGTGTCAGCAGCGTACTCCAGTTCTTCCCTTTCTGCGATGCTGCTATTGGCATCATGGCCATTGTGGTTGCGCCTAGCCGATCCATCATGACCATCTTGGCCCATTCTCTCCAACGTATTCAAGATACCTGCAAGAGAAGTGTTCACAGCCACAAGGGACCTCTCCAATGAGGAAAGCTTGGAGTTGGTGTCAATTTGAGCAGCCTCCAATTGACCAAGGCGATCATTGGCGACCCTAACATCCTCATCAAGGCCTTCTGCATGCTCCCTCACTTGGCGCTCAAAATGTTGTATGATGCCCCTCGTACGTGGTGAATGTTGAGGGTGCTCCCCCGATCCTCCTGTCATGGTTAATGGGAAGAAACAATTCACAAGAATTATGTCCTATCAACTATTGGAGCTAGGTGTTGTCCATCTCCACTTCTACCAAACTTGTGCAAACGAGTTCTTACATGTTCTTACTTTGTTATGTAAAAGGCGTTGGCAAACAGCAAGAACAGCAACAATGGTTAGTAGTACCGGAGCCGACAACAAGCACGATCCTGTGATATAGTAGATAAAATTTGTGGAGCTATAGGTGGCTGCAGGTAATATCAAGGTACAGCTAGAACCACATTAATCAAAGCAAGTTGAATAATCGTTCAACGATGGTATTGTGCTGGTCCTAGGCAAAACCCTTTAGAGACGCGAGCCTAGTCACAAGCGTAGCCACTCAAAATAGCACGAAAATAACACAAACAAAACAGCAACAACAACAACTTCCTCTCTTCCCTTCCTTTTTTTTTCCTTCTCTTCACTTCTGATTTTTTTCTTTCTTTTTTTGTTTTCTTTCTTTTTTTTTTTTGTACAGCAAGCTCAAAGCTTCAGCCAACAAGTCAAAACAAGCCTTAGCAAAATAACCTTTTCTCAAACATTTTCGAAATTTCACAAGCTTCAGCCAACAAATCAAAACAAGAAGTAATGATGGGTTGGTTGGCTAGTTACATGATTTAGCCAACAAGTCAAAAGTGAGAGCACTTAAATGCTTTCTTGGGAAGGGCTGATTCACTTCAAAAAGTTGCAAAAGGGTTGGCTGTTGGTGGAGGCAGCAATAAATGCATTTGGGGGTGGCTGATGTGGTGATGAGGGTGCTGCTGGTTGTGGTGGACGAAATTTGGTGGGGTTGGAGGTGGATTTCGTGGTGAATATGGTGGTGATGGTGGCAGCGGGATGAAGATAAATGAAGTGATGGTGGAAGTGTTTGTGGTGACAAAATCGTGAGCAGAACTCGAAACTCTAAAGGACTAAACTACTAGAACCAGCAACTCAACCAATCGATGCAATCGAAAACTCAGCAAGCAAAGACTAAGTAGAACAGCAAAGGCTCAACATGTTTTGGTGATTTCGGGTCTGACCTATTTTTGTGGTTTTTCTTTTGGGCTGTAGGTAAAAACAAAGAAGTGATAAAATCTCTCACCGAGCAACTTGAGCTCTGATACCACTTGATGCAGCAACGGGGGTTCCCGATCTTTCGATGAGAGGAGGATAAACTTCGATTTGAGGGAGGACACGACGTTGGCGGTCCGACTACAACTACCACACGGGTGCTGCGCCTTAGCAACCGGTACACCGACTCCACGTTGTTGTTGTTCTTGCCAAGCCAAGAACAACCTTGAACCTGCAAGCAATCGAAGAACAAGCAAGAACAAGTTGACAAGGAAACAGCTCACGGCACTTGTCAAATGATAAAACTGAAACAAACCAAAATGGGGTTCTGAATACAAGTATCCGGGTGGTCTAGCCGACACACGCGAGTACAAGGAAGTAGCTGCAGCTAAACTTACATAAAAACAAAACCCAAAATGCAAAATGGTGGCTGCTAGGAGTTTATATAGGTGGAGGAATGACCAGGAGAGGAGGTGGGAGCAAACCCTAGGTTTTGTGGACCCCTAATGGGCTGTAAAGATACAAGGCCCAAGCCCAAGTTTCTGATGTAAAGAACTATTTTTGTCATTCTGAGCAGCCTGGGTCAAATTTGATGGTGAGGCCACACATAGCTGAAAGTAGACGGCGAGATCTTTCCAACAAGTACTCATTTGCCCCGTTTGCCCTCCGGAGTGAAGAGCATTGACTTCATCAAATCAGCGCTGCTAGTGCTGCTTGCGATCTGGTTCCTCTCCCATATTCCAAACAACAAGTAGATCACAACAACCATTTAGTAGCACCCAATTCTGAGAAGAACTTGTATGATTAGCTAGGAATGACTTTACCTGATAATTAAGTTCACGAGCTCGAGCTCTAGTCATTGGTCCTTGCTGTGCAATAGGCGTGGTTGTATCGTTGGAAGGGATGTCCTCATCAACGGGGATATTGGGAATGAAGATGGAGCGAGCAGCAAGGGAACTCCATCAGCCAAGGGAGCTACTATACCTTTTGATTACAGCAAACTTACCATTCCCTCTCACAACTTCGTCTCCGTGCCTTCCGGGCGTGCTCCTCAATTCGATGGGACACATTACGCCGCTTGGAAGCACAAGATGAAGTTGCATCTAATCTCTTTGCATCCAAGTATCTGGAAAGTTGTTTGTACAGGTATTGATGTACCCCATGATGACATGGAGCTCACTTCGGAGCAAGAGCAACTCATCCACCGCAATGCTCAAGCCTCAAATGCAATTCTCTCCGCCTTGAGTCCGGAGGAGTTCAACAAGGTTGATGGACGTGAGGAGGCCAAGGAGATATGTGATACTTTGCAATTGGCTCATGAGGGTTCACCCGTCGTTCGTTAGGCCAAGATTGACTTATTAGAAGGAAGGCTTGGAAGATTTGTGATGGATGACATGGAGACACCACAAGAGATGTATGATAGGATGATGATTCTTGTCAACAAGATTAAAGGACTTGGCAGTGAGGACATGACAAATCACTTTATGGTCAAGAGACTTCTCCGTGCTTTTGGTCCAAGAAATCCCACTCTTGTATCAATGATACGGGAAAGAAAAGACTTCAAGAGGCTCACCCCAAGTGACATTCTTGGAAGAATTGTGTCTCATGAGATGCAAGAAGAGGAAGCTCGTGAAGTGAGGCAAATGGTGAAGAATGCCGCCATGATAAAAAATCAAGAAGTAGCTTTGAAGGCAAAACAAGAAGAAGAGTCAAGTTGTGAAGAAAGTGAAGATGAAGAGATGGCTTTTATTGTCAAGAGATTCAAGCACTTTCTTCGCAAGAGTGGCTATGGCAAAGGGAGGAAGGATGATGACAAGGGAAAGAGGCAATCAAAGAGAGCTTGCTTCAATTGTGGCGAATATGGCCACTTCATTGCCGATTGTCCCAAGTCAAATGAAGCTAAGGCTAAGGGAGGCAAGAAGAAGCCGGAGCGTGCTCATGTGGTGGAGGCACACATGGCGGAGGTGGGGTACTCCGGAGATGAAAAAGATCCCGAGGTGAAGCCCAAGCCAAAAGACAAGGTTGAAGGAGAAGGTGGTGTTGCTACCACCTTCTCCTTCAAGTCATCCTCCTCAAGCAAGGAGCGTCTCTTCAACAACTTGAGAGATCACGACGACAACTCCTACCACTACTCTTGCTTCATGGCCCAAGGCCGCAAGGTGATGACTCAAAAGCCCTCTCACACTTCTCTTGATAATGATTCTAGTGATGAAGAAAGTGATAATGATTTAGATGATGTGCTTAAGAGATTTAGCAAACCCGCTATGCAACACTTGGCTAAATTAATGAGAGCTTTGGATAGTAAAGAAAAATCACTCGAAAGGCAAGAAGAATTGCTTATTCTTGAGAAGAAAAGAAACCTTGCCTTAGAGAAGAGCCTATGTCACGTCCTGATAAATTAATCCCGAATTAAAAATCATTCGCTAAAAGGAATAATAGAATTAATTAAAATTCGAAAAGAAATTGGCAAACACTAAAATACATACAAGAGAAATTCGAATGTGGCCCGGAGAATTTTTGTTAAATTCTCCTTGGTCTAAAAGGAGCCCTCAAATTTTACTTGAATTTTCAGAGCACCGGAAATAATTATTAAACAACAAAAGCAATTATCAAAGTTTATTAAAAAGAAAAATCTAAAAATAATCCTCCTTTTCTTTTGGGCCAATTTTGGCCCAAAGTCCTCCCTCTCTCCCCTCGGCCCGCGGCTGAAGTCTCCCTTTCCTCCCTCTCTTTCTCTCCCTCTCCTTCCTCTTGGGCCCCCTTCCCCTCGGCCCAGCTCCCTCCTCCCTCTCCCTCCCGGGCTGCCTCTCCCCCCCCCCTCCCCTCCCGGCCTGCCCGGCCCAGGCCGCCTCCCCCTCCTCTCCTCCTGGGCCGCCTCTCGGCCCAAGCTGAGCCGCCCCTCCCTCCCACGCACGCGCGTCGCACGCGCGCTGAGCGCGCGCCCCGCGTGGGGCCCACGCGCCAGGCCGCCGTCGCCTTCTTCCTCCAGCCACCGCCCGGCTTCTCTCCCTCCCGTGCGAACCCTACTCCGTTCCTCCCTCAAATCCGCGCGATTCGAGCATGGGATTCCCAAATTGATTAGGGGGAATTAATCCCCTTTCCCTCCTCTCTCTTTCCCCCTTAATTCCCCCTTGAATGGCGCCCCCAATCGCCGGGAACGGACGCGCCAAGTCTGGCCGCCTACCTTTGCCGCCGGCCGCCATTCCCGTCGCCGTTCCGCCTCCTCCCGTGGCCGGCTCCCTCCCCCATCCTATAAAATAGAACCCCCTCTTTGCGTTCTACCGTTTTAGTCTCCTCCCGAGCCCTCCCGTGGTCCCTAGCCACCTCCCCGCCGCCCTCCTCTCTCTCCCACGCCGCCGGCCGCCTCCAGCCGCCTGTGCCGCCTCGCCCGCGCACCGGCCGGCCGTGCCGTCGCCTCCTCCAGCGTCGCCGCCACCTCCTCTTCGCCGGCCTGCCCTCCGTTTCGCGAGGTGACCCCCGGAGCTACGTTTCCGCCGTCGCCCTTCCATTTCCTCCGCGCCGGCCGCCTCCAGCCGCCTCTATCTCCCTGCCTGAGCGCCGGTCGACGTCGCCACCACCTTCCTCGGCTCCACGACGCCGCTCTCATCCCAGGCATCACCTCCTCCTCGCCCGAACTTCGCCGGAACACCGTCGCCCGCGCCGGCTTCTCCTTCCTCCTCGGCGGCATCTCCTCCGGCTGCCCCTTTCGCCATGCCCGTGCATCAGCCGGCGCTGCCGTCCCCTCCCTCGGCACGGTGACGTAGCCCTCCACCTCGTCCACCCCTCGGTTTCGCCCGGAAGCCGCCGCACATCGCCGCGAACCTCTCCATCCGCCTCGTCGGAGTTGTTCGGCCGCCCGTCCCTCCTCGTCCGTGCACCGGTCGGCTGCACCTCCACCATCTTCGGCATCGCAGCCGCGGCGTCGTCCTCGGCCTCGCCTCCCCTCCGACCGAACACCGCCGGTGTCCGTCGTCGTCTCCGTTCGTCCTCGCCGATCGACGTCCCGTCGGTCGCCCGGCTCGTCGTCTCGCGGCGCCGCCTCCGTCATCATCATCGCTGCGGCGTGTTCCACGCCGTCCTCGCCTCCGTACAGCCGCTGCCGGCTGCCCTCGTCGTCTCCTCGCCGGCCCCGGTCGTCGTCGTCGTCGTCCTCCCGTCGTTCCCGGTCGTCGTGGCGTGCGTCCCTCCGTCGAGCCGTTCTCGTCCGTCGTCCGCGTTCGTCAAGCGAGCCGCTGCAGCCCCGTCCTCGTCTTCGTCCTTGGCTCCGCGTCGTCAAGCCTCGTGCCGGCCGCGTCTCGCCTTCGTCCAAGGATCGCCGCCGAAGCCGTCCCCTCGCCGTTCGTCTCCGTTGTGCCCGTCTGTCTCCGCCGCGCCCGTTCGTCGTTGTCGTTCCCGCGCCTCGTCGCGTGGTGGTAAGGACCCCTCTCCCTCGCTGCCCCGTTCTCGTCCTTTCGGTGTCGCCCGTGCCCGTTGTGCGGTTGACGACCCCGGTACCCGTGTACCGTTGTCAGTAGTCGTTCACGTGTGCGGGTGGTGACCGTGTAGTGTCCGTGTTAGTGTGCCCGGTCGGTAGCCACGTGGTTTCCACGTGTGCAACCCGTGTGGTGTCTAGTGGGGTCCGTTTGTCGGCCACTCGCCTTGGTTGACACACGGGATCCGCTTCCGTCGACCCGTGGACCGTCTCTGTGTACTCGGTCTACCGCGGTCCTTTTTGTTGACATGTGGGGTCCGCATGTCAACGGCGCAGCCTTCCTGTCTTTTCCAGGCTAGCGCTTACACATGTTTTATAATTGCAAAGCTTAATTATAATAATCCGCAAATCTCCATATAACAGCATTAAACCTCGGATGATCATATCTTGGTCATACGAACTCTGAATCGACCCGTTCAAGTCTCCTAATGTTTGTTATAACCTAAAGAACCCTGTGCTTTCTTTTTATGTATTGTTATTGCTTCTTTATAGGCCTGTAGCTTTGCTTGTGTGCTTCGCGTAGCTTTCGTCGTTCCGGAGGTTCCCGAAGCGTGGTTCGCAGTCGTCGCCGAAGGTTCGGAAGGCCGTTCTCTCTGAGCAAGGCAAGTCACATCATCCTTGAGCATATTGAATCCCAGTTTATAAAATTAATTTGATTTAAATTAATGCATTACCGCTTTATTTAAATTCCCGCGTGATCACTGTTTTATCTAGCCATGCCTATTTACCTTTGTTATGACCTTATTATTGCTATTGTTATTATTATCTTGTTCACCCTAGGAAAATAAAACCCCAACTAGTGGGTACTCTATTCATGGTTCCACTAGTATGAATGTAGGTAGATGCTTCGCTGATTAATTAGGCAACATTAGGTGGTTTTATAACTTTAGACTTTGGGAATTCTCATATCGTTTGGACACCTTGGAACTGTTGGTTTATGGTGGAATTGGACATACACCTCTCTTCCTCTTTCAAAACCCCTAAAACCTGTTTTCGGTGGGGTTTGGGTGCATGCCAGTTGTGGGAAGTAGCACCCCGGCCACTATAAGGATTAAGCTCGGGCCTCTGTTGCAAAGCACTACCGTACTTCCACATGTCTAGTGGGTAAGGCTTAGTTTGTGGCTCAGTCTAGTCATAAACAAAAGTACACGGATTGGAGATGGATGAAGTCGGGGGTCGATGGACATTCTCCAGGGCAAATGAAGGCTACACGAGCTGCGGCCCGGTAGTCGAGATGTCATGGCACAGGGCTGGTGTCCTGCTGCTAGGGGGCTCACTCCTGCCTGCCTGTCCCGGGGGTTCCGGCCGTAGGTGGGATTGGGTCGGTACTCTTGTCTATGGCTAGGATGGGTTGGAAACTATGTCACGTCTTCCGTCTGTATACCGTGGTGGTATGTGGCACGTGGTTGCACGTGAGGAAGATGTGTCTTGTGGGTAAAGATGTACACCTCTGATCAGAGTATAATCTATTCGAATAGCCGCGCCCTCGGTTATGGGCAAGCCGAGCAATGTACCCAAGTCAGTGTTTTAATTCTTAAAATTTGCTCAACAACTAAAATGTGGAATGGTTGGCCTGGGTTGGCTTGGGACGAGCTGGGACCCAGGGTCGGGTTGCCAGTTCGGTCTGAATCATCGTAGGCCTTGGGTTAAGGCAGGTTCGTGAGGGTTCACGGCCTTGATTAATAATACTGTGTAGCTCTAGGATCGTCTTTATAAAATGGCTTTGGGCAACTAAGTGACTTTTAAATGCTGCTTTCTGCAAAACTTAACCCCTATATTATTATCCCCTTGTACTCCCTTGCATTAATTATGCATCTCCGGTGTGTCTTGCTGAGTACTGTGGTTGTACTCATTCTTGCTCAATCTTTCCCCTCTTCAGTAAGAGAAGCTTTGGAGAAGATGTCTTAGGTGGAGTCCTGGCTTATACCCCAGTTGAGCGCCTGTGAAGATGGAGCCGTAGGCCCGCTAGTCCGCTGCTGTTTATTTTTGATTGTCAGGCCTGAAGCGCCTTTGTAATAATGTAAATATAATCGACATAATAAAGATGTGTCTTTTATATCATGTTTGTGTGGTGTACCCCGGCTTTCCTGGGACGGGGATTAATACACTAGCGTTCGGGAAAAGGCAATTTTCTCGGTCGCGACAAGCTGGTATCAGAGCCATCTCGACTGTAGGATAAGCCAAGTGGATAAAACCTAAGGGCATATTTTATAAATGAAACTATTTCCGAAAGTCCCTTTTTCCTCCTTTCCCCTGTGCTATTTGCAAAATATTTACTCTTTCTTCCTTCTTCAAATTTCAACTAGTACTAGATGGTTGGCTTTGCGGAGAAGAAGATGTCGTCAATTGTCTGCCGAAGCTCCGGAAGACCGCAGGTTCTGCTAGCGAAGTGGAGGAAGCAGTGAAGATCTTGGAGAACCAGTCGCAGAACCTAAGCCGCCCTCTAGGGTAGAGTCGTTAGTTGTGTGTTTCCTTGCTTGTGTGTGCAGCGCGTGGTTTGCATCAGTGGGGTGTGATGTAACCATGCTAGGTTGTTTGCTTAAGCAACTTGCAGAATAAGCAAAACAAACAATACATCAATAAGAAGAGTTAGTTCCTTTAAGGTCCAGTCTCTAGTTCTGGTCTATTCTTTCCTGGCTTGTTTCCTCTCTCACCTCAATCCCTGTAACAGATGTTTAACAGAGAAAAAGGAAAGAATGTCAGCGGGTATGCCTCCAGTAACTCAAGTTTTCAACTCAATCCACCACTGGCCTCAGGAGAGTTAACCAGGGCACACCCTTGGTCCATTCCAAGCATGCTGCTTAGTTCACAGCTACCATTGGTTGGAAGTCAAGACCAAAATCAGTATGTGTTTGATCGAGCCTTTGCCACCCAGGTCAATGAGCTTCCAATGCCAGAAGAGCAGGTCCCCTTTTGTCATGATTGTAGAGAGCAAGGACACTATGCCCTGAATTGTCCATGGGTATATGTCAAAGAAGCCCCTTCCCTTGGTTTAGCAGGGCAGACATCGCTAAACCAGCCTCCTCACATCAAGTCAAGCTTGCAGCCTAGTGTGCAAAGTAGAGAGCTCAACGGAGAGAATCCATTGAATCCCGGGAAATGCTTTCCTCCTAGCCTCTCGTACCACGTGGGGTCACATACTAAGCAAGCCAAAGGCAAGAAGAGTAAGAATCAGAAGAGAAAAGCACCGATGCGAACTGAAGAAGAAGTACGTAAGATGACTATTACCAGCACCGAATGGCCTCCAGCAGGGATAACTATTTCTAGACGTCAAAGAGGAAATACTTTCCGAGGTGCACGACAGTTGACCCAGCACCTCCTAAGCCATGGTGGCAGAGTATCTGATAGTGAAGGGTCAGATCAAGTCTCCTCGGATGATGAAGATGAGTCTCCCCGACATCTCGGCGAGGAAGAGATGGAATCAAAGGCATGCACCCGTTGCGGGGAAATTGGACACGTTGCTAGCATGTGTCTCACACTCTGCACTCATTGTGAAGAAGACCATCCACCAGGGGAGTGTCCCACCCGCAAGGTCACATGTTTTCTGTGCGAAGGTACAAACCATGTGCCCAAGGATTGCCAACTCAGTGTGTTGTTGACCAAGACTGCAGAAATCCAACGAACAACCCTACGATTGTCTCATCAGCTAGTCAGCTCCAACAGCAACATCGACGATGTCATCCACAGCACCAATGCTCCTCCTGCTGCACCTGACTCTGCAGTCAATCATAGCGATAATACCTTCAGCACCAACCATTCTCTGCACCGACAGCCTCAGCAAAGAATTGTCGTCGATGAAAGAAGTTGTGTCTCTCCCCGACCTACTCCAGGCCAAGCAAAGGGCAATCAGCCTCCGGAGGGCGATACCAAGCAGAAGACCGTTATTCGCTTCAACCAGCAATCAGAAGGAAACTTCTCCTGTGAATGATAGTAATAATGCAGTCCTATCACATCATCACAGAACCAATCAAGGATGCAGTCACTAGAACAATGCCAGCTATGTATCCATGTTTGTGATTTTCAGTTCGCTACTTATCACTGTAATCGGGAGTTTGCAGCAATCATGTAATAAATAAATATATTCATGATTATAAACAATGAGTTTGTTATGTTTATGGAAGATTCATGTTGAGGATGCAAGGTACCGATGTTAAGCACCTTCCCTTTTTGTTTAAGGCAGTGCCTCGTATTCATGTAATATGGGAGAAATATGTAATAAAAACAAGTTCTATGAGGACTCTTTCAGAAGATGCCGATATGGGATTAGGTGTATATTTGTTTACTGTCGAAGGAAACCTAGGGTCTCATTTCAGAGGGACTATGTTCTAACCTCGAGTTAATAACCAACCTGATGATGGAAAAGAAAATCAAGCGTTTAACCAAAGAGACATTTGTTGGACTGAGAGTTTCAGATGTGTCCTCTTTGGATCAAAGGCAACAACCGCCAGTCTAGCTTTTGACGAACCACTTGAAGGTTTCACTGAAAGGCAGCAGACCAAAGGACCACATCGTCACCAGAAGCATCCACAACTCTCGGAGTGAAGAATACTTGGTTGACAAAGTTTAAAAGGTGATTGATAGAAGATACCAGCAAAGGTGTTTATTATCAGGCAAAGAAGTAGGTCGAAAGGTGATTGATAAGAGAAATCTGAAAAGAATACGTCAAGGTCGAAGGTGTAAAGGAATACATGGAATGCTAAATGATGACAAGCATGATATTCTCATGATAACAAGCATGGTATCCTAGTAATGACAAGCTGATGTCGACGCATGTCACGAAGGTGGTAACTTGTATGAGGTTGACGCCAAAGATATGAATGATAAGAAGTTCTAGAACTGAAGCCCCATCCTCAACCACCGCAGCCTAGTCTGAGTCAGTTAGAGGTGCAACCAGGGAAAAGTCAGGTGAAGAGAAGACTCCATCTGCAACAGGAGATCGAGCCAAGCAGTTCAGAGTGGAGAAGTTGTGCTAGGCAAGTTTGTTACAAAAGACGGAGCGGAAGAAGTCAGACAAGAAGAGAGGACCGCCCAACCTATCTTCTTGCTAGCCTCCTCGAATCTCGGGGACGAGATTCTTGTAAGGGGGGTGGATTTGTCACGTCCTGATAAATTCATCCCGAATTAAAAATCATTCGCTAAAAGGAATAATAGAATTAATTAAAATTCGAAAAGAAATTGGCAAACACTAAAATACGTACAAGAGAAATTCGAATGTGGCCCGGAGAATTTTTGTTAAATTCTCCTTGGTCTAAAAGGAGCCCTCAAATTTTACTTGAATTTTCAGAGCACCGGAAATAATTATTAAACAACAAAAGCAATTATCAAAGTTTATTAAAAAGAAAAATCTAAAAATAATCCTCCTTTTCTTTTGGGCCAATTTTGGCCCAAAGTCCTCCCTCTCTCCCCTCGGCCCGCGGCCGAAGTCTCCCTTTCCTCCCACTCTTTCTCTCCCTCTCCTTCCTCTTGGGCCCCCTTCCCCTCGGCCCAGCTCCCTCCTCCCTCTCCCTCCCGGGCTGCCTCTCCCCCCCCTCCCCTCCCGGCCTGCCCGGCCCAGGCCGCCTCCCCCTCCTCTCCTCCTGGGCCGCCTCTCGGCCCAAGCTGAGCCGCCCCTCCCTCCCACGCACGCGCGTCGCACGCGCGCTGAGCGCGCGCCCCGCGTGGGGCCCACGCGCCAGGCCGCCGTCGCCTTCTTCCTCCAGCCACCGCCCGGCTTCTCTCCCTCCCGTGCGAACCCTACTCCGTTCCTCCCTCAAATCCGCGCGATTCGAGCATGGGATTCCCAAATTGATTAGGGGGAATTAATCCCCTTTCCCTCCTCTCTCTTTCCCCCTTAATTCCCCCTTGAATGGCGCCCCCAATCGCCGGGAACGGACGCGCCAAGTCCGGCCGCCTACCTTTGCCGCCGGCCGCCATTCCCGTCGCCGTTCCGCCTCCTCCCGTGGCCGGCTCCCTCCCCCATCCTATAAAATAGAACCCCCTCTTTGCGTTCTACCGTTTTAGTCTCCTCCCGAGCCCTCCCGTGGTCCCTAGCCACCTCCCCGCCGCCCTCCTCTCTCTCCCACGCCGCCGGCCGCCTCCAGCCGCCTGTGCCGCCTCGCCCGCGCACCGGCCGGCCGTGCCGTCGCCTCCTCCAGCGTCGCCGCCACCTCCTCTTCGCCGGCCTGCCCTCCGTTTCGCGAGGTGACCCCCGGAGCTACGTTTCCGCCGTCGCCCTTCCATTTCCTCCGCGCCGGCCGCCTCCAGCCGCCTCTATATCCCTGCCTGAGCGCCGGTCGACGTCGCCACCACCTTCCTCGGCTCCACGACGCCGCTCTCATCCCAGGCATCACCTCCTCCTCGCCCGAACTTCGCCGGAACACCGTCGCCCGCGCCGGCTTCTCCTTCCTCCTCGGCGGCATCTCCTCCGGCTGCCCCTTTCGCCATGCCCGTGCATCAGCCGGCGCTGCCGTCCCCTCCCTCGGCACGGTGACGTAGCCCTCCACATCGTCCACCCCTCGGTTTCGCCCGGAAGCCGCCGCACATCGCCGCGAATCTCTCCATCCGCCTCGCCGGAGTTGTTCGGCCGCCCGTCCCTCCTCGTCCGTGCACCGGTCGGCTGCACCTCCACCATCTTCGGCATCGCAGCCGCGGCGTCGTCCTCGGCCTCGCCTCCCCTCCGACCGAACACCGCCGGTGTCCGTCGTCGTCTCCGTTCGTCCTCGCCGATCGACGTCCCGTCGGTCGCCCGGCTCGTCGTCTCGCGGCGCCGCCTCCGTCATCATCATCGCTGCGGCGTGTTCCACGCCGTCCTCGCCTCCGTACAGCCGCTGCCGGCTGCCCTCGTCGTCTCCTCGCCGGCCCCGGTCGTCGTCGTCGTCGTCCTCCCGTCGTTCCCGGTCGTCGTGGCGTGCGTCCCTCCGTCGAGCCGTTCTCGTCCGTCGTCCACGTTCGTCAAGCGAGCCGCTGCAGCCCCGTCCTCGTCTTCGTCCTTGGCTCCGCGTCGTCAAGCCTCGTGCCGGCCGCGTCTCGCCTTCGTCCAAGGATCGCCGCCGAAGCCGTCCCCTCGCCGTTCGTCTCCGTTGTGCCCGTCTGTCTCCGCCGCGCCCGTTCGTCGTTGTCGTTCCCGCGCCTCGTCGCGTGGTGGTAAGGACCCCTCTCCCTCACTGCCCCGTTCTCGTCCTTTCGGTGTCGCCCGTGCCCGTTGTGCGGTTGACGACCCCGGTACCCGTGTACCGTTGTCAGTAGTCGTTCACGTGTGCGGGTGGTGACCGTGTAGTGTCCGTGTTAGTGTGCCCGGTCGGTAGCCACGTGGTTTCCACGTGTGCAACCCGTGTGGTGTCTAGTGGGGTCCGTTTGTCGGCCACTCGCCTTGGTTGACACACGGGATCCGCTTCCGTCGACCCGTGGACCGTCTCTGTGTACTCGGTCTACCGCGGTCCTTTTTGTTGACATGTGGGGTCCGCATGTCAACGGCGCAGCCTTCCTGTCTTTTCCAGGCTAGCGCTTACGCATGTTTTATAATTGCAAAGCTTAATTATAATAATCCGCAAATCTCCATATAACAGCATTAAACCTCGGATGATCATATCTTGGTCATACGAACTCTGAATCGACCCGTTCAAGTCTCCTAATGTTTGTTATAACCTAAAGAACCCTGTGCTTTCTTTTTATGTATTGTTATTGCTTCTTTATAGGCCTGTAGCTTTGCTTGTGTGCTTCGCGTAGCTTTCGTCGTTCCGGAGGTTCCCGAAGCGTGGTTCGCGGTCGTCGCCGAAGGTTCGGAAGGCCGTTCTCTCTGAGCAAGGCAAGTCACATCATCCTTGAGCATATTGAATCCCAGTTTATAAAATTAATTTGATTTAAATTAATGCATTACCGCTTTATTTAAATTCCCGCGTGATCACTGTTTTATCTAGCCATGCCTATTTACCTTTGTTATGACCTTATTATTGCTATTGTTATTATTATCTTGTTCACCCTAGGAAAATAAAACCCCAACTAGTGGGTACTCTATTCATGGTTCCACTAGTATGAATGTAGGTAGATGCTTCGCTGATTAATTAGGCAACATTAGGTGGTTTTATAACTTTAGACTTTGGGAATTCTCATATCGTTTGGACACCTTGGAACTGTTGGTTTATGGTGGAATTGGACATACACCTCTCTTCCTCTTTCAAAACCCCTAAAACCTGTTTTCGGTGGGGTTTGGGTGCATGCCAGTTGTGGGAAGTAGCACCCCGGCCACTATAAGGATTAAGCTCGGGCCTCTGTTGCAAAGCACTACCGTACTTCCACATGTCTAGTGGGTAAGGCTTAGTTTGTGGCTCAGTCTAGTCATAAACAAAAGTACACGGATTGGAGATGGATGAAGTCGGGGGTCGATGGACATTCTCCAGGGCAAATGAAGGCTACACGAGCTGCGGCCCGGTAGTCGAGATGTCATGGCACAGGGCTGGTGTCCTGCTGCTAGGGGGCTCACTCCTGCCTGCCTGTCCCGGGGGTTCCGGCCGTAGGTGGGATTGGGTCGGTACTCTTGTCTATGGCTAGGATGGGTTGGAAACTATGTCACGTCTTCCGTCTGTATACCGTGGTGGTATGTGGCACGTGGTTGCACGTGAGGAAGATGTGTCTTGTGGGTAAAGATGTACACCTCTGATCAGAGTATAATCTATTCGAATAGCCGCGCCCTCGGTTATGGGCAAGCCGAGCAATGTACCCAAGTCAGTGTTTTAATTCTTAAAATTTGCTCAACAACTAAAATGTGGAATGGTTGGCCTGGGTTGGCTTGGGACGAGCTGGGACCCAGGGTCGGGTTGCCAGTTCGGTCTGAATCATCGTAGGCCTTGGGTTAAGGCAGGTTCGTGAGGGTTCACGGCCTTGATTAATAATACTGTGTAGCTCTAGGATCGTCTTTATAAAATGGCTTTGGGCAACTAAGTGACTTTTAAATGCTGCTTTCTGCAAAACTTAACCCCTATATTATTATCCCCTTGTACTCCCTTGCATTAATTATGCATCTCCGGTGTGTCTTGCTGAGTACTGTGGTTGTACTCATTCTTGCTCAATCTTTCCCCTCTTCAGTAAGAGAAGCTTTGGAGAAGATGTCTTAGGTGGAGTCCTGGCTTATACCCCAGTTGAGCGCCTGTGAAGATGGAGCCGTAGGCCCGCTAGTCCGCTGCTGTTTATTTTTGATTGTCAGGCCTGAAGCGCCTTTGTAATAATGTAAATATAATCGACATAATAAAGATGTGTCTTTTATATCATGTTTGTGTGGTGTACCCCGGCTTTCCTGGGACGGGGATTAATACACTAGCGTTCGGGAAAAGGCAATTTTCTCGGTCGCGACAGCCTAGCTAAGGAATGTGCTAAAAATGAACAACTTGCTAACGAGCCAAATTTGGCTAATGGTTCTCTAGCTAGCCTTAGGGATGTCAATGAAACTCTTCAAGACAAATTTGCTAATTTAGACAAAAGTCATAAAGATCTTGAAGTACAATTTGACACCCTATGGAATAGCACCTCTCAACCAAATGTGGTTTCTAATTCTTCCAACCCATCTACTAGCAATGCTTGTGCTAGGTGTTACAATATTGATTTGAACTCTTATGCTACTAATGTTGATGCTATGCAAGCTCTCAAGAAAGAGAATGAAAGTGTCACGCCTTAAAAATCGCTTAAATTAAAAATACATTGTTTAAATCATTCTTAGAAATTAAATTAAAAGCCTACAAGCTAAACCCTAATAATTTAGGAAAATTTTCAACATAAAAATGAGCTAGATAAAATTTTATTAAATACTATACTTGCTCCTCTATTTTCTAGATTTTTCTGGGAATTATTTGAGCAAGGGAAATATTTTTAATAAAGGAAACATCATTTTACAAATTATTTTAATAGAAAAAGTTTTAAAAATCCCTCCCTAGGTTGTTGGGCCAAATTCGGCCCAACTCCCTTCTTTTTCCGCACGGGCAAGCCGGCCCTGTTGCCGCCGAGCCGCCCTCCCCTCCCCAGCCGCCGACAGGTGGGACCCACCTGTCGGGGTGGTCTTCCACCTCCGGCCGGCTGCAGCCGAGCCCGAGTCGGCCGAGCCGCCGCATTGCGGCGCCGTTTCCGCCCCGATCTCTCCACCTTTGGTCCGGGTTTTTGAGGGGTTTTTATCCCCACATCTTCCTATATCTTTCCCCTCAAGAATCAAAGCAAATGGTTGAGTATCTTGCCCGAATCGAACTCATTTTCGAGTTTATCTCTAAAACCGAGTTTTTGATTTCCCGAATCGAAGCAATTGTATTTTAGTTGTTTTTTATTCACTTGTCTAAACTGACTTGTCTCTGTTCAAAAGTTAAATTCAAAAAAAATATATATATATAATAGTTTTGTATGTGTCTTTTCTTTTATTTTCTTCCTTTTTGGTCAAATCAATTAAGTCTAGTTGGTGCAGCTAACTTAAAATATGCATTAATTCCTTCCTTCTATGTTTCTTTAGATGCCGCCGCATCCACCGAAAAATTTGATCAAGGTGCTAGGATTCGTCAGGGAGCTGAGGTTGATGGCGTTTGAAGTAGGTTATGAAGTTGCTCCCGAGTATCGCCAAATTTCCCATGACCCCAACGAGAAGAAGTGTCGTGTTCGTGTGACGTTGGCTAGTGATCGTGAAGACCTTCCGTCCATTAAGTTCGAAGCTGGAGGAAGAAAGTACAGCCATGCTTGCCAGGAAGCAGCTTTGGTGGCCATTGGAGAATTGCGTCAACGCTTTGAAGAGGAGTTGGACTCATCAGCTTTCCAATATCATCCCCACAAGCCTCATGGTCAAGACTATGGAACTTACACCTGTCCTGATGGGGAAGAGAGTGCCACTCTGATGCATGCTGTGCATATGCTTAGTGCTATGGATGCAGTAAGTGTGGAGCGAGACAAAGCAGCTCATGACAGGGAAAACTGGAATCGAGGCAAGATTTGCAAGTTGGAGAGCAAGGTGTACTGTCTACAAAAGGAATTAGCTGAGCTTAAAGGAGAGACGCCGCCGCCAACACCTAAGCTTTGCCTCACTGCAAGGATGAGAACCTGTCCACCACCCCGTCTCCAGTTGGCTTCGAAGATTCGCGTGATGGGAGACGCCGTGCCTGATCGTGCTGAACCTGTCATCCACATCTTAAGTGATGAGGAAGAAGAGGAAGACCCAGAAGAAAGAGAGCCAGCTACTCCAGAGGAAGAAGATCCGTCGCTTCGTTCCGACGCAAGGCGGGATAAATCGCTTAGTTAGATCGTGGCCGTAGTTCGCTGTGTTAGATTGCTTGCTTAAGTTTGCTTGTTAGTGTGTGGGTTTTAGTATGTTGCTTACATCATTGGTGGGATGTAACAGCATGAGTCTAGTTCTTTTGCTTGTCAGAGAGTTAGATAGATGGCGAGATACTATTAATGCAATTTAAATGTAATTATACACAGTTAAGAGCAATGTAGAATTTAAATTAATTAAATAACTCCGTTCTAAGGGTGTCTCTCTGTCGTTCTTTCCTGTTATCTGTGCTTATCTTCAGATGGTGAACACACGCACCGGAAGTGGTAGTGGAAGTGGAAGTGGAGCTGTTAACAATGGAGGAGATCCCACGCTAGCTCAGATTCTGGCCCAACAAACACAATTGATCAATCTGTTAGAGCAGCAGGCACAGAATCAGCAGGCAAACAACCAGAATCAACCCCCACCTCCCCAAAACAAGCTGGCAGATTTTCTACGTGTGAGACCCCCTACCTTTTCAAGCACCACCAACCCAGTAGAGGCAGGAGATTGGTTGCATGCAGTCGAGAAGAAGTTGGACTTGATTCAGAGTACGGAGCAGGAAAAAGTTTCTTTCGCTTCGCATCAGCTGCATGGTCCCGCTGCTGAATGGTGGGATCACTTTCGCCAAGGCAGGGCTGAGGGAGAGCCTATCACCTGGCAGGAGTTCACGGCCGCTTTTAAGAAGACGCACATACCGACGGGTATTGTAGCTCTGAAGAAGAGAGAATTTAGAGCACTTAATCAGGGATCCCGTTCGGTCACCGAGTACCTCCACGATTTTAATCGTTTAGCTCGCTATGCTCCGGAAGATGTTCGCTCCGATGAAGAACGTCAGGAGAAGTTTCTGGAGGGACTTAATGATGAGTTGTCTTATGCTTTGATGTCTACGGATTACTGGGATTTCCAGCAGTTGGTGGACAAGGCTATTCGTCAGGAAGATAAGTATAATCGGATGGAGCAGAAGAAGCGCAGGCTGCCCAATTCAAGGTTCAACAGGGCAGTAACCAGAGGCCGCGTCTCGTTACGGGACCTCAAGCTACATCGTACCCTCAGGGAGGATCTTCGTCAGTTGTTCGCCCTCAACGCCAGTTCTACAACAACAATACTGGTAATCGCAGCAATGATAACCGCAACGTGGTCGCTCGTCCTGCAGCAACTCCAGCTCAAAATCAGCCTGTTAGGAAGGAACAGGGAAGCAAGCCAGGGGTGTGTTTCAATTGTGGTGATCCAGGGCATTATGCCGATAAGTGTCCAAAGCCTCGACGTGTGAAGAATGCTCCAGCCCCGAACAACTCCAATGCTCCAGCGCCGAAGGCTCGTGTTAATCATGTTGCGGCGACAGAAGCCCAGAATGCACCAGATGTGGTTTTGGGTACGTTTCCTGTTAACTCTATACCCGCATCTGTGCTTTTTGATTCCGGTGCTACACATTCCTTTTTGTCTAAAAGTTTTGCGAGCAATCATGGGATGGAAGTTATTAGTCTTGGGAGGCCTTTACTAGTTAAT
The DNA here is from genome assembly GCA_023541355.1 of Oryza rufipogon. Classification (NCBI taxonomy): domain Eukaryota; kingdom Viridiplantae; phylum Streptophyta; class Magnoliopsida; order Poales; family Poaceae; genus Oryza; species Oryza rufipogon. Next base: position 23,060,659 of record CM042205.1, on the reverse strand, counting down.
ACCCCAGTCAATCAAGTATCTTCGACACAGTATTGTCCTTCCGCTACTATAGAAATAGAAGAAGTTCCTTTTCCATCCTCACTTATCTTGCTAGAATCCAAAGATCTAGATGTTATCTTAGGGATGGATTGGTTATCTCGTCACAGAGGAGTTATAGATTGTGCCAATCGTAAGGTGACTTTAACCAGTAGCAATGGGGAAACCGTTTCTTTCTTTGTGTCCTCTCCTAAATCTCATGGTGTGACCTTAAACCAAGTTGCTCTACAAGAGATCCCAATAGTACAAGACTACCCAGATGTGTTTCCTGAGGATTTGCCAGGTATGCCACCTAAGAGAGATATAGAGTTCGGGATAGACTTAGTACCTGGAACCAACCCTATCCATAGGAGACCATACAGAATGGCAGCTAATGAGTTAGCAGAGGTAAAGAGACAGGTGGATGATTTGCTTCAGAAAGGATACATTAGACCCAGTACTTCGCCGTGGGGAGCACCAGTCATCTTCGTGGAGAAGAAAGATCATACTCAGAGAATGTGCGTGGATTATCGAGCATTGAATGAGGTCACTATCAAGAATAAGTATCCTCTACCTAGGATTGATGACTTGTTTGATCCACTAGAAGGTGCTACGGTTTTCTCCAAGATAGATCTCCGTTCTGGATATCATCAACTTCGAATCCGTGAGGAAGATATACCAAAGACCGCCTTTACAACTCGGTATGGTTTGTTCGAATGTACCGTTATGTCATTTGGACTCACTAATGCCCCGGCCTTTTTCATGAATCTGATGAACAAGGTGTTTATGGAATATCTGGATAAGTTTGTCATGGTGTTTATTGATGACATTCTTATTTACTCCAAGACAAAGGAAGAACATGAAGAGCATCTTCGTCTAGCTTTAGAGAAACTACGTGAGCATCAACTCTATGCCAAATTCAGTAAATGTGAATTTTGGTTGTCAGAAGTGAAGTTTCTTGGTCATGTCATCTCATCCGGAGGAATGGCAGTAGATCCAAGCAATGTGGAGTCTGTGTTAAATTGGAAGCAACCCAAGACGGTTTCAGAAATTTGTAGTTTCCTTGGACTTGCGGGGTACTACCACAGGCTTATTGAGAACTTCTCAAAGATCGCCAGACCAATGACTCGTCTGCTTCAGAAGGATGTGAAGTACAAGTGGGCAGAAGATTGTGAGCAAAGTTTCCAAGAACTGAAGAAAAGGCTAGTGACTGCACCGGTGTTAATTTTGCCTGATTCAAGGAACGGTTTTCAAGTGTATTGTGATGCATCCCGACTCGGTCTGGGTTGTGTTTTGATGCAAGATGGGAAGGTGGTTGCCTATGCATCTAGGCAGTTACGTCCTCATGAGAATAATTACCCCACGCATGGCCTAGAGTTGGCAGCTGTAGTGCATGCATTGAAGATTTGGCGTCATTATCTTTTTGGTAACCGTACCGAGATGTACAAGGATCATAAAAGTTTGAAGTACATTTTCACTCAGCCTGATTTGAACATGCATCAGCGAAGATGGTTAGAGTTGATTAAGGATTATGATATGGAAATCCACTATCACCCGGGTAAGGCAAATGTGGTAGCAGATGCTCTCAGCAGGAAAAGCTACTGTAATATGTTAGAAGGTCGACATCTACCTTGGGAGTTATGCCAAGAATTTGAAAAGTTGAATTTGGGAATAGTCAGCAAAGGTTTTGTGGCTGCTTTAGAAGCTCAACCCACTCTGTTTGATCAAGTTAGAGAAGCTCAAGTGAATGATCCTGATATCCAAGAAATCAAAAAGAACATGAGAAGAGGAAAAGCCATCGGATATGTAGAAGATGAGCAAGGAACTGTGTGGTTAGGAGAAAGAATTTGCGTACCAGATAACAAGGAGCTGAAGGATACTATTATGAAAGAAGCTCATGAAACTTTGTATTCCATTCAACCCGGGAGCACTAAGATGTATCAAGACCTAAAGCAACAATTCTGGTGGGCCAGTATGCGACGTGAGATAGCAGAATATGTGGCTCTATGTGATGTATGTCAGCGGGTCAAGGCAGAACATCAGAAGCCAGCCGGTCTGTTGCAACCGTTCAAGATTCCAGAGTGGAAGTGGGAAGAAATAGGAATGGATTTTATAACCGGTCTACCCAGAACGTCGGCAGGACATGATTCTATTTGGGTAGTGGTCGACAGATTGACTAAAGTCGCTCACTTCATACCTGTCAAAACAACCTACACGGGGAATAAGCTTGCAGAGTTATACATGGCTAGAGTGGTATGTTTACATGGTGTTCCCAAGAAGATAGTGTCAGATAGAGGTAGTCAGTTTACCTCGAAGTTTTGGCAGAAACTACAAGTAGAGATGGGTACTCGTTTAAATTTCAGTACCGCTTATCACCCTCAAACTGATGGTCAGACCGAAAGAGTAAATCAAATTCTAGAAGACATGTTGAGAGTCTGTGTTCTAGATTTTGGTGGAAGTTGGGACAAGAATCTGCCATACGCGGAATTTTCATATAACAACAGTTATCAAGCTAGTATTCAGATGGCTCCATATGAAGCATTGTATGGCCGGAAATGTCGTACGCCGCTCCTCTGGGATCAAACCGGTGAGCGCCAAGTTTTTGGGACAGACATATTGCGAGAAGCAGAAGAAAAAGTGAAGATTATCCAAGAAAGGTTGCGCGTTGCTCAGTCACGTCAGAAGAGCTATGCCGACAATCGTCGCAGAGATTTGGCTTTCGAAGAAGGGGATTATGTATACCTTCGGATTACGCCGTTACGAGGTGTTCATCGTTTTCAGACCAAGGGGAATTTGGCACCGCGTTTTGTGGGACCTTTTAAGATCGTGAGTCGAAGAGGTGAAGTAGCTTATCAGCTAGAGTTGCCTCCGTCAATGGCGGGAATACATGACGTGTTCCATGTGTCACAGTTGAAAAATGTTTGCGTGTTCCTACAGAGGAAGCAGATCCTGAGCGTATAGAGCTTCAAGAAGATTTAACTTATGTTGAGAAGCCAGTCAGAATCTTGGAAGTAAGTGAGAGGAATACTAGGAATCGAGTTGTACGGTTCTGTAAGGTTCAGTGGAGCAATAATTCAGAAGAAGAAGCCACTTGGGAGCGAGAAGATGAATTGAAAGTCAGCTCATCCTCATCTCTTCGCCAGTTCTTCTGAATCTCGAGGACGAGATTCCGTTTAAGGGGGGTAGGTTTGTCATGCCCTAAAAATCGCTTAAATTAAAAATGCATTGTTTAAATCATTTTTAGAAATTAAATTAAAAGCCTACAAGCTAAACCCTAATAATTTAGGAAAATTTTCAACATAAAAATGAGCTAGATAAAAATTTATTAAATACTATACTTGCTCCTCTATTTTCTAGATTTTTCTGGCAATTATTTGAGCAAGGGAAGTATTTTTAATAAAGGAAACATCATTTTACAAATTATTTTAACAGAAAAAGTTTTAAAAATCCCTCCCTAGGTTGTTGGGCCAAATTCGGCCCAACTCCCTTTTTTTTCTACGCGGGCAAGCCGGCCCAAGCCGGCCCAGTTGCCGCCGAGCCGCCCTCCCCTCCCCAGCCGCCGACAGGTGGGACCCACCTGTCGGGGTGGTCTTCCACCTCCGGCCGGCTGCAGCCGAGCCCAAGTCGGCCGAGCTGCCGCATTGCGGCGCCGTTTCCGCCCCGATCTCTCCACCTTTAGTCCGGGTTTTTGAGGTGTTTTTATCCCCACATCTTCCTCTATCTTTCCCCTCAAGAATCGAAGCAAATGGTAGAGTATCTTGCCCGAATCGAACTCGTTTTCGAGTTTATCTCTAAAACCGAGTTTTTGATTTCCCGGATCGATTCCTTGCGGGAGGAGTCTGATCTCTTCAATCCAAGGCTATAAATAGGACCCCCTAGTCCTCCTCTTCCGTTTGCCCCCTCTCCCGTCCTCTCCTGTGCCCCGTAGCGCCGCCGCCGCAAGCTCTAGCCCGCTGCCGCCGCCGGTCGAGCTCCAGCCGCGCCGCCGCGCCGCGTCCGCCGTCGCCGTCGCTTGCCGCCGCCGCCAATAAGTGCGTGGGAGGGAGAAGAAGCCCGGCCGCCTCCTCCCCTTTGCCGCCGACTGCCGTAGCTCGCCGCCGCCGGTCAACCCGAGCCGCCGTCGCCGTCCTCTCGTCGCCGGCCACCGTCGGTCGTCGTTGGAAGTTGTGGTGAGTACCGTTTGAGCATGTTGAACCCAAGGCAAGTCACACAGATCCCAAACAACCCTTTGAGCATGTTGAACCCGTTTAAAGCTATTGTTTTATTTCAACTTATGCATTATTTTCGAATGTCATCGGGTGGTGAGCCTTTTCCTGTATAATTAATGGCCGAAGATGACTTTATTTTCCTATGGGTTATAATTTGATTAGCATGAACCTTATATATTGGATTGGTTCAGCTAAATGCTATAAGTATGTTTGCTTAGCCATGCTTAGAAACATTAGTTAATTAAAGGGATTAATTATAAACTATATTATATTATTATTATTAATTATGGTTATGTTTATTGGTAGCTCACGATGGTTAATCATGTGATGGTAATTAATTGCTAATTAAAACCTGCTTAAGGTGGGTTGTGAGCATATGGTTTTGATGGTTGTGCTCATGACAATTAAGGACCGGTTCGCGAGCTACTGTTGTGAAACATTTACCGTGCCAACCACAAGCCAGCGTGGGCAACGGCTTTATCTTTTGTATAGCACGATTTATTATAGTGTGCCAGACTGTGAAGCGGCGAGAAGTCCGTGGGGGTCACTGGGGAGTCCATTGCCTCTGGTTTTGAGGGGGAGATTATGATCCAGGAACGGTGCACTGTGGTGAGTTGTGTTGTGCGAGGGGTAATGTCACAGTTCCTTTCCAAGGTATCGTGGTGGTACTGAGGCGCATGGTAACATGTTGTGGGATTGTGTCTTGTGGGTACAGTGGTACACCTCTGATCAGAGTATAATCTATTCGAATAGCCGTACCCGCGGTTATGGGTGAGTTGAACAATGTTTTTCGTGATTAGTCTCACATTATTCATTAATGGTAATTATGATAATTAATTTGACACCTGGTTTGGAATGGCCTATTCCTGGTTTGGAGGTTTGGTTTGTACAACTGGGGTTGGTTGTTCATATGAGGTTGGGCCTATGCGACACGGGTGTGTTGTATGGTGTTTATTTAATATTGATTAATTATTCAACTGTTTTACTATTCTCTTGAATATTTATTAAATGTTGTTTATGCAAATGAGCTATATTATGCCATCCTTTGTTATCTTGTGCACTTGCATATTTGCTGTGTGACTTGTTGAGTATGTCATATGCTCATTCTTGCATTATTCAATCATCAGAAGAGGAGTATCTCAGCGAAGGTGATGATCTGGAGGATTAGGCTTGTTCCTGGTTAAGATGCCTGTGGAGTGGAGTCGCCATAGCTGTTCCGTAGTTTGCTTTAGTTTATTTTTTTTCCCGCTGCGTAGGATGTTATTCTTTGAGAAGAACTATCTACCTCTGTAATAATTTATTATTTGCGCATATTAAATAGTTATTTATTTGTACTCTATTATCAATTTGTTATTGTGTGCCTCGGCTGATTCCTGGACGAGGGTTTAACACACATGTAAGCGTTTGGAATTTTAGATAGAAATTCCGGGCGTGACAGAAAGGTTGGGCACATTGGTGAAATATGGATGTATGAAGACATACCATTCAAAAGATGCTCTTTACAAGACCATCACCGCTCATCCTAACAAGGATGGACACGGGCTCGGGTTTTCCGGTGGAAGTCCAGTGTCTAAGCGTGTGATGGTAAATGGGAAAGAGTGCTTGATGTTTGTGAGAGAAGGTAAAGCCCCACAAGCAAGTGAGGAGACTTGTCCCTTCACTGGTCAGCCACCCGGAAGTTCTAGGCAAAATGACCGGAAGTTCCTGCCCTGTAAGCCAGGAAGTTCCGGACATTTTGTCAGGAAGTTCCGGGCTTCAGATAAGCCGAAGGGGCTGACCGGAAGTTCCGGGTATAATACCAGGAAGTTCCGGCCAGAGGGTCTTTACTATGATTCATATGTAATTTCCAAAAATTCAGAGGGCAAAGTGGTTGCTTATTTTAATGGAAATTACAATGATGAGTACCGTACTTGTGTGTGGGTGCCAAAGGCTTTGGTAACTAACATCAAGGGACCCAAACTTAGACAAGTTTGGGTTCCTAAATCCCAAGCTTGATTTCTTTTGTAGGCATACTCCTCTGGTGGCTCAAGTGGGGTTGTGGACAGTGGCTGCACCAATTATATGACGAGAGAGAGGAGTTTGTTTACAAGTCTTGATGAGGAGGGTGGAAATCGTGAAAATATTGTATTTGGAGATGATGGTAAGGGAAAGGTAATGGGTCTCGGTAAGATTGCCATTTCAAAGAATCAATCTCTATCTAATGTCCTCCTTGTCAATTTTTTAAGCTACAATTTATTGTCCGTGTCTCAATTGTGTAAGTTAGGATTTAATTGCTTGTTAACCGATGAGAATGTGACCGTTTTTAGGCGAGATGACTCTTCCATAGCATTAAAGGGTGTGTTAAAGAGTGATCTCTATCTCGTTGATTTTGACGTGGATAGAGTGAATCCGGAGGCATGCTTGATTGCTAAATCCTCCATGGGTTGGCTATGGCACCGTAGGCTAGCCCATGTTGGAATGAGGAATTTGGCATCTCTTCTAAATGGGGAACACATTCTTGGTCTATCTAATGTTTCTTTTGAAAAGGATCGTGTGTGTAGTGCTTGCCAAGCCAGGAAGCAAGTTGGGAGTCCGTATCCTATCAAAAACATCATGACTACAACAAGACCACTCGAGCTTCTTCATATGGACTTATTTGGGCCCATGGCCTACATTAGCATTGGAGGTAACAAGTATGGTTTTGTCATTGTTGATGATTTTTCACGCTTCATTTGGGTGTACTTTCTCCATGACAAAAGCGAAGCTCAAGATGTCTTCAAGCGTTTCGCAAAGCAAGCCCAAAACCTCTATGATCTCACTATCAAGAGGGTGCGAAGCGACAATGGTGGAGAATTCAAGAACACTCAAGTGGAGGAATTTCTTGATGAAGAAGGAATCAAGCACGAGTTCTCCGCCCCTATGAACCTCCTCAAAATGGCATTGTTGAAAGGAAGGACCGAACCCTCATTGAAGCCGCAAGGGCAATGCTTGATGAATACAAGACTTCGGATGTCTTTTGGGCGGAGACCGTGAGTACCGCATGTCATGCCATCAACCGCTTGTACCTCCACAAGATCCTAAAGAAAACTTCATATGAGCTCTTGAGTGGTAAGAAACCAAATGTTTCATATTTTCGTGTCTTTGGGAGCAAATGTTTTATTTTGAGTACGAGGCCTCGCTCATCTAAGTTCTCACCTAAGGTGGATGAGGGATTCTTACTTGGCTATGAATCAAGCACACGCCTATCGTGTCTTCAACAAAACCTCCGGTATTGTTGTAGTCACTAGGGATGTGACATTTGATGAATATAACGGCTCCCAAGGAGAGCAAGTTGTTGTACATGTTGTAGGCGATGTGGATCCAAGTCAAGCTATAGGTACTAAGGCTATTGGAGACATACGACCAGTCGAGACGCAGGATGACCAAGAAGATAGGGATCAACCTCCGTCATCGACATCCAATAGCCCTACAAGTGTTGTGTCTGCTGAGCGGGAAGTTCCGAGTCCTATTGACTGGACATCTCCAGGCCCGGAAGTTCCGGGTTCTACAGTCCAGAACCTCCGGACCAGTGGCAGTGAAGACGTGCCAACGGCACAAGTGGATGGGATCGATGCTGCGGCACTTTAGAGCATATTGATCAGGCTTAGGTCCCCCCAGTGCACCATCCAAGGATATATCACACTGTCCAAAGAGATCATCCCGTTGACAACATACTTGGTGACATAAGAAAAGGGTAACTACTCGCTCTCGTGTCGCAAGTTTTTGTCAACACTTCTTTGGAACCAACCAGGGTGGAAGATGCGCTTGGTGATCCGGATTGGGTGATGGCTATGCAAGAGGAGTTGAATAACTTCACTCGCAATCAAGTGTGGACTTTGGTGGAGAGACCCAAGCAAAATGTCATCGGCACCAAGTGGATCTTTCGCAACAAGCAAGATGAACATGGGGTGGTTGTAAGGAACAAAGCCCGGTTAGTTGCGCAAGGGTTCACCCAAGTCGAGGGTCTCGATTTTGGTGAAACCTTCGCACCTGTCGCTCGCCTTGAGTCAATTAGAATTCTTTTAGCCTATGCCGCTCACCATGATTTCAGGTTATTCCAAATGGATGTCAAGAGTGCCTTTCTCAATGGACCTATCTCGGAGTTGGTCTATGTGGAGCAACCGCCGGGGTTCGAGGATCCAAAGTTGCCAAACCATGTGTACAAGCTCCACAAGGCGGTCTACGGGCTCAAACAAGCCCCTAGAGCTTGGTATGAATGTCTCCGAGATTTTCTTTTGAAAAATGGTTTTGAAATTGGAAAGGCGGATACTACTCTCTTCACTAAAAAATTTAAGAGTGATTTGTTCATATGCCAAATTTATGTCGATGACATAGTATTTGGTTCTACTAATGCCTCTTTTTGTGAAGAATTTAGTAGTATCATGACTAAAAGGTTCGAGATGTCTATGATGGGCCAGTTGACCTTCTTCCTTGGGCTACAAGTAAAGCAAGCACAAGAGGGCACCTTCATCTCTCAAACCAAGTATGTGAAAGACATACTCAAGAAGTTTGGGATGGAGGATGCCAAACCTATCAAAACGCCCATGCCTACTAATGGCCACCTAGACCTCGACAATAATGGTAAAAGTGTGGACCAAAAGGTATATCACTCCATGATTGGATCTTTGCTTTACTTATGTGCATCTCGTCCCGACATCATGCTTAGTGTTTGCATGTGTGCCCATTTTCATGCGAAGCCTAAAGAGTGCCATTTGATTGCCGTCAAGAGAATTCTAAGATATTTAGTTCATACTCTTAATCCTGGCTTGTGGTATCCTAAGGGTTGTGGCTTTGAGCTTTTGGGCTATTCCGATTCGGATTATGCCGGGTGTAAGGTTGATAGAAAAAGCACAACCGGGACTTGTCAATTCCTTGGGAGGTCCCTTGTTTCTTGGTCCTCTAAGAAGCAAAATTCCATTGCCTTATCCACCGCCAAAGCCGAATATGTTGCCGCCGGTTCTTATTGTGCCCAACTCCTTTGGATGAGACAAACCCTAAAAGACTTTGGCTACAACTTAACCAAGATTCCACTCCTATGTGACAATGAGAGTGCCATCAAAATAGCCAACAATCCCGTCCAACACTCAAGAACCAAGCACATAGACATTCGCCACCACTTCTTGAGAGATCATGAGACTAAAGGAGACATATGCCTTACCCATGTGAGAACCAAGAGTCAACTAGCCGACATTTTCACCAAGCCTTTAGATGAGAAAAGATTTTGCGAGCTTAGGAGTGAGCTCAATATCTTAGACTCTCGCAACATTAGGTGATGAGTGGTTGGCTAATTCATAGCCACACATGTATCACTATAATGTAGATCAAAAAAAAATGATGAGCTTTTGTGTCTTGAGATCACTTCTTGTGTAGAAGATGGTCTTGATACCAGGAATAAAGCTCAAACATTCCCCCTTATATTCAAAAACCCTTTTTAAAAATTTTTGTGAAAATTTTTGTGTGTGTTTTTATTGCGAAAATTTGGTTTTTATCCCATTCTTGTGATGTATATTGACCATTGTTATGTAATGTTGATTGTTGGCTGGTCATATACATCATAAGTCTCTGCATGTCCTTAGTTCTCCATTTCCTTTCGTTGTTTTCTCGTCTATTCCTTTGAACTTGGGCCTGACTGCCCTCTGTTCTGTCAGGCCGGAAGTTCCGGTCACCCCAGTCCGGAACTTCCGGGGGTCGGGGGTATAAATACCTAGGGGGAGCCTGAGACTGTCCTATCTCTCTCCTCACTTCTTCTCCTCCCCGATTCCAAACCCTAGCTGCCGCTACAGTGCTCATCTCGGCGATTTTCACTTCCATCCGTGGCAATTTGATTCCTCTCCGTGGAATCAACCACATTGGTAGCTAGGAGGTTCTTCCCGCGATCGTTTTGCAATTTCCTCACTCAAGGTTGCACTTTTTGATCTTCTCTTTTGGTTCATCATGTTTTTGCCCCGATCTCTAAATATTTGAACCTAGGGAGAAAACCTTTTGGATAGAATTGTTCCTGCTACCTTGTAGATTGCTGATCTATAGGATTTTGTCACATGCACTGGCCTGTTTGGATCCGATATTCTTCAGTTTTGCAGTCTGGAAGTTCCGGTGTTCTTGGCCCGGAACTTCCGGTCTCTGTCCAGCCAGCCAGCACTCTTTGATTCCTCCAATTTTTCTTTTAACCATTGCACTCCAACCTTGTTGATTCTTGTTGCAGTGGTCAGTATGCCTCGTGAGAAGAGACAGTAGCTTTCTCAGGATGTTCCTACTGACACGAGCCCTTCGGTTTGTGGTCCTAGGGGGAGATTGGGCAAAGAAAAGGTTGGAGATTTCTACAGTGGCAGTCAGATCCCGCTTGATTCCAGGAGGGCAGGTGGCATTGTCATTCGTGATGCTCCCCGCTCTCCCTCTCCAGTTGGTTCTGAGTCATATGTTGGTGACAATGAGAATGAGACTGGTTCTCAGAGTAATCCCTTGAGGCTTTTCAAGAAGAGGGCTGTTGATCCTGATCCTAGACGTCAGAGGGTGAACTATCTGAAGAATCTGCTCAAGTGTGGAAAGGACAGAATGGTGAATCCTGACACAATGCCTGCTAATTCTCAGGATGACAGATTCAGGACTCTGGTGTAGGTTGATTGGTATGATTCTGTGATCATGGGAAGATCTCATCCAGTTGTAGAGATGAAGTGGCTTGACTGGCAGTACATGTCCTCCAAGAACAACTTAGTTTTCAATGAGGTGCGCAAGGTGTGTGAGCGTAAGCATGTGGCAGATCTGTTAGCCTTGCAGTATTCCTGGAATGAGGAAGTTATTGGTCAGTTTTACTCCACAGCTTTCTTTGGCACCACCAAGAAGGGACTTGATTTTGTGAAGTGGACCATTTAGGGGCAGCAGTATAAGGTTCCTATGGCACAGTTTGCTGCAACTTTGGAGTTAGATGATGGTGATCTGAGCCGTCCACATCTCTTTGCAGAGGATGCTTTGCCAGTGACCAGCACTACTTTCTTGTTTGAGAAGGATGCTCCCAAGGATTGTTTGGGGACTACTCATGGGTTGCTTGCTTACTATAGAGTGCTCTACTCTATCTTCAGGTGGTCTTTGCTTCCCAAAGTGGGAGATGCTACAGCGCTTCCTGGTAGGCATGCTCTTCTTCTCAGTCGCATGCGCTACAACAAGCCTGACTTCAGTATCATGAAGCTTATCTAGAATGAGATCTAAGAGACAGTGTGTGAGCCAAAGAGGGGTTGCATCTATGCTCCTTATATCATGAAGATGATTGAGGCAAAGACTGGGATTTGTTACTTCAAGGACATTCAGCGCAAGTCATTCCGTCCTCATGCACCATCTACTCCAGTGACTCCTTCTGCCAGGGCGACTCGTGCTTCTTCCTCAGCTGCCCCTTCTTCCTCTGCTGCACCTCAGCGTTCTGAGTATTCTTCTCCCATAAAGAAGGCTCTCCGGGCTATCTTTTGTATGTTTGCTAAGACCGCCAAGAAGGTGAAGAAGATAGAGAGGCGTCAGAAGGAAGATTGGATTGCAGCAGGCAAGGATGTATCTGATATTTCTGATGATGAGGAGTTTGTTGATCCATTTGCTGCTTATGAGTCTGCTCGAGACATTGCTAGTGGTGAGGGTCCCTCTGGTACTTCTCATTTCTTCAATGAGGAGTCCTCCCACTCCGAGGAGAGCACTGATGAGTCTGATGCTCCTACCAATCCAGATGAGGCAGTGGACGCCGCCGGGCAAGACATCAACTCTCCTTCTGATGAAGATGATGATGAGGCTTGATCCTCTTCTTCCCTTGTGATTTTATCTCTTTTTGGTGCCTTGATGCCAAAGGGGGAGAAAATTGCAATCGAAGGGGGTCAACATTTTGTTTTTGCTGCTTGCTGCCTGCTCTGTTTTGTTATCTAGAAGTTCCGGATTCCCTTATCCGGAAGTTCCGGACCTGGCAGCTCCCTCGCTGTATTTTCCTGTCAGCTTATCCGGAAGTTCCCGACCTGGCAGTCCTTTGACCTCCTCTCTTATGGACTTATGGACATGTAATAATTCTCTAGTATGTGTGGATGTAATGACTGTTTAGATGCTCGTAGCTGCTCTTTATATGTATTGCTCTTCATTTATGCTATGAGTGTCTTATTTATTGTTTGTGATGTGATGTTGATTTTATTCTTTTTGAGTGCTCACCATGTCATATCTTTTGCTCTTCATGTCTATTTTTACTGCTTATTTGCATCCTACGAATCAGTAGAGATGAACGAAACTCTCCTCGGTTGCTCCCTTATATATATGCATATGAGTTTCACTCATATCTTCCATATGCATACACTAAGGGGGAGTTTCATTCACCTCTAACCATTTAAAACAAAATCTATATCAATCTTTTGTAAGCTTTAACCATGTTGTCATCAATCACATAAAAGGGGGAGATTGAAAGTGCATTAATCCCCCTAGTGGGTTTTGGTGATTAATGACAAATGTGGTTAAGGGACTAATGAGTTTATTGAGCTACTTTCAGACGCATTAGTCCAAGGTGTGGAAGATAGATGCTTGGAGACCCCCCCAAAAGTATAAAATTAAGTGGACTGGAACTCGAGAAGTGCATAGGATAGTTTATTTATTGCAACCGAGTTTTTAGGAAAAACCGTACTACTAAGAGGGGTTCCAGGTGATGCTCTGAGATATGTCAAATGCTCTTAGTGTGAACCTAGTGTCATAGTTTCCCTAGGAGTTATTTTTTTGCAAATACTCCATCTGTCCAAAAATGCAAGTCCGGAACTTCCTGTCTACTAGGTCCGGAAGTTCCGGTCTGATGAGAGAAATTTTCCTAAGTGTTATCCGGAACTTCCTGTCTTCCACGTCCGGAAGTTCCGGTCTGTTGAAAGACAATTTTCCTAAGTGTTATCCGGAAGTTCCTGTCTTCCAGGTTCGGAACTTCCTGTCTAGTTTTCAGTTCAAAATTGAGTAACGGCTAGATGACGTCACCTAGCCGTTATACATATCCATCTCGTGTCCAGCTTGGTCCTTGGCCATTCGACTTTCACTTTTCAACCCTAGAGCTATTGCTAGCCTCTCCCAAGTGTTTCTTGCCTTCTCCACTCAATCTAGAGCCTAATTTTTGTGTGAAAGAGAGATTGAGAGGGAGAGAAGAAGATTTGGAGATGTGTGAAGACTAGGATCTTGGGTGAGCACTTGGAATATCTCGTGGGCTGTCATCTCGGTGCTTATTACTCTTGGAGATGATCTCCTAGACGGTTAGGTGTCGCCCGCGAGAATCCGTTGCATATTGTGGATGTCCCGGGTAAGTTTGTGAAGGATTTCCTCTCCTCCGAAAGGGAACGAGGTAAGTTAATGAAGTTCTTGTGCTGAGATTCTAGAGGTTTTCCAAGTAGAGCAACCTACACTTGTTGCGGATTTCTAGAAGTAGGTTGAGTTGGATCTTGGTGGTCACTCAATTCTAGAAATTTGCCTAGGAGTGTTTGGGGTTGAAGGCTATGGATTTCCTTTGGGATTTTTGCACAAGTGAGGCAAGGGGTTAATCGAGACCCAGCTCTTTGGGAAAAAATCGCTCTTGTCCCTTGTTGTGATGTTTCTGTGGATGATTCAGTGATCTATCCCCTGCTTAGAATACCTGTGCATCATCTTGTGAAGATTGGCTTAATCTCCTGATTCGAAATTTGAATTTCATCGTTGTTCTGCAACCCGGAAGTTCCTGTCCAAAGAACACCGGAAGTTCCGGGCCTGGCAGGCCGGAAGTTCCGGAGTTCCTTACCAGGAAGTTCCGGGTCTGTTTGAATTTTACCGCTGCAATTTGTTTTTAAGTTTTCAGGGACAGCCTATTCACCCCCCCCTCTAGGCTTCATCAGCACGTTCAAGTTGGTCCTTCTGCATCTGCCATGGCGAAAGATCTTGACCTGTAGGGCTGTGGCGATTAGTTAGTGATGAATGGCTGAACTCTAGGTGGAACTGATTTGCGAACTTTGATCTGTGACTTTAATTTGTTGCTTTTGCTGTCTTCAAGTCTTGGTTGTTGATGAAGTGCTATGTTGTGACTGGGTAAGCCGTCATATGATCTGATTACTTAGGACTTCAGGGTATGGATCTGGGTGGAGTTCCATGGCGCGCGGCCACTCAGCAAACAGGCTACCCAGGTGCGAAGCCCTCAGGCGGGTAGTGACACCGGGATGAGTAGAGCGCCGGGGCTCGGAGGCACTAGGCGACTTGACGGCTGGTGCGCGGAGCTCCAGGTGAAAAGGGCGCCAGGGCTCGGGGTCCCAAGGAGACTTGGTTGCCAGGGCGTGGAGCCCCCAGGCGAGTAGGGCGCCAAGGCTCGGGGCCCCCAGGCGAGTAGGACGCGAGGGCTCGGCGCCCCAAGGCGACGTAGTTGCCAGGGCGCGGAGCCCCCAGGCGAGTAGGGCCCCAGGGCTTGGAGCCCCAAGGTGACCTGGCTGCGAGGGCGCAGAGCCCATAGGCAAGTAGGCCGCCAGGGCTCGGATCCCCAAGGCGGCTTGGTTGCTAAGGCGCGGAGACCCCAAGCGAGTAGAGATATGTTTTAATTGCATTTATTTCATGTAGGTGATTCATATATAGAATTTGAGGAGATGCTCTATATTCCAGGAATTCGAGATTGCTTCTCCTTCCAATGTCGCTAGCCTGTAGGATCCTAGCCGAGTGACGTCCGTTACTATGTACGGGCTGGGATTATGCATTTTGTGGCCAGGCATCTTCATCATGGCATACGCGTAGTGGGGGATGGCCATGAATTTGGCCATGGCTGGTCATCCAAAGATGGCTTGGTACGCTGTTTCGAAGTCAGCCATCTCAAAGACCACGTTCTCGGTGCGGAAGTTGTCCGGGCTGCCAAATGTCACCAGCAGGGTTACTTGTCCGAGAGGGATTGACGAGGTGCCGGGTATGACCCCATGAAAGTGTGACTTGTGGAAAAAAATTTGGTGGAGGAGGGGCGCAGCGGGCCTGCTGTGCAGCCCCGATCTGGATGAGCGACACGTGGCCTAGCTACCGATCCAACGAGAGCGCGTGTAGGGCCTCCCGCACAAGTCTCGGCTGGCTCCCTTCAGCTGAGAATCGATCGGCTCCCGTCCCGGCTCCCTCCGCGCTTCCCTCGATGCCGCCGTGTCACACCCTAAAAATCCTAAATTTATAAATTGATGTTTAAATGGAATTATTAGAAATAATTTTAAAAGCCTGGAAGCAAAGATCTAATTTTAAATAAGAAATTCCAATATAAAAGTGGGCTAGATAAAATTTTATTAAATACTTCTCTTGATTCTATAGTTCCTAGATTTTTCTGGGATTTATTTGAGCCAAGGAAGTATTTTTAATAAATGGAATTTTATTTTATGAATAATTTAAATGGAAAAAGGTTTTAAAATCCCTCTTTTGGCTTTGGGCCGAAAGTCGGCCCAAAACCCCTCTCTCTCTCTCTCCCTCGGCCCAGATCGCGCCGGCCCAGCCAGCCCGCCAGCCGAGCCGCCGCTCTCTCCCTCTCTCTCCCGCTGACAGGTGGGGCCCACCTGTCAGAGTCGTCGTCAACCTCACGCCGGCCGTGCCCTAGCCGCGCCACGCGCAAGCCGCCGCCGCCCTTCCAAATTCGGCCGCGTCTTTCCATCTCCGGTCGAATTGATTGAGGGGAAACGATCTCCTTGATCTCCTCCATCTTTTCTCCTATAGAAACTTCATCTAATTTCGTTTGGAAATCGTCGGATTCGAGCTCGATTCGGATTCGTTTTTCTCCCCCGAACCCTAGGGTTCGATCGTGGCGGGGGGAGTAAGTCAAAATAGAAAAAACTCACATTGGGTTTAGGGATAATCAGGCTCGAACTGATGACTTCCACCACGTCAAGGTGACACTCTACCGCTGAGTTATATCCCTTCCCCGTCCCCTCGAGAAAGAGAATTAATGAATCCTGCTTTCCAAGTGAGTATGCGCTGCATGCTACGAAACATAAGAATCATTTTGAATCCCACCCGGATTCAGCTTCTTTCAAACTAGCAAATGCACTTTCAGTGCCAACAAATTTTGTTTTCATTCTTGTAACAATTTCTAAACTACTTTCCTTTTCACTAAACTACTTTATACTCTAGTTTTCAAGCTAGGTATTTGTTGGATGCCTTTTCTGCTACCAGGCTTGGCATGTTGGATCGTAAGCGAGTTGCCCTTTTGTAATAAGCAGCTTAGTGTGTAACTCAAACTGACCTGAAAATCATTACTATAAAGGGGAAGCAATATAGGATCTAGGAGAAAAAGAAGAAGCAAAGGGCGTAAGCAATAAACTACTTATGCTGACTCAACTACTTATGTTTATTTGATACTAGCACTTCTTTCTATACTTGTAGGCTTTCTTTCTTATATTCAACTTCAAGAATTCGCTATGCTAGGTTCATTCCATCCATCTATCAGGTTTGGGTAGATAGGCTCTTTCCTTAAGAAAATGCACGTAAATAAGTGAATCCGAAAAGACTAAGACTTGAATGAAGCCCATTTCCCAGGGTTGCCCATGTAGAATAGCCAAAAGTGAAGTGCATAAAGTGCTATTGTAGCCAATCTTTTCTATAAATGGCACCTCCCGTCCCGCGACCAGTACCACCGAAGCCACGACCAGAAACACCTACTCCATTACCTCCTCCACTAACCTCTGACAAAGGGAATGTACGCTTTCCAACCTAGATATCTGCAGGCTTTCTTCAATCTTTTGGGGATCAGTCTTCGTTTTGTTTGTTGCTATTAGACTAGAGAGGTTTGTTTTTAGCTGGGAACAGGGCCTTCGCTTCGTGGAGCTGAGGATTAGATCGATCTGCCGGCAAGCAACGTAAGGCAGTAGATAAGGCTGGAGTTTATGAACAAGTTGATGTCTACTAGGGCATTGACCGTACAAGCAGGTAAGTATAGGGCTCGGCTAGGAATTCGTTTATCCTTATATTTAAAAGCTCTCATCTCACTTTTTCATAGGTAGGCGAAAACTCTATAGTTATAGTGTATATTGGCTTTGATTCTTTCTATTGTTATGGGAAAGGCATATCACGCCGTCGCCGGCCGCCGTGGACCTCCATCGCCGCCCCCTAACCCCCATATAAGGACCCCCGGGACCTCCTCTCTCCGTCGCCACCCTCGCCTTAGCCCTCCACCGCCGGTAGAGCTCTAGCCGCGTTAGCTCTTGCACCGTTGTCGCCGCTGCAAGTCCAGCCGTGCGCCGCCGCCGCTCCGGTCGTCGTCGTCGCTCGGGAAGGCCGCCGTCGGGTTCGCCAAGTCGTCCTCGTCCTCGTCCCGTCCTCCGTTTTCGCCGAGGACCGCCGGAGCACCGCCGTCGTCGTCGACCCGAACGCCTCCGCCGCTTCAACCTCGCCGCCGTCGCCCGCGGATATGGGCGGGTCTAACAATGTCTTTCGTGATTAGACTCATACCTCTCACCATAATAAATGATGATGATAATAATTTGTTTAGCTCCTGGTTTGGAATGGTATATTCCTGGTTTGGAGATAGAACTATACAGCCGGGATTGATTGTTCAGAATGGTTGGGCCTATGCAACACGGGTGTGTTGTATAGTGTTTAATTAATATTGCTTAATTACTCAACTGTTTTACTATTCTCTCAAATGCTTATTAAATGTTGTTTATGCAAATGAGACTATATTATGCCATCCTTTGTTATCCATTGCATTTGCATATTTGCTGCATGGCTTGTTGAGTATGTCATATACTCACCTTTTAATCATTCATCAGAGGAGTTCTACAGTGATGCTGAAGGTAGATGATTAGGCGTAGCCCTGGTCAAGCTGCTTATGGGATGGAGTCGTCTGCGCTGTTTATTTTATTTTCCGCTGCTTAGATTTTTATTGATTGAGAGGAACTATCTACCTCTGTAATGACATTATATTCGCTTATTAATTAGAGTAATAATTGTACGCTATTATCAATTTGTTATTGTGTGCCTCGGCTGATTCCTGGACGAGGGTTTACACACATGTAAGCGTTTGGAATTTTGGATAGAAATTTCGGGCGTGACAAGTTGGTATCAGCGCCCCCTTGACCCTAGGTTATGCCAAATGGTTACCTATAGAAGCCCTCTGAAAATATTGAAAAAGTAGAACTGTTCTCCTCTCTTTCTCTTTTAATTAAACCAAGCTAATGGCACATGCGGTTTATAATTTATTTAATTGTTCTCATCCAAAATTTACTTATTATCCTGTGTCGTTAGTACTGTATATCTATTACTGTACTAATGGCCCATTTATTTTTCAGCAGAGATTTTGCAACCCTTCCTTTTTGTTTATTTATTCATTCAATCATGTGCAATATAATTTAGCATGTTGATTTTATAACTCTCTTATTTATTTTATTTCTTTTGAAACTTGTTATTCAAAAGTGCAAAAATTTGTGATCCTGTTTTCAACTGTTTCAACTTATCTTGCAAAGATTAGTTTAATTTATTTAATTACCTTTTATTTTGATTTTCTAACTTTGTTCAAATTAATCCAAAAACTTGTGCTATTAATTGGATAAATGTCTTAACTCCCTCCTTTCACTTGTCTTTAGATGCCGCGCTTCAAGCCTGAGTACTTGTTCGGTACTGAGGGATTTGTCCAGGAGTTGCGTACGATGTCCTTCACCATAGGATTCGTGACTGCCCCTTTGCATGCCCAGATTCCTCATGACCGTGATGAAGAGAAGTGCCGTGTCAGAGTCACCTTGAACAGTAATCGTGAAGATATCCCATCGGTGATGTTCGAGGCTGGAGGGGGAAACTACATTCATGCTTGTCAGGAGGTGGCCAGGATCGCCATAGGAGAGCTCCGCGAACGCTACAATGACCGGCTGGCTGACACTGAGTATCGCTACCATCCTCGTCAACCCCAGGGAAGTGACCGTGGCAGCTATCTTGAACCCGCAGGGATTGAGAATGATGCTACCACAAGACATTTGGTTGAGATGCTGTGGGCCATGGATAAGTCCCGCGTTGAGGTGGTGTTTGCAGCTCAAGATCGCGAAGACCGGAACCGTGGTAAGATCTGTAAGCTGGAGGACAAGGTGGATCGTTTGGAGAAGGAACTGGCCGAGTTGAAGGGAGAAGCACCACCACAGAAGGCCAGGGTTCGTCTTACCGCAAGAAAGAGAGCTCTTTTTGTCCCTCGCTACCAGTTGGCGCCTAAGGTTCGTGCGGTGGAAGAAGAAGAAGCTGCCCCAGTCCCAGCGAATCCTTTGGTCGTTAATGTAAGTGATGATGATGGAGAAGATTCAAAGCGCACTCATTCAAAGGTTGAGTGGGGTGCTACCCAAGATAATGAGGATGAACCTTCAATCAACTCCGATGCCCGGAACACCTAGACGTCTTGTTGAGTCGTTGCCTTAGTTCGTTGTGTTAGTTTGCTTGTTTAAGTTTGGTTGTGTGTGGGTCTCGCATGTGGTTTACATCATTGGTAGGATGTAAATGCATGCGTTTGTTTGCTTTCAAGTGTTAGGAAGTTGGTGAGTTAGTGGTGTGAGAGCTTTCAGTTATAATGTAATAATGAAACTCAGTTAAGATCAATAAAAGTCAAGTTGGTAAAAATTAATTCCCTGTCCTAAGTAGTTTTCCCCCTTGTTTCTCTTCTTGTGCTCCTGTCTATGCCAGTTGGTGCTTACTCGCAGCAATGGGAATGGCCCCAACAACAACAACAACAACAACAACAATGGAGAGAATCCCACGCTTGCCTAAGTCCTGGCTCAACAGGCACAGCTCATGAACATGATGATGTAGCAACTCCAGAACCAGCAGAATCAGGGAAACAATCATGCACCTCCCCAGAACAAGTTTGCAGAATTTCTTCGTGTGAGGCCGCCCACTTTTTCTAGCACTACCAATCCAGTTGAGGCTGGTGATTGGCTTCATGCCATAGAAAAGAAGTTGGACCTGCTTCAGTGCACTGATCATGAAAAAGTTTCCTTTGCTTCGCATCAGCTTCATGGCCCTGCCTCTGAGTGGTGGGATCATTTCCGTCTAAACAGGACTACTGCGGAACCAATCACTTGGCTTGAGTTCACTGCTGCTTTTCGGAAGACTCACATACCCTCGGGAGTGGTGTCTCTCAAGAAGAAGGAATTCAGGGCACTCACTTAGGGGTCTCGTTCTGTCACTGAATACCTGCATGAATTTAATCGTCTGGCCCGTTATGCTCCAGAGGATGTGCGCACAGATGAAGAGTGCCAAGAGAAGTTCTTGGAAGGCCTGAATGATAAGCTTTCTTACCCGCTGATGACTGGAGATTATTCTGATTTATAAAAATTGGTAGATAAGGCCATTCGCCAGGAGGACAAGTACAACCGAATGAAACAAAAGAAACGCAGGATTGCTCACTTCAAGGCTCAGCAGGCGAATAGTCAGAGGCCGCGTCTCACTATGGGACCTCAGACAGTGTCACAGTGTGGATCTTCATCTGCTGTTCGTCCGCAGCGTCAGTTCTTCCACAACAATGTTGGCAACAACAACCGCAGCCAAGCTCCACGTCCTATTGCAACTCCAGCTCAGCACCAGCCTGCCAAGAGGGAGCAGGGAAACAAGCGAGGAGTGTGTTTCAACTGTGGGGAACCAGGTCAATATTCTGACAAGTGCCCGAAGCCCCGACGCGTGAAGGTTGTCCCTGCACAGAACAACTCCACCGCACCAGTGTCCAAGGCTCGGGTTAATCATGTTGTTGCTGCTGAAGCCCAAGGTGCTCCAGATGTGATTTTGGGTACGTTCCCTGTTTACTCAGTTCCTGCAACAGTGCTTTTCGATTCTGGTGCTACGCATTCATTTTTGTCTATGAGTTTTGCGGGAAATCATGGGATGGATGTAGAGGATCTTAGACGTCCTTTAATGGCTAGTACCTCGAGCAGTCAAGCACTCTCATCGCAACGTAGCCCTTCTGTCAGAATAGAGATTCAAGGTGTCCCATTTCTGGCCAACCTTATTCTGTTAGAATCCAAAGACCTTGATGTCATCCTAGGGATGGACTGGTTAGCCCGATACAATGGTGTGATAGACTGTGCCAATAGAAAATTAACTCTCACCAGCAATGATGGTCAAGTTGTAACTGTTCATGCATTGCCTTCTGAGCCCTCAAGGTCAAGTTTTAACCAAATAACTTTGGAAGAGATTCCCATAGTACGGGATTACCCAGATGTGTTCCCGGATGATTTACCTGGCGTGCCGCCTAAAAGAGATATAGAATTCAGAATAGATCTGGTGCCAGGAACAACTCCGATCCATAAGAGACCTTATAGAATGGCAGCCAATGAATTAGCAGAGGTCAAGAGGCAAGTAGATGATTTGGTTCAGAAAGGTTACATTAGACCAAGTTCGTCTCCATGGGGAGCTCCAGTCATTTTTGTGGAAAAGAAAGATCATACCCAGATGATGTGTGTGGATTATCGTGCACTAAATGATGTGACTATCAAGAATAAGTACCCGCTGCCTAGAATCGATGATTTGTTTGATCAGCTTAAAGGTGCCACCGTTTTCTCCAAGATCGATCTTCGATCAGGTTATCACCAGTTGAGGATCAAAGAAGAAGATATACCGAAGATGGCTTTCACCACTCGATATGGGTTGTTTGAATGCACTGTTATGTCTTTCGGACTTACCAATGCCCCTGCTTTCTTCATGAACTTGATGAATAAGGTGTTTATGGAGTACCTGGACAAGTTCGTGGTGGTCTTTATTGATGACATCCTTATCTACTCTCGAACAAAAGAAGAGCATGAAGAACATCTTCGCCTTGCACTAGAGAAGTTACGAGAACATCAATTGTCTGCCAAGTTTAGCTATTGCGAATTTTGGTTATCTGAAGTAAAGTTCCTGGGACACGTCATCTCAGCCGGAGGAGTTGCCATTGATCCTAGTAATGTGGAATCAGTAACCAACTGGAAACAAATGAAGACAGTCTGAGAGATTCGCAGTTTCCTGGGTCTTGCAGGCTATTACCGGAGGTTCATAGAGAATTTTTCTAAGATTGCTAAGCCCATGACATGACTGCTTCAGAAAGACGTGAAGTACAAGTGGTTAGAAGAATGTGAGCAGAGTTTTCAAAAGTTGAAAAGTCGCTTAATATCAGCACCCATTCTGATTTTGCCTGATCCAAAGAAAGGTTTCCAAGTGTATTGCGATGCATCCAAGCTTGGGTTAGGTTGTGTTCTGATGCAAGATGGGAAGGTGGTTGCCAATGCATCTCGTCAGTTACGTCCCCATGAAAAGAATTATCCTACTGATGATCTTGAGTTAGCCGCAGTGGTTCATGCGTCGAAGATTTGGCGTCATTATCTCTTTGGTACTTATACGGAGGTGTACACGGATCACAAGAGTTTGAAGTATATCTTCACCCAGCCAGATCTGAACATGAGGCAGCGGAGATGGTTGGAATTGATTAGGGATTATGACATGGGAATTCATTATCACCCAGGAAAGGCCAATGTTGTAGTAGATGCTCTCAGCAGGAAAGGCTATTGTAATGCTACGGAAGGACGACAGATGCCGTTGGAGTTATGCAAGGAATTTGAAAGATTAAATTTGGGAATTGTCAGTAGAGGTTTTGTTGCAGCTTTGGAAGCAAAGCCCACTCTCATTAATCAAGTTAGAGAAGCCCAATTCGATGATCCGGATATTCGAGAAATCAAGAAGAATATGAGAAGAGGAAAAGCTATCGGTTTCTTGAAAGATGAGCAAGGAACTGTATGGTTGGGTGAGAGAATCTGTGTCCCAGACAACAAGGAGTTAAAAGATGCAATCCTGAGGGAAGCTCATGACACTTTATACTCCATTCACCCTGGTAGTACCAAGATATACCAAGATCTCAAGGAGAAATTTTGGTGGGCGAGTATGAAGCGTGAGATAGCAGAATATGTAGCTGTGTGTGATGTTTGTCAGCGAGTCAAGGCAGAACATCAGAAACACGCAGGTCTGCTGCAACCTTTAAAGATACCAGAATGGAAGTGGGAGGAAATTGGGATGGATTTCATCACTGGTCTACCCAGAACGTCATCGGGCCATGACTCTATTTGGGTGATAGTCGACAGGCTTACCAAAGTGGCTCATTTTATCCCGGTGAGGACAACATATTCCGAAAGCCATTTGGCGAAATTGTATATGGCAAGGATTGTATGTTTGCATGGTGTTCCTAAGAAGATAGTATGTGATAAAGGTAGCCAATTTACTTCAAAGTTTTGGAAGAAGCTTCAGGAAGAGATGGGTTCTAAGTTGAATTTCAGTACCGTTTATCATCCGCAGACAGACGGACAAACGGAAAGGGTAAATCAGATTTTGGAAGACATGTTGAGAGCTTGTGCTTTAGACTTCGGTGGAAGTTGGGATAAGAATCTGCCTTACGCGGAATTCTCATACAACAACAGTTATCAAGCTAGTCTTCAAATGGCTCCTTATGAAGCGTTGTATGGTTGGAAATGCCGCACTCCGCTGTTGTGAGATCAGACGGGAGAACGTCAGGTTTTCGGGACTGATATTCTGAGGGAAGCTGAAGAGAAGGTAAAGATCATTCAAGAAAGATTGCGTATAGCTCAGTCTCGTCATAAGAGTTATGCTGATAATCGCCGAAGGGATTTAAGTTTTCAGGAAGGAGATCATGTGTACCTTCGTGTCACGCCTCTTTGGGGAGTTCATCGTTTTCACACCAAAGGGAAATTGGCACCGCGTTTTGTAGGACCTTATAAGATTGGCAGTAGAAGAGGAGAGGTCGCTTATCAGTTGGAATTACCCCAATCCTTGGCAAGTTTTCATAATGTGTTTCATGTGTCACAGCTAAAGAAATGTTTAAGGGTACCCATTGAAGAAGCTAATCTTGAGCAGATAGAAATCCAAGAGGATCCGACATATGTTGAGAAACCAATCCGTATCCTAGAGACAGATGAGAGAAGAACCAGGAATCGAGTTATCCGTTTCTACAAGGTCCAATGGAGTAATCACTCAGAGGAAGAAGCTACCTGGGAGCGAGAAGATGAATTAAAGTCAGCTCATCCGCATCTTTTCGCCAGCTCTTCCGAATCTTGAGGACGAGATTCTGATTAAGGGGGGTAGGTTTGTCACACCCTAAAAATCCTAAATTTATAAATTGATGTTTAAATGCAATTATTAGAAATAATTTTAAAAGCCTGGAAGCAAAGATCTAATTTTAAATAAGAAATTCCAATATAAAAGTGGGCTAGATAAATTTTTATTAAATACTTCTCTTGATTCTATAGTTCCTAGATTTTTCTGCGATTTATTTGAGCCAAGGAAGTATCTTTAATAAATGGAATTTCATTTTATGAATAATTTAAATGGAAAAAGGTTTTAAAATCCCTCTTTTGGCTTTGAGCCGAAAGTTGGCCCAAAACCCCTCCATCTCTCTCCCTCGGCCAAGATCGCGCCGGCCCAGCCAGCCTGCCAGCCGAGCCGCCGCTCTCTCCCTCTCTCTCCCGCTGACAGGTGGGGCCCACCTGTCAGAGTCGTCGTCAACGTCGCGCCAGCCGTGCCCTAGCCGCTCCACGCGCAAGCCGCCGCCGCCCTTCCAAATTCGGCCGCGTCTTTCCATCTCCGGTCGAATTGATTGAGGGGAAACGATCTCCTTGATCTCCTCTATCTTTTCTCCTATAGAAACTTCATCTAATTTCGTTTGGAAATCGTCGGATTCAAGCTCGATTCATATTCATTCCCCCCCCCGAACACTAACTTTCCTTGGCCGTCGCTGGCCGCCGTGGTCCTCCATCGCCGCCCCCTAGCCCCCATATAAGGACCCCCGGGACATCCTCTCTCCGTCGCCACCTTCGCCTTAGCCCTCCACCGCCGGTAGAGCTCTAGCCGCGTTAGCTCTTGCACCGCTGTCGCCGCCGCAAGTCCAGCCGTGCGCCGCCGCCGCTCCGGTCGTCGTCGTCGCTCGGGAAGGCCGCCGTCGGGTTCGCCAAGTCGTCCTCGTCCTCGTCCCGTCCTCCGTTTTCGCCGAGGACCGCCGGAGCACCGCCGTCGTCGTCGACCCGAACGTCTCCGCCGCTTCAACCTCGCCGCCGTCGCCGTCCATTGCCGTCCGTCGTCGTCCAAGCCCTCGGTGAGTTCGCCACGTTGCCCGCTACGCGTTGGTGCCATCCGTTTGCGCCGCCGCGCCGTCGTTTGCCGGCGAGCATGCGAGGCCTAGTCGCCGCCAGTGATGACGTCATGGCTGACATCAGCGCCGTGCTCCCCGTAGACCCGTGGTGGATCGATTCGATTTCGGCCGTCCATTTTGGATAAGATTAGATCTCGGCCGTTCGTTCCGTAGACCGTCTCCGTGCACCCGGTCCACCGTGAACCCGAGCCCGCTGATGCAATAAATCCTTTTTCCTTTTCAAAAATAATTCTTTATTGAGTAATAATTCAATTAAAATCCAAATAAATGTTTTAATCCGATTTAATCTTTAAAAATTCATAACTAATTCATCTTAGCTCGAATTTAGTTGGTTCAAGTCTCTAAATTTTTCTAAAATTGAGATCTACATGTTAAAAATATCCACTTGTACTGTTCATGATTGTTTATGTGATGTTTCTATTCAACTATTGCATTTATTTTTGAATGTCATTGGGTGGGAATAACCTATTGCCTTTGTTATAGCCCTTTTGTTGTTGATTACCTATTCTTTGTCACTTGGTTAATAATTGGATTAGCTAGAACATTATATCGTTTTAGCTAAAGTGATTAGGATGCTTAGCCATGCTTAGAGACACTAGCTCATATAAATGGGATAATTAATGTTGAATTTAATGATGGATTAATGGTAGCTCACGATGGTCAATCGTGATTGGTTAATTAATTAATTTGCCAACTAAAATATGATAATGGTGGGTTGTGAGCGCATGGTTTTGATGGTCGTGCTCATGACAATTAAGGACCGGTTCATGATTTTTGGTTGTGAAACATTAACCGTGCCAACCACAAGCCAGCGTGGGCAACGGCTTTACTTTTTGTATAGTATGGCTCATTGTTGTAACATACCCAAGCCTGTAAACCTGAGAACTAAATTTAATTTAAATGCATCATGTGGTTGTGGAGTGATTTTAATTGTTTTTGGATCTTAATCATCTCATCATATGCATCTTGATAGGCCTAGAGTCACAAAAACAATTAATCTGGTAATTATATGCATCCAAAACTTCCACAAAAATTCTCAAAAATACCTTGATATGTCAGAAATCAACCCACAAATTTTCAGAGTTTTTCAGTAAGGTTTGCTAACTTGTTGATCTCCTTTAATCTCTCCAAAATCCTGAAAAGAACTGCTTAGCAGATTCAAACTTGCTCTCTCGGTAAAATTTATTTCAAAACCTCTTTTTGAAGTTTGGTTTCAGCCAAAGTCTTCTACTAACTTTCTTCTAACACCCTGAGGAGTGGCACACCCTGGATCACTCTCTAACCCTTTCTTCTCTCCCTCCAAAAATCCAATCAGCTTCTAACTGCACTGTCAACTGCTGCTAACCAACACTGTCAATACATGTTCATCACTCCATCAAACCTAAACCAGAGACTTCTAACCCAATCCACTTCAGCACATTTACTCTCCACATCACCCCTGACCAAGAGGATATCTAGCCCAGATTTCTTGCTGCACAAAATCCACCTTGAATCCCCTCCAAAGATCCTTGGCAGGCAACCCTCTTTGACTTAGCCTCCAAGGCTATTTTCGAATTTCTTTCACTGACAGTGGGCCCCACACCCTCTGAGACCCACATGACAGCCTCCCACTCTCCCCTCACAGCATCCACCGTCCCCCATGCCCAATGGATGCCCAAGGAACACAATGAAAGCACCAGCCACCTCTCTCTCTCTCACTCCCCCACTCCACTCTTCCTTATATCCCAAGCCAAAGCACCAGAAGCAACAGCACACTCCCCACATCGCGTTCCAAGTCCAAGAAAACACACCCCACGCACAGAATGCCCAGAGCTCGGCCGTCTTACTCGGCTCCGGCGACTTAACCGTCGTCGCCGTGCATCCCCGGTGAGTCCCTCTCTCTTCCCTCTTATGGAACGTGACCTACGCATCACGCCGAGCTCACCCATACCCCTTTTGCCCTAGGACCAATCTGTCGAGCACGTGGTGGGTGTCACCATCCTCGCCCGGCCACCCGAATCGCCGACGCCGCTCCGGCCGCCGTTCCTCACCACCGAAGCAACACCAAGCTCCGGTGAGTTTTCGCCGGATTCCTCGTGCATGCACCCTCTGTGGCTCATCTCTAACACCCCCGTACTCTCGAAGTTGCAGTTCGCGCCTTGAGTCGACCCGGCGACGTCGACGCTGGAGTTTTGCCGCCGTTGGCCAACAACCACCACCTCCGCCGCTCCCTGGACCTCGCTGCCTCCGTTTCTCTGCTTGGTAAGCACCCTGGTACCATATGAGAGCACATGCACTAACCCTTTGCACTAACCAAGCCTCTGCATGCACATGCATGGGCATACCGAGACACACCGCCACTGTAGCTCATGTTCCATGGGCTACAGACCACCATTTCCCTCACCACCACCACTCACGGATGCGCAAGAACGTCCTCTACATTTTCAATCCACCGATCGCCGCCGGTGAGCCATAGACCGAGCTCAGCCATGGCTGCTCCCGATGTGAGCTAGCTGGGGACTTCATTTCTTGAATTTGATCGACACTAGGGTCCAATCTGAAAACTGCCATGACTCATATTACTATAGCAGAACCTTGATGGAAATAAACAAAAGAATAGGGACTCTTAATAAAGTTTGTTGTCCAAGTGGCAGAAGAAGTGCGGGTTGATTCCCCCAACTTCCGAGGGCCTCTCTGCAAATCTCCTTTCACTGACCTATGGACCTGGCTGGAATTCAATTTCGAAAATTGATTTCTATTTTGGTTTAAAACAGAGAATGAGCAGAACTTCTAAAATTTGTAGAAAATTCATTTTAACTTAAAAAATTGTGAAACCAGTTTTATTAGATCCATAAAGCTGTGAGCTATTTTACAAAAATATAAAACTGGGTACTTTCTGTACAAACTTTTCCTTTATTTTTGTTTTGCCATAATGTTGCCTAGAACTTGTTAAATCCATAACAAATTGAATATAGCTATAAAAATTGTGAAACCACTTCTGTTAAATTTCTAAAATCATGCTCTGTAACTTTGTAAAAGTAATTTCTTCACTTCTGTACAAAAATGTTGCTTAATAGAACTTAGCCCTTTTTAAACCTTTTTAATTGTAAAATGCATATCTCTGTAAATAAAAAGTGACAAAATAAAAATTCCTTCAACAGAGACCACCTAAGACCAGCACACACTCACTGCATAAGTTTCATGCATTTTCATGCATTTTGGTTCTTATGCATTTTTGTATTTATCGTATACGCGTATTTTGTATAGAGGAAGAATACGTCGAAGAAGAAGAGGGTGAGTTTGTTGACGACCAGGTTCACGAGTCTGCAGACGAAGGCAAGTTTGCCCCTCCTTTGATCACATTGATTCTATGTTTTATTGGGCTAAATGATTCTATTGCAAACATGCATACGTTAGCTAGTATTACTTTTGGTAAAAAAATATATAAATGTGGGAATGGTAGATATGACCTAATTGCTGCATAATCCACCTTGAAATATTGAATCCTTGCTGGTTGTAACCATAGAGTGCTTTTGAATACAATTATTGTGTTCTTTGGGATTATACTATGCTTATATTGCCGCTATATGCTTATATTCGGTTATCGCCTTGCAAATTACTCGTTTTGATAAATGTTATATGTGAAAATGGTTATTTTGATGTTGCTGGACAGAAATTTAAATGTGTGAGTATTGTGAACGGAAAATGGAGATAACTTGTTTTTAGACTTGGGCGGCGAGTGGTGTACATATGGTGGTAGTTGTACACCGATAGGGGGAGCGTTCGCCCGGGTCGATTAAGGACCCCACTCTATGTCACCAACTAATGAAAACAGTACAAACCACATGTGCTAAGTATGGGCTGGCCTCAACCTATTAAGTTGTTTAGAGTTTAGCCTTGCATCTTGGTAGGCCGAAGGGTATGGGTTACCGGGTTTTGGTAACTTATCGGAACTTCCTATGGTTTGTGATATGATGAAATTGATTAATGATATGTGGTATGTGATGATTTTAGCGGGTAGTCTATCCAATACAACGGTGTCGTGCCTCGTGAGGGATTCCGGGCCTGGGTTCCTTACGGCGCTAGGTTAAAGCGTGGGCCCGCTACCTAGTGGCGCTACCTTGCTAGTAGCGTGGGTAAAACACACATCGTGCTGGTGCAAGGCTAGACAATAAACAATGTAACGGTTCCATTATGACCTCTAGATCACACTCAATGTGTAGAGTGTGGTGATACCGACGGGTATCGGAAAAACTAGAGCGATCCATATCATGTGGGCTTAAAAGTTGTACAAACTCTGCAGAGTCTAAAACTAATCGATTAGCCGTGCTCACGGTCATGAGCGGCATGGTGAAGTGTCATGAGTATAATTTGCGATTTTGATAAACTCTTGTGAACCTGGAAAATGGTTGGAATGTTTTGTTTGTGAACTTGGGTAAAGTTCGGTGAATGGTGATGAGATGATGGAGAGTGGTGATGATCTACCTTGAGGGGTAGATGTGTGTTATTTATTCATTCACATTACAAGTTTTACTTACTCTATACTATTGTTATAAAATTCCGTTGCGAAACATGTTGTGAACTAAAATTGGCATTTATGCAAATTAACCTATACACAGCTTATCCTTGAATATGGCCAACATGTAGTATGCTAGGATTGTTTGCTAGTACATTAATTTGATTAATGTACTAATTTCTTGCTTTCTTTTACTTGTTTATGCTCAAACCCCGCTGCAGGTAATGACTGTTTGGATGAGGAGTTTGATGCATCTTGTGATGTTGCAGATTTCCAGGATGGTTCTAACTAGGGATTTACCCTAGTCGGTTTGCCTATGGGCTTTTGGGTAGCACGCTTACCGCATGAACCAATATTTATGGCTTGTCGCCAACTACTACTTAGAACCTTATTAAGATTATTTATGCTTATTGCTTAGAACCACTTATTATTTGGATATCATGCTTGAGATGATTTATGTGAGACTATGTTGCATTCCTGGGCAACTAGTCCCACATGAGGATGGGTTTGAAATGGTTGAAATAACCGGGGAATATGCCTTTGTTGAGATCGAGTCTCTGGAGTACGCTTTTGGCCGCCACCATTGAGTGGTTGACGGGCGTATGACATAGATGACTGGTGTGGCTATTCCAATGGTTGTGTCTTCTATTTCATATCCGATGGCTTAGAGCCTATGTAGTGCACTCTTCAAGACATGTCGGGGCCTGCGATGAGGTTGGATGGTTATCGTATTTATTTGGGCTTTATTTGAGACCCCATCCATCCAGATATTTCGCGCTGACATGCCTTGGAGCGTTGCACCACCTAGGCTTTGGGACGTCCTCACAATTGTGGAGCACCAGACTGTGAAGTGGCGGAGATAAGCCCACGGGGATCGCTGGGGAATCCATGCCTTGTTTATAAGGGGGTGATTATGATCCAGGAGCGGTGCACTACTTTGAATTGTGTTATGCAGGGGGTATTGTCACAATCTCTATTCGGGTACTTGTTAAGTATCGCGACGCATGGTTGACATGATGTTGAGGTTGTGTCTTGTGGGTACAGTGGTACACCTCTGGCCAGAGTAAAACTATTCGAATAGCCGTGCCCGCGGATATGGGCGGGTCTAACAATGTCTTTCGTGATTAGACTCATACCTCTCACCATAATAAATGATGATGATAATAATTTGTTTAGCTCCTGGTTTGGAATGGTATATTCCTGGTTTGGAGATAGAACTGTACAGCCGGGATTGGTTGTTCAGAATGGTTGGGCCTATGCAACACGGGTGTGTTGTATAGTGTTTAATTAATATTGCTTAATTACTCAACTGTTTTACTATTCTCTCAAATGCTTATTAATTGTTGTTTATGCAAATGAGACTATATTATGCCATCCTTTGTTATCCATTGCATTTGCATATTTGCTGCGTGGCTTGTTGAGTATGTCATATAATCACCTTGCAATCATTCATCAGAAGAGGAGTTCTACAGTGATGCTGAAGGTGTGGATGATTAGGCGTAGCCCTGGTCAAGCTGCTTGTGGGATGGAGTCGTCTGCGCTGTTTATTTTATTTTCCGCTTCTTAGATCTTTATTGATTGAGAGGAACTATCTACCTCTGTAATGACATTATATTCCTTATTAATTAGAGTAATAATTGTACTCTATTATCAATTTGTTATTGTGTACCTCGACAGATTCCTGGAGGAGGGTTTACACACATGTAAGCGTTTGGAATTTTGGATAGAAATTCCGGGCGTGACACGCCGCCGCACGCGTCGGCTCGTGGGTGTGGAAATTGGAAAGCTCCTATCGCGTGCCCCTGGATCACGCGGACGTTGAGTGAGACGTCTCATCCTGTGCCCCAAGATCACGGCCAAAATCGCCGGCAACCGTAGCACTGCAGCAGCCATGGCAGGACAAGTCTCCACGGGCAACGCAGCTGCATCAGCTTCCATGGCAGGAGAAGGGCAGGAGAAGGACCCTGCAGCCACTGGGACATCTCATCTCGTGTCGTTTTCACCTGCCCTAGCACATGGCATGGAAGGACATGGATTTCAATCACCTGCGCTCATGGACGTCGAAATCGCCAGGGATGTTGGAGCCGGCGGCGAGCGGATAACGCAGGTAATATCGTCTAGTTCTTTAATTATCATGTTTTTCAATCAGCATTGTTTGATGATGGATGATGTGCACCTATATGTAGAGGATGACCATGATCATGACAATCATAATATTTCTTATATTGTGTTAATATAAGTATATAACTTTCGTTATCAACTGATTGTACAGAAAGTGGATGATAAAGTAGTGCAAACTTTGATTGTTCCTCAAGTTGGAATGTCTTTCGAATCAGAGAATAAAGCATATGAGATGTACAACACCTATGCCGGGAAGGTTGGATTCAGTATTATAAAGAGCAATGTAAAGCGCCGATCTGATGGAACTATATGGTTTGCAGTAAGCAGGGACAGCGAGAAACTAGCTCATCACTGGACACTACCAGGACATGTTGCAAGGCTCGTGTTCAGTTTAGTGTTTGTCGAAAGGAAATTTGGACGGTGCAAAAAGTTATACTTGAACACAACCATGATCTTGTCAGTCCAGATAAGTCGCACAAGCTGAGGTCCAAACGACGTGTTAAAGAAGCGGATAGGCAACTAATTGGCCAGATAAGGGAAGCCGGAATTTAGCCAGCCCACTAACTCTTTTTCCAGATTACCTTATTTGATGGTCCTACTGTGGCTGTGGAAGACTAATGATCCGTGTGACTCTCCTCTGGTTCTACAGCTTCTTCTGAAATTGGTCAGGGTGTTGCTCCTCCTCTTGTTTACTACTGCCCTTCTGGATCTGCTACTTGTTTCTCCTCTTTAAATTGAAAACCCTTGCTCTTCTTGAAACACATGCATCCCCTCTCTTTTCCTTCTACTCTCTCACCCTGGTTGATTTTCTATGGCTGCTGCTATTGAGATTTGGTGTAACTGTGGTGCTGGATTACTAGCTGCTGCTCTGCTATCTCTCTCTTTTCAGGTGGTTTTGCATACGAACTGCTTGCTGCTACTGCTGTTGCGGCTAAGGCTGCTGCGACATGGCTGTGCTCTTGCTGTTGCTACTACTACTGCCACAGCTTGCTGCCTATGCTGATCTGCACGACCAAACCGAGGCTGGTTCACAGATAGCTGAGTTAATATATGTGGGAATTTTTAGTGAAAGCTAAGTGACTCACCTACTTGGGCTAGATGGCTGCTCCTAGCTTTGACACCTATGCAGTGCTTAATCGGTGGAGTATTGTAGGGTTTAACTATTTTTTTTTATTTAGATAAAATCTGATATAGTTAGGTACTTTTGCACTTCAGTCCAGTCTCATATTGAAGGTTGCTTTGAGATTAGGGACTGATTTGTAATTGCCCTAGAACTCAAGAGTTTTTCTGAATAAATAATTAATTGAATCTTTGACTGAGATGGTTCAGTTTATGATATGATACTATAAGCACCATGTATATGCACAATATATGAGATGCATACCGTATAAGATTTCTAGTGGACAATTATATGCATGTATATATGCAGACCTGTAAATTGTAAATAAAGAATTGAATGATTTCTACTGTGCACATGTGTACCTCACTTCGTGACGACTAATCTACACTATAATTTGACCAAAACTAAATGATCCTAGTCCTCACCAGGTTTAGTCTAACAAATAATAAATCAATAATGCATATGGATATGACTTAATAAATAAATAACAAGGAAAACGATCAAAAAAATCATTTAAGATCCATAATAAAACAACAATCAACATATTTATAGGTCCTAGCCAGCATCGTGGCTCAATCAACACCGCTCTCAACCAGTGTGATCAAGTCATTAGCATGACTAAGACTATAGCTAAAACCTGGGATGTTACATTGCAGGCTTTCTCGCTCTTTATTCTCAGTGTCGGTGACATGGGACCGGGAGTATCATGACTAGAGGCTTGGGCAGGAGCAATCACCCACGAGGCCTGACCCCCTCGGGGGGGGTCGGGCCCGAGGGTGATGTGGCCGCCCCCCCTCTTTGTCTCCCCGAGGGGTCGGACCGCTCCCGTTTCGGCCCCGAGGGCTGAGGCGCCCCGACCCCTTGTAGGCTTTGCGCCGCGTGTATGGGTTAGGTGAGCGCAGCGGGGCTCACCTAACCGCATTTATTGCGGTTTGGACGAGCGCGTCACGCCGCATGTAACGCAGTGCAGCGCGCTCGTTTATCCGGTCTGTGACCAGTCACAGACCGATCAGATCCTGGGTTAGGTGGCGACAGGCGGTCTGGCGCACGCCTCGCCTCATCCCGTCAGGATGAGAGTCTCCAAGCACTCGTCCCTAGCCGGAGCCGGCGTGTAACCTCCTGGAGATGGCACGTTGGTCCCGGTCAGATATATGCCAGGCTTTATCCCAACCATTACAAGCAAGATATTGTATGAAGAAGGGCGAACATGCAAATTGCTAGACTGACACGTGGTGGACAAGAATGACCGATTTGTGACCGGTCTGACACTGGTCATGTCGTCGGCAGACAGCCATGTTCCCACGTCGCACCTGCTTCTGGCGGAAGTGGAGGTAGGTATGGGCCGTCCCATCAGAAGGTCATTCGGACGGCAACCATTACAAATCTCCGCCCATTTATGAAGAAAAGGCGGGCCAAGTTTTAGTAAAAAAAAGAGAATGGGTCCCCACCAAAAGAGGAAATAGGTAGAAGTGGTGCGTGTGGTAACCCCTTGAGATATAAAAGGAGGACCTTGCCCACTTAGAAAGGGGTTCCGATTCTGATCCGAGAAGGGGACGGAGAATAGATCCCACGAGAGGAAAAAAGGGAGAAGAGGGTTTCTAGAGCTGGAGCTCTCGGGCTCTCCAGCTCTTTGTAGCTTCTTCATACACAGATCCACCAGAACACAGGAGTAGGGTATTACGCTTCTCAGCGGCCCGAACCTGTATACATCGCCCGTGTCTTGTGCTTCTTCCATTCTCGCGAACCTTCCACAGACTAGGAGCTTAGAACCTCACCCAGAGCCCCCGGCCGAACCGGCAAAGGGGGGCCTGCGCGGTCTCCCGGTGAGGAGCCCCACGCTCCGTCATCTGGCGCGCCAGGTAGGGGGCTCTGCGTGTGATTTTCTAAGCTCACGCATTCTTTCGTGTGCGCCAAGCTTTTCCTGTTCAGCCCAATGGCCGAACAAGCAAAAGCGCACAATCTCTCTCCGAGTGTTAGCGGTGACGCCGGGGAGCCAAACCCACGCCGTCGAGCACGTACTCCACCGCCCCCTCCACGCCAAAGTCCTAGGCGGAAGGAGGCGCTCGAGAGGGTCGAAGGATCCGCGACTTCGACATCCACGGGTGATGGAGAAGGGCGGCGAGATGGGGAGCGTCGCCTCCTCGTCTACGGTGACGGCAGCACGCCCTAGGGCGCGCTCCAAGCTGCGGGCGCGCTCCTACGTCACCCGCCCGTTGTCCCCGATCCGGAGTCTCCAGCTCAACGTTGGCTGGACGACGTGGCCAATTTGGTCATGACGGCACGGCAGCGCCTAGATGCTGGTGGGCGGTCCTCCGCCACCAAGACCTCTGGTACTGCTACCACCGGCTCCGCGTCGTCAAGACGGAGGGTGCGGCGAGCGGCGGCCGCTGTTCGCCATTCGGCCACCACTCCTTCGTCAGCGTGGGGGGCCGGATGCCCGCATCAGTATCGAGCACCGGCGTAATGGCCGACGTGCTGCCCACGCAACAGAGGGCGCCTCCTCGTCCGGGGTGTCACCTCAACACGGACGCGGGGATCAGCCCTCCGTGCCCCCGGTTGGTGGTGTCGGCTGTAGAGCCTTTGTGGCGAGCCTTCGGAACGTCCGTTGGCCCCCAAGGTTCCGGCCCACCATCACCGAAAAATATGACGGGAGCGTCAACCCCGCCGAGTTTCTCCAGGTCTACACGACCGGGATCGAGGCCGCCGGGGGTGATGACAGGGTCATGGCGAATTTCTTTCCCATGGCCCTGAAGGGACAGGCGCGGGGTTGGCTAATGAACTTGCCACCCGCGTCCGTCCACTCTTGGGAGGATTTGTGCCAACAGTTCACCATGAACTTTCAAGGCACATATCCGCGCCCAGGAGAGGAAGCGGACTTGCACGCAGTACAGCGAAGGGATGATGAGTCACTTCGCTCATACATTCAGCGGTTCTGTCAAGTCCGCAACACCATACCATGCATCCCTGCACACGCGGTGATCTACGCGTTCAGGGGGGGTGTGCGGCACAACCGCATGCTCGAAAAGATCGCCTCCAAAGAGCCCCAGACTACCGCGGAGCTTTTTCAGCTCGCGGACCGAGTGGCTCGTAAGGAGGAGGCATGGACCTGGAACCCCTCCGGTTCCAGTGTGGCAGCTTCGGCCGCCCCCGGATCCGCTGCTCGGACAGGGCGGCGTGATAGGAGGAGGAAGAAAAGGTCGGCCCACTCCGACGACGAGGGTCATGTCCTCGCCGTCGAGGGTGCTTCGCGGGCCACCCGAAAGGGGAGGCCTGCGAGCGACAAAAAGAAGGAGGCCGGCGCTCCCAGCAGGGAGCGCCCAACCGGCAAGTGGTGCACCGTCCACAACACCTCCCTTCACGACCTCGCGGACTGCCGCGCAGTCAAAAGTTTGGCTGAGCGGACGAGGAAGTGGGAGGAGGAGAGGAGGCAGGAGCGCCGAGAGGGCAAGTCCCCGGCGGTTCCCTCTGGCAATCGGCGAAGTGAGGCCAAGCAGAAGGCCCCCGCCGAGGACATCGATGACGGCGATGATGACCTAGGTTTTCAGGAGCCTGGGGCCACCATTGCCACTGTTGATGGGGGAGCGTGTGCTCACGTTTCTCGCCGGAGCCTCAAGGCCATGAAGCGAGAGCTTCTGGCCGCAGCCCCTACTCATGAGGCGACGCGCCGGGCGCGGTGGTCGGAGGTTGCCCTCACCTTCGACCAAACCGACCACCCACCGTGCGTTGCCCGGGGAGGACAGATCGCAATGGTGGTTTCCCCCACTGTTTGCAACGTGAAGCTGGGGCGTGTCCTCATTGATGGGGGAGCAGCCCTCAACATCCTTTCCCCCGCAGCCTTTGATGCTATCAAGGCCCCGGGGATGGTGCTCCGGCCGTCCCAGCCGATTATCGGTGTGACGCCGGGGCACACTTGGCCGCTAGGTCATATTGACCTCCCGGTCACCTTTGGTGGATCCGCCAACTTCCGCACGGAGCGGGTGAACTTTGATGTGGCGGACCTCAGTCTGCCCTACAACGCGGTCCTAGGGAGGCCCGCGTTGGTGAAGTTCATGGCGGCGGTCCACTACGCCTACCTCCAGATGAAGATGCCGGGCCCTGGTGGCCCCATCTCTGTCCATGGCGACCTCAAAGTCGCGCTCGCTTGTATGGAGCAGCGCGCGGACCACCTCGCCGCCGCGTCCAAGCCCGAGGGTGGCGACGAGAGGCTCGGCACCTCCGCCCCCGCCGCCCCGAGGCAGCGGATAGTCACATGCGACGAGGTCCCGGTCAAGGAGGTTGCCCTAGGCGACGGCCCGTCCAAGACCACACGAATCGGTGGTCTTCTGGATGGCAAATAGGAAGACGCGCTCGTCTCCTTCCTACGGGCAAACGCTGACGTCTTCGCATGGAGACCGGCGGATATGCCCGGGGTCCCCAGGGAGGTGATTGAGCACCGTCTCGCCGTGCGGCCGGGCGCAAGGCCGGTCCGGCAGAAAGTGCGGCGGCAGGCCCCGGAACGTCAAGCCTTCATCCGCGAGGAGGTGGCGCGACTTCTGGAGGCCGGATTCATCCGCGAGGTCATCCATCCGGAGTGGCTGGCGAACCCGGTAGTCGTTCCCAAGGCGAACGGCAAGCTTCGGATGTGCATCGACTACACCGACCTTAACAAGGCATGTCCTAAGGACCCTTACCCCCTGCCTCGCATAGATCAGATTGTCGACTCCTCAGCGGGGTGCGACCTTTTGTGTTTTCTAGATGCATACTCTGGTTACCATCAGATTCGCATGGCTAGGGAGGATGAGGAAAAAACTGCATTCATTACCCCCATAGGAACTTATTGTTATACGACAATGCCCTTCGGGTTAAAGAATGCAGGTCCTACTTTTCAACGTACTACTCGAATTTCTTTGGGTAGCCAAATAGGACGTAATGTTGAGGCTTATGTCGATGACTTGGTTGTGAAGACGCGCAACCAAGAGACCTTACTCTCGGATCTAGCGGAAACTTTTGAAAGTCTCCGCTCCACCCGCATAAAGTTGAACCCCGACAAGTGCGTGTTCGGTGTACCTGCGGGCAAGCTTCTCGGGTTCTTGGTCTCTGCCCAAGGCATTGAGGCCAACCCCGAGAAGATACGAGCTATAGAACGGATGCGCCCCCCCAGCAAGCTTAGGGATGTGCAATGCGTCACCGGTTGCATGGCCGCCCTAAGTCGGTTCATATCGAGGCTGGGAGAGAAGGCGCTACCCTTATTTAAGCTCCTCAAACGCTCCGGGCCGTTTACCTGGACGGAGGAAGCTGAACGTGCCCTCACTCAGTTGAAGGCGTATCTCAGCTCTCCCCCAGTTCTGGTCGCCCCGGAGCCAGATGAACCCTTGCTACTCTACTTAGCGGCGACCCCGCAAGTAGTTAGTGCGGCGTTGGTTGTGGAGCGCGATGAGGGCAATCCTCATTCCGCGCATCCCCACCCTGTGCTGGCTTGGCCCGGGAGAGAGCCGGGAGGAGAGGCCCCCGAGCCGAACGGTGGCCCAAGGCCCCCGACGACCGGAGCTGGCCCTCTGCCCGCTTGTCAGACGGTGCCAGGTGCCCCCGACCCCCAGGATGGCCCGGGGGCCACTGCGGGAAGGCCGCACCTATCGCCCTCTAACCCCGAGGTTAACCCTGTGCCGACTCGACCCGGGAGAGAGTAGGGAGAAGAGGCCCCCAAGCCGAACGGTGGCCTAAGGCCCCTGACGACCAGAGTTGGCCCTTTGCCCGCTTGTCCAACGACGCCAGGAGCCCCCGACCCCCAGGACGGCCCCGAGGCCACTGTGGGAAGGCCGCCCCTGTCGTCCTCCGACCCCGAGGTCGTCGGCACAGAAGACGAGTGCGCCCCGCGAGGCCGCTTGGACGAAGGGCGCCCCAGGGATGCGGCCCCTAGCGAAGAGGATCGGCCCCACCGAAAGGTGCAGCGGCCCGTCTACTTTGTTAGTGAGGCCCTCCGGGACGCCAAGACCCGATACCCTCAGGCCCAGAAGATGCTTTACGCTATTCTGATGGCTTCGAGGAAGTTGCGCCATTATTTCCAGGCGCATCGGGTCACAGTGGTTACGTCTTAAACCCTCGGCCAAATCTTGCATAACCGAGAGGGTACTGGACGGGTGGTAAAATGGGCAATCGAACTCTCTGAGTTCGATTTGCACTTTGAACCACGCCACGCGATCAAGAGCCAGGCCCTCACCGACTTTGTGGCAGAGTGGACCCCAGCTCCCGAGCCCGTCTCCGTCCCCGAGGCCAGCCCGGGCCCCTCGCAACTGCCTCACACCGCCTACTGGGTGATGCAGTTCGACGGCTCCCTGTCTCTTCAGGGCGCCGGTGCGGGGGTCACGTTGACCTCGCCGAGCGGAGACGTCCTCAGATACCTGGTTCGCCTTGACTTTCGGGCGACCAATAATATGGCAGAGTACGAGGGACTCCTTGCGGGACTCAGGGTGGCAGCTGGACTGGGGATCCGCCGCCTCCTGGTGTTAGGCGACTCCCAGCTGGTCGTTAACCAGGTCTGTAAGGAGTACCGGTGCTCTGACCCGCAGATGGACGCTTACGTGCGCCAGGTACGGCGTATGGAGCGCCATTTTGACGGGATAGAGCTTCGGCACGTGCCCAGACGGGATAACACGATTGCCGACGAACTCTCACGGCTCGCTTCCTCGCGAGCCCAGACCCCACCAGGCGCCTTTGAAGAAAGGCTCGCCCAGCCATCGGCGCGACCCGACCCCTTAGGGGAGACGGACGCGCCTGATCGGCCCCCGAGGCCCGTCGGAGTCCAGGCCTCGGGACCCGAGGGGAGCGCTCCCAGCTCCCTTAGATTGATTGCTTGGATCGCTGAGATCTAAGCATACCTCACAGATAAGACTCTACCCGAGGACCGCGAAGGGAGTGAACGCGTCCAGCGCATCTCCAAACGCTACGTGCTAGTAGAAGGGACCCTCTATCGGCGCGCGGCTAACGGAATCCTCCTGAAGTGCATTCCTCGGGAACAAGGCGTCGAGCTTCTTGCTGATATCCATGAAGGCGAGTGCGGAGCTCACTCCGCCTCGCGCACCTTGGTTGGCAAGGCCTTTCGC
Source organism: Oryza rufipogon (assembly GCA_023541355.1). Classification (NCBI taxonomy): domain Eukaryota; kingdom Viridiplantae; phylum Streptophyta; class Magnoliopsida; order Poales; family Poaceae; genus Oryza; species Oryza rufipogon. Next base: position 23,020,491 of record CM042205.1, on the reverse strand, counting down.
CAGGGTTTCTATTGGCCGACGGCTCTCAATGATGCGGTCGACCTGGTCCGGCGGTGCAGAGCGTGTCAATTCCACGCCAAGCAAATCCATCAGCCGGCCCAGGCCCTGCAGATCATACCACTTTCATGGCCATTTGCTGTCTGGGGGCTCGATATCCTGGGACCGTTTAGGCGGGCCCCGGGCGGGTTTGAGTATCTGTATGTCGCGATCGACAAGTTCACTAAGTGGCCCGAGGCTTATCCGGTTGTCAAGATCGATAAGCACTCCGCACTTAAATTCATTAAGGGCATCACAGCCCGGTTTGGGGTGCCTAACCGTATTATTACGGATAACGGCACCCAATTCACTAGTGAGCTTTTCGGTGACTACTGTGAAGACATGGGCATCAAGCTCTGCTTCGCCTCACCCGCCCACCCCAGAAGCAATGGCCAAGTGGAGCGCGCCAATGCGGAAATCCTCAGAGGCCTTAAAACCAAGACCTTCAACATCCTCAAGAAGCACGGCGATTCATGGATCGAGGAGTTGCCAGCGGTGCTCTGGGCAAACCGAACCACACCAAGCCGAGCAACCGGGGAAACGCCTTTCTTCCTCGTCTACGGCGCGGAAGCGGTTCTCCCATCCAAGCTCACCCTGAGGTCCCCTCGGGCCACCATGTACTGCGAGGCTGATCAAGATCAGCTTCGCAGAGATGACCTCGACTACTTGGAGGAGCGAAGGCGGCGCGCGGCCCTCCGAGCCGCGCGCTACCAGCAGAGCCTGCGGCGCTACCATCAGCGCCACGTCCGGGCCCGATCACTCTGCGTCGACGACCTCGCCCTACGCCGCGTCCAAACGCGTGCTGGATTGAGCAAGCTCTCACCAATGTGGGAGGGTCCGTATCGAGTGATCGGCGTCCCCCGGCCGGGCTCCGTTCGGCTGGCCACGGGCGACGGCACAGAGCTGCCTAACCCGTGGAACATCGAACACCTTCGTCGCTTCTACCCCTAAGGGGGATCGGGTGTTAGGTTTCGGGCTCGGGCCAACCCCGCACCCCCCTCGGGCGTGCAGGGTTGGCCGGGGGCTACCACATATGCATATTTTTATTTCTCTTCTATCTGTATTTCAATAAAAGCATTTTCGATTTCCTAAAGGCTGTTTCTGTGCTGTTGTTTCCTTTGGAAGAATCTTGACTTGAAATAGGTCACTCGTACTCAATCCTGCCCTCGGGGGCTCGGGTCGGCTAAAATCGCCAAAAGGGGCCCAGAACCGAGCCGTGCCCCGGGGCGTGGTGAACTCCGGGGGGGAATCGGCAAAAACCCACAATCGGGTCACGCATAACCCTCGGTCACCACGCTCCCGGCCTGGCCAGTCTCGACATGTGGATCTCCCCAGGCACTAGCCCGAGCCATTTGAGGACTGGGACCTGGGCACGAGCCCTTGTTCAAGCCAAGACACAAAAGGACCACGGCACAGATCATCCTCGTCCTCATACACATAGCAAAATGAAATTGACACAGAAATTTCTTTATTTTGATTGCAGATTAAGTTAATCTATACAAAAAGGAGGCCCGAAGGCCTTGGAAGAAAGAAAAGAAGAAAAAACTGAAGATTGGCGGGGGCCTGGGGGCTCACTCCGATGTACCCGGGTCGCCAGCCTCGTCGCAACTGTCACCCACGCCGCCGTCATCGCCCTCCTCGTCGGAGTTGAGGGCGAACGCGAGCCGAGGGGCCGAACCCTCGAAGCTGTGGACGATATGGTCGGCGGCATCCCGGACCTGCGCGCGCGCACCGTCCTCGGTCCCGGGAGGGAACTCGTCCAGCGCCGTCCATGGGGAGAAGTCGGGGTCCCTGGCCTGGTAACTCGCCAGTACGAGCTCCACCGCTCCTCGGGCGAGGTCTCTCGAGGATGACTTAATCGTCCTCTCGAGCTCCTCGGGGAGCCGTTGGAGAGTCCCGGCCATCTCCGAGAGGCGCTGGGCGAGGCCCCCCTGGTTGGCGGCGTACTTCGCAGTCCGCCCGCCCCAGAGACCCGCCTGCCGCCCGGCGCGGTCTAAACGGGACACGGCGTCGCGAAGCATGCTGGGCCCTATCTCGCCTGCCAGACGAAGGGCCTCGACCTCCCCGGTGGACGAATCCAGCGCGCCCTGCAGATCCGCGATGGTGTGTTCGGCAGCTGCGAGGCGGGCGGCTAAGTCGCTGTCGCCCGTGGCCGCCCCGCCGCTACGCGCCCTTGCATCCAGCTCCCTTGCCTGCGCCACGAGTTCAGCGGCCCGCTGGTTCAGTGCGGCCCTCTCGGCGCGGGCACCTTCCAGATTGCGACGCGCTTGTTCCTCTAGCGCAGCCTCACGGAGGGACGCGCTCTCCGCCAGCCTTTGCGCCACGGCCCCAGCTTCCTCGAGGGCTCGCTCCCGCTCGGTGAGCGCATCCTCGCGAAGGCGGAGTGCGGACTCTTCTTCGGCACAGGCGGCTTCGTGCGCCGCCAGGGTGACCTCCCGAAGGGCAACGGCGGCCTCGCGGTCCGCCAGGTCCCTCTCCACGACGCAGGCACGCTCTTCCAGCGCCATGGCACGGGCCTCAAGGGCTTCTTCGCGCCGCCGGGATGTCACCTCGGTCTCCGCCGCCCGCCGTTCTCGGGCAGCGGCAGCGTCAAGGACCCCCCGGGCGGCGTCGAGCTTCTTCCCTAGCTCCGCCTCCCAGCTCCCGTATTGAAGGCGGAGGGTGTCCCGCGCCTCGTTCATCACGGTAGTGGCGATGAGGGCAGCCCCCCGCTCCTCCTCCACCTCCTTGGCGATCTCCCCCAGCACCTTCCGACGGGCTTCGAGCTCTGAGGCGTGCCGGCGGTGTGCCTTGCGGCCCACCTCCACCATGGCCTCCACCGAGCGTCGCCCCTCTTCGACACGCGCCCATGCGGCGTCGAGCTCCGCCCGCTCTGCTTGCAGGGCCTCCATCTGGGCACTCAACCCGTCCAACACCGTGGTGTTTGCGACGGCCAAGGCCTGCAGAAGGGGCTCTGCGCTCAGTGGGGCAACGGAAGGCGTGGGGAAGAGCCGCCTCGGAGAGGATGCCGGACTCGGGGACGTCCCTCGGACCTGGCTTGTCCTGAGCGTCGCCCGAGGGAGTGGGCCCAAGCGATGCGCCCGCGGCCTCGTCGCGAGCTGCCTTGGAAGTCGTCGTCGCCTCGGCCTGGCGAAGTCTGGCCTCCTCCCGAGCGGCTTCTTCAGCTTGGCGAGCTCGGACGGCCACCTGGGCAGCTTCCTCGGCTTCCCGAAGGCGATCCGCGGCTTCTTGCCGGTCAGTTTCACGGGTTGCCTCGGAGGATGTCGTCGCCTCGGCCTGGCGGAGTCTAGCCTCCTCCCGAGCGGCTTCCTCGGCCTGGCGAGCCCGGGCGGCCTCCCGGGCGGCCTCCTCGGCTTCCCGTAGGCGATCCGCGGCTTCTCGCTGGTCAGATTCCCGCCTCCGGGCCTCTGCGGTCGCCGGATCCTCGGCCTCAGACTGGCCGGACTTGGAATGGCAGGAGGGACGCGACGGGATCTCGCTGAAGCAGAAGAAAAGCCAGAAGACAAACAAGATGGGTGAATGAAAACTCGCGTTGGGAGAATGAATACAGCCACAATGGGCGTGGGACGAACCTGCGAGGGGGTCGGTTAAACGACCACCTTGGAGGGGAAATGAGGTTTCCCCGGGATGGTTCTGTCCCCCCCATCTTGCGGAGCCGTTTCTTCTTCCGCTCCCCCTCGGGCTGCGGCGTCGGCATGGCCCCCTCCGGGCGCCTGCTGCTGACACGCGCCGCCCCGCCCCCTCGGGGAGGAGATGGGGAGGAGGTACCCTCTTGCTTCCTCTTCCCTCGGGCGTCGGCAGGACGGCTGCCCCCCGAGCCCCCATCACGGGACCCGGAAGCACGACCCCCTCCTGGGGTAGATTGATCTCCCTTGCGGCTCCCGCTCGCACCATCATGGCCCTTAGGAGCTCGCTCCTCTGAGGCCCCGACCGCCAACATGATGGTCAGGATGTTGGCGCGATCTGGATCACTACAGAGGGGGAGGACTCCTTGGGGGATGAGGGATGCCTCCACGGAGCTGAGATTCAGCACCCGTTGGATCACTACCTTGAAGTCTTCAGGGACCCAGTCCCATTTGACCCCCCGGTGGGTCCTCATACAGTCCTCGGACCCGGTGTACTCCCAGGCGCCCCGGGCGCGCCGCTGGAGTGGCGCGATCCGGCGACGAAGGTAGTCGCCGTACACCATGGCCCCAGTGAGCCCCTGGGATCGCAGGCCCGCCAGGCGGTCGAGGACGGCGTCATAGCCATCTCCCAGATCTACCGGCGCCCGCCAGCTGGAGGCCTGCGCCGGGGGCTGGCTCGGGAGTCGGAGGCGCGCTTCGTTGGCGAGGGGGGTGTAGAACCAGTCGCTCTTCCAGTCATCCCACTTCTTGCGGAGGACGCAGGGAATGTAGCGGTTCAGCACCGGCCCCCGCGGCTGGAAGTAGCAGCCACCAACCACCGACGGCGGTGACACCGGCTGTACGGTGAAGAACCACCGGAACAGCCGAAGGGATGGGCGCACCCCGATGAACATCTCGCACAGGTGCGCGAAGATGGCCAATGTCATTACCGCGTTGGGGGTGAGGTGCGCCATCTGGAGATCGTAAAACTCCAGAACATCCATGAAGAAAGAAGAAAATGGCGGAACCAGCCCTGCCATTGCAAAAGGGAGGAAGAAGACGGACCGCCCCGAGTAGCGTGGCGCCGGGCGTCCCTCGCCCAGCGTGACTATCTCCCGGCCGGTGGCAGATTCCGGCATGAAGCGGCGCGGCAGCCCAGCCTGCCTCTCGCTCACGATGCGGGAAGGCGGCAGCACGCTACCATCGAGTAGAGCGGAGCCCCGTGCCATGACACCGGAAGAAGAGATGTTTGAGATCGAGCGCGTGTGGCGAGGGTAGGGCACAGGAAACAAGGAGTTAGGGCGCAAGCGGCGAAGACAAGGGGAATAATGGCGAGAGGAAGGAAGCAAATCTCTTCCTCGGTGTCTTTATACCCTTGCCAACGCTGTGCCCGGCTCCTCGCTTCTCGCGCCCACTATCTCGCTCCCTCGTTTCTCGCGCCCACGCTTCCACTAATCCCATTCGCCTGCTTGCGGTGCATGAGGTGGATATGCGGTTGTGGCAGTCGAGATGGAACATATCGTGCGCGCGTTAATTACGCTCGCCGACCGAAGCGCCATCACCATATCTCCAGGCAAAACGAACCGGCTCGTCCCGATTCGCGTGCTACTCGAGTAATGTGGCAGTCTTGAAGAGACCGCTCATTATTGACAGCCGAGTTACCATTGCCGATGTGCGCGATTTGCGACCGTTGGGTCTCTGCCCAACTGTGGAGACAGGTCCCACCTGTCACCAGGCCTTAGGAAGTGGCGTCACGCCCGACCGTTTCCCTCGAGGAGGGCGATCGCCCTGGCATAACGCCGGGGGCTACTGTCGGTGACATGGGACCGGGAGTATCATGACTAGAGGCTTGGGCAGGAGCAATCACCCACGAGGCCTGACCCCCTCGGGGGGGGGTCGGGCCCGAGGGTGATGTGGCCGCCCCCCCTCTTTGTCTCCCCGAGGGGTCGGACCGCTCCCGTTTCGGCCCCGAGGGCTGAGGCGCCCCGACCCCTTGTAGGCTTTGCGCCGCGTGTATGGGTTAGGTGAGCGCAGCGGGGCTCACCTAACCGCATTTATTGCGGTTTGGACGAGCGCGTCACGCCGCATGTAACGCAGTGCAGCGCGCTCGTTTATCCGGTCTGTGACCAGTCACAGACCGATCAGATCGTGGGTTAGGTGGCGACAGGCGGTCTGGCACACGCCTCGCCTCATCCCGTCAGGATGAGAGTCTCCAAGCACTCGTCCCTAGCCGGAGCCGGCGTGTTACCTCCTGGAGATGGCACGATGGTCCCGGTCAGATATATGCCAGGCTTTATCCCAACCATTACAAGCAAGATATTGTATGAAGAAGGGCGAACATGCAAATTGCTAGACTGACACGTGGTGGACAAGAATGACCGATTTGTGACCGGTCTGACACTGGTCATGTCGTCGGCAGACAGCCATGTTCCCACGTCGCACCTGCTTCTGGCGGAAGTGGAGGTAGGTATGGGCCGTCCCATCAGAAGGTCATTCGGACGGCAACCATTACAAATCTCCGCCCATTTATGAAGAAAAGGCGGGCCAAGTTTTAGTAAAAAAAAGAGAATGGGTCCCCACCAAAATAGGAAATAGGTAGAAGTGGTGCGTGTGGTAACCCCTTGAGATATAAAAGGAGGACCTTGCCCACTTAGAAAGGGGTTCCGATTCTGATACGAGAAGGGGACGGAGAATAGATCCCACGAGAGGAAAAAAGGGAGAAGAGGGTTTCTAGAGCTGGAGCTCTCGGGCTCTCCAGCTCTTTGTAGCTTCTTCATACACAGATCCACCAGAACACAGGAGTAGGGTATTACGCTTCTCAGCGGCCCGAACCTGTATACATCGCCCGTGTCTTGTGCTTCTTCCATTCTCGCGAACCTTCCACAGACTAGGAGCTTAGAACCTCACCCAGAGCCCCCGGCCGAACCGGCAAAGGGGGGCCTGCGCGGTCTCCCGGTGAGGAGCCCCACGCTCCGTCACTCAGCTTTCTGCAATTAAACCTAGCTCTACTCAAATATTACCATTTCATACATTCATTATTGAATATAATTGCTTGCTGAGTACGTTGTACTCACCCTTTCTTCAACCCCTTTTTCAGAGTCCATTTGATGTTTTTGCTGAAGCTGGGAGTTCAATCATATAAGTTAGTCTCATCTCAACCTAGTTCTCAAGTCTAGATTAGTTAGATGGTTTAAATCAATTGTAAAACATCAACGTTGAGTCCTTCTATAGCCTCTGCTGGATTAGTTAGCCACAAGCTTGTAAATTCCCCTATTATTTTATGTAATAACATCTCCTTTGGAGCCTTGACCAAATGCATGCGATGAAGATCCAGATTGTTGAACCTGTATCAATCTACCAATCTAGGGCATGATACAGTTAAACATGTCGGTTTTCAAATCATTAGTTTTGGGACCCGACATATGGTCAAAGTGCCTTCCTCCGCTACAATCTATATTGAGATGGAGGAGAAATCGACAATCATAGGTGACCATGCCACTGCCCCAGATATTCCAATATATACATCATGCTGGCGCTAAGTACACTCACGTATGCGAAAGATAAAACAAGGTTCACCATTCTTTTTACTCATACTTATCACTATGTGAATATGGCTTGATCATATATGTTATGCTCCATATATCCATTTTTGTATGATTTGATTTGGGTGTATTATCGATGTACATCATAGGCTTTTTAAATTAAGCATGGTGCTTAGGTTAAAATAGTCTGCTTTAATCAAATTAGACATGGTGTCGAATTTGATTAATGAACCATTAGAGCATGCACTTTCATGGATATTGGATACATATCTTCTATAGACTAACCCCTGCAGGAAAGTTTTCAAACTGACGGGTGAGTCCTCAAATTCAATTCACACTGGAGGTAAGTTATGGCTCGAGAAACAAATCAGTAAATTGCTAACATGCAAAGGATGAACACATCACCATTCAAAGTGCACAGTAAGTACACTGTCGAATGTTCCTTTGTTATGTTCGTGTAATTTTAACTAAAGCCTTGTATGAGTTTTGCTTAAACGAAAATTTGGTGAATAATAAAAAATTGAAATGTTTTTAGAATAAAAGAAGTGTCTCTCGAAAAATAAAATAAAAAGTTGACAAACTTGTGGGATCCACGCTTCTTAAATTTTGAATCCAATTTCGTTTTTAGCGTGTATGTGAACAACTAATCTCGAGGCTATGACAAGATCTTTGCAATTCTTTATAGTCCCTCGGGTATTTCTTGTCCACTAACCTTTTGCAGAGAATAAAATGACAATCAAGGAGCAGTGTACAATAACTTCAAATACTTATATTACGCTCCTTGGTCCATGGGAAAGAGATGCAGAACAGCCAAGCAGAAGAAATGCAAAACATTTTGCATTCGATTGAGGTTTAAGCTTGGTAAAGATCTATCTGGTAAGAATCTTCAACACCTTATGCATCCTCATCCCATGTTTTCATACTGCTAGGATACCCACCGTATCCATCGTTACCATAAAAAAAAGACAAAATAAAACAAAATAAATGTGGCTCCTTGGTCTTCCAACCAAGTGAGTTCTTTTTGCTTCACTCGTGTCTTTGTTTTTCTTTTTGTGTCCAATAAAGAGTCCCAGGTACAAAGACAAGTGTGGGGTTGATCTTGCATATCAACGACATAACCAAAGCAAGATCACCCCAGAAGTGATGAGTCATGACAAACCGCACAAGGGAAATTGATGTAGCCAGACCCAATGAGGGGTTAGCCAAACCTCCAGTTCGGCTGAACCACCTCTACCATGAATCGTCCTATGTTTTATACAGAGCGCAGGTTTGCACAATTTTTCCATTGGACATCCATTCTATCTTGAGTTTAATTTGATTATCAATTCTAAAATATCGAAGATAATTGAACCCAAGCTAGGGATGGTACAATTAGAGTTCATGGTCTCCCTGAAAATAACATGCATACCTATTATTCTTTGCTCATTACTTGTTGCTTGTGGTGATATATCCAATAGGGACCCCATGCTATCTAGGTAATTGATGAATGAGATATAGTCTGATGGTAGAAATCCTATTCTTCATGTTGCACACTTGGGAATTTTATAAAAAGAATATATATGTATATATATATATATATATATATACACACACACACACACATACATATATATATATACACATACATATATATACATACACATACATACACATACATATACATATACATATACATACATATACATATACATATACATACATATACATATACATATACATATACAAATATATATATATATACAAATATATATATATATATATATATATATATATATATATATATATATATATATATATATATATATATATATATATAACGATGCTAAACTCCACATTGATATTTTTATTCCCACTAGAGCCACAGGTTGATCGGTCATGATTAGCTTGCTCCATACGCTGCTTGTCAGTACATTGAGCGTTGACAAGTTTTGTGACCCTAGTGAAATGCTTTCCATACTTTCATGGTCAATATCACATATACTTCACATACACCCATCTATGCTTGACTTCTATACTGAAAGTTAGCATTTCTCATTTACCATTCTTTCCATCCATTATCCACAAAATAAATACATCATGTCATTTATGCCTTTTCCTCTAAAGTTCTTTCAAAAAAAAGAGAAAGGGAGAGGCATGGCTATGCAAAAAGAAAGAAAAAAAAAAGTGCTGATACAAATATGGAGCATGATGATAAAAAAAGAGATAGTCATGCAGTCTTCCAAATCCCAAAAGAGAAAATAAATGGAGGAGGAGGTATACAAAAGGAGTTATTTTTATTTTCCGTTTTCCACCCACAAATTCACCATACACATACGCATGAACATTCTTGACCTGAAAGTATGTCTTGTATTTCCTTGGATCGATTATTTGACTAAGCAATATATGTGATGCAAGCAATGTTCTACTCTTTTCCATACCCTGAACTCCACATAAGCCTTAATGATGTGGACTAGGGTTCCTGATCTTCCAAAAGGTTATGATAAACAACGATTTGGGCGGAGTCGCGACATACATCAATCGGACTTCTTGAATGCGCACGCTCTTGAGCCCCGCAATAGCAGCACCACGTGTCCTCTGGTTATCACCCGTGCCGAAACACGGATGACCTTGCCGAGAAGGCTAATCCCTGTTTGCCAATCGAAGAACACAAATAAGAACAAGGTAGAATACAACCAAAATTGCAAATGAATGATTAAGCTCACAAGTTGGGGTCTTACAAACCAATTTAGCAGCGAAACTGTTCTCGACAGAATAATCTAAGCGAAACCCCAAACCCTAAAAATGACGGCGGGTACTGATATATAGAGTTTAGGGTCATGCAACCAACCCTTGACGCAACCCTAATGGGCTTCAACGCAGCACCGGGACAGATTCTGGACGTCAACTTATTCGGTCGATTTCCGTTGACTTGGAAAGAATTTGGATGTGGGACCAAAACCATTGGAACGGTTATCTTCTTAGCTTTCCATCCATATAAAGAACGCCCCAATCCAAGCACGTATGCGACCTGGGCGCCCGTTTTAGTGTAGACTGGTCCTGGACTCCGAATTGCCCTCGAAGTCGACTTGGAGAAGATCTTGGTTTAGTCCCTAATCAACTTTTTTGATATTACATGCATTTGTTATGCTCGGCTTCTTTTCCTTCGTCCAATCAAGTACCTTTGCAAACGAAAACATAGAAAACTCATTGTGTAGCAACGTTTGTTCAAATATATAACAAGTAAATCTAATATAGAACATATGCACCTGTAACAGCCCTAAAATTTGACAACTTATTAAAACCGATTTAGTTCGCTTTGGTTCTCTAAAAATATAACCGTCGAGTTAGTAGTTTATTTAAAATATTATTTTCAAACTCCTAGACCTATTCCAAACTCCTAGATTTATTCTGAACCACCCGCGCCAGGGAGTTTGCCGGCCGTTCCTGTGCAGAACGAGAAGAAGAAGAAAATCCGATTTTTCTATTGAAAAATAAATCAGAAAAATTCTTTTTCTCTTACTATCAAGTTGACCATCCGTTTGACCTCGAAATCGAAATCCGAGACCTATTCCAAACTCCTAGAATTATTCCGAATCCATCCGTGTCAGTTTCGTCGCAATCCAAGCACCCGTTGTCGCGACCCTAATTTTAGCCCTAGGGTTCGCCGTTCACCGAAATTCCAAAAAAACCCTAAAATTATTTCTTTAAATCCTTTCCACCCATTGTTGCATTTTGTGATACTATTTTATTTTGGTTATCTTTGTTTTTCTATTATTTATTGTGGTGATGATTGTTGCGTAAATAGATAACGCTGACGTTGGTCCAGTAGTCGGAGTGAGTGAAATCTCCGCGTTAGGTGGAGACGGTTTGTACAATTACATCGAGCCCGAAGGTTGCAAGACATGCACCCTCCCTTGAACAATTTAATACCAGTAGTTAGAGAGTTATTTTGGTAGCGTACTCGTCCTTTGGAGAACTATAGACTGCACGAGTCCTTTTAAATTATATATATTGCTATTATTGCATTATATTTTCTGTTGTTGTTATAAATACCTTAATGAGCCTTAGAGTCTAACAAACTTAGGATAAAATTTGAGAAACACCTAAACAAATGGTTAATTATTTAACATGCTATTGATTTATTATAGATATTATTACTGCATATGAAAACATGCTTATGGAACTATTTATGGCTATATGCTGAGAACTGTTGACACCGCATGTGAGCGGGTGGTACACATGATAGAGTTCATGTGTTTGGTTTTATGGACCTGTTTATGGTCATGTTGAATAAATGGATATATTTATGGTTATTTCTTATTTAAAATTGATATAATAATCAACCCCCTTGTGTCAATAAGAATAATATAGTTTCGCCCATCCACACGATTGATTTGTCGAACCTGGCCGTATATTGCTCCAATTGATTAAACTTCTGTAGGCCTTTCGGTGTACTAGCCATTAGCTTTCAAGTGTGTGAAGCAAAGTGACATGGTTCATGTTTATATGATTTATATATGTGGGCTCGATGGACCCCGAGAGTTCAGAACTTCCCTATTGGCCCATGAAGTTCTGGGCTGCCCATCGAGTAACGAACAATGGTAAGTGGATGCGGAGGTAGGTTGGTACACACCTCGGACCGGATCACTCCGAGCAACATCCCGAGCATCATTTAACTTACTAGGCAGAAGGGAGAGATATATGGAGCAATATTACACCTTGTTACTTTTCAGCCCGGCCAGCTGTGGGTATCGTGTGGGTAAAGCTAGGCAGACGCTGCAGAGTCGTTGAGTATTCGAATACGCCGTGCTCCCGGTTAATGGAGATGTGTCTATGGGTGATTCCAGATTATGGGCACAAGTTATACTAAAAGGCTATTAATTAATAGGGTTAACTTATTTATTATTTAATGTTCTATTCATGTTATTTATAAGTAACATCTATATTTTTATGCTCGTTATTATTGTTTAAATTAAATGTTCAATAGTGTTGTTTATAACAAATGCTTATTAAGATAGGCTCTATGAAATAACTGTTAAGGTTAGCGTTTAAACCTTCCAGCTCTCGATACTGCATGTTTTATATTGCAATTATTGTATTTGCTATCATATGCATGTCTTACTGAGTACATTTTCTACTCATAAATGGGTTCAGATCATGAGGAAGATGATTGTGGAGAACCTGTTGATCTGTTAGAGTGGGACAGCTATGGTTTCTAGGTCATCCTACGCTCAGGCAGTTCCTGTGGTGGAGTTTAGCAGTTTGATGAACCCTGAGTTCCTCTCGACACTCAAGGCTGTTGTTGGCCCGATCTTTCGGTGAGTTGTGATAACTACGATTTGGGAGAAACATTGACGATCCGACTACAACCATACAAGACGTTGCGTTGCGCCTTAGCGATCGATACACCTCTCCGTGGGTTGTTGATCTTGCCGGTGCAGATCAACCTTATTCCTGCAAGCAATCGAGAACAAGCAAGAACAAGATATAAAGCAACTGAATTGCTAGATAGACAAGACGCACAAAGATAAATTGACACACGATAAAGTGGGGTTCCGAACAAGCAGACGGACGGTCTAGCCGACACGCGCGCTGCAAGCGAAGTAGCAATGGCTAAACTTACAATTAATCAAAACCCAAGAAACCCTGAAGGGGTACCTAGCTATATATAGGGGTGGGAGGACGACCTTGGGGTGCCTAGGGTCGTGCTCCACCTGTTTGGGGCGCACCCCACATGGGCCCCACCTGGGCCGGGGTCCCAAATGAAGTTACAAGCCCATAGGCCCATTATAGGTGACGCAGCACCTTGTGCCTGTGATTCCGGCCACACGAGATGGAATTCGGTGATGAGGCTGGATCCGTTGGAAAGAGGGCTCCGAGAGCTTTCCATCAAGTACTCACGGGCTGAAAACGGAGGTCGTATGCAGATTCGGCGGCCGTTTGAAGTAAGCAATGTAGCAGGTGGCCGAATCGGATTCCAGCACTTGGACGATGTGATCTCGATATCTTCTTGTTCATCCATGATGTGAGCAATGGTTGCATCCGTGGTAGCCATGGTCACATCATCCTCCCCTTCTTCACGGAAAACCGTCCTCGGTCTTTCCATATGGTGCTCTTTGCGTAGTCCATTTACAACAACCTGTTTCTTCCACTCAAAACAAGACAAACTCAAGACAATTTGGTTAGCAATAACATTTCTCTCTAGCTTGTATGTTTTATCCACATGTACAGGAAGTTCTAAATCCGAGCAGATGTAAACTCTATGCACAAAATATATTCCAAGATCATTATATTCGCCAAAGATGTGAAATATAACATTGGTTGGATATGGCAAATCAGACTTAGCAAATAATTTCTCCTTCAAATTATCGAGATCACAAAAATCATCAAACTGAACATAGCCCAAAGTATTTAAAGAAGATCTCAATTCACGCTCCTCTACTTCATTAGCAATGTGAGCAACATGCTTAAAATCAGCGCAGTATGAATTAACAGTAGGAAAAGCATGTTCATTCACTAGTTGTGGCATGGATATAAGTGAAGTACTATCGCACAACTCTTCTTTATCACAAGGAACATAATGCAAATCAACTTGTGACAAAGGCAATTCAGAAGTAGGTTCCACTAAAGTTTGCTCTAGGTCAGCATGGAAAGTGGAAAAATGTAATTCATCAGAAGCATACTCACCTTGAGTAATTTCTGCACCATTTAATTTACCTTTTATGCCCTCTTCAGATAATGTAGGTGCATCAGCCTTCTCCTCATTCGCGAGTGATGGAAGTGACATGTCAAACATATCGTTCTTCTCATTTTGGGGATTGTTCTGAACTTCCTGCAAAACATAAGTGATAGGAGGCACACGCATAGCTTGTTGCTCCGTTGGGTTCTCCAAAATTTTGCGCTCAACATTGCAAGCAAGCATGAACAATTGGCCTATATGATTATATGTCACATTAGCAAGCCCAGCCTGAATATTGGAATTAAGCCCTCTGAAAAATCTAGTCATTGTGTTCTCATTAGATTCTTGTAAACCACTATAAGTGATACAAATTTTAAAATCATGAAAGTACTCCCTAACAGTTTTGTCACCTTGTTTTAGATGTTCAAATTTCTCAAAGAGAGCACGTCTATAGTATGAAAACACAAATCTTTTTCTCATCAGTATTTTGCATTCATCCCAAGTGTCAAGCTTATTTCCCATAGTATGCCACCAAAAAGATGCAGAACCGGTACACTTATTACTAGCAGCCTTAATCATTTGAGCATTAGAAAAATCATACTCATCAAATTGTTTGTCTACTACTAGCTCCCAATTAACGTAAGCGGCAAAATCATACTTACCATCAAAAACTGGCAAATTAGATTCTACCATTGCAAGATCATTATCATGTACCTCATATGCAATGCGTGAAGAAGTCGCTATATCTCGTTGATGGTGAAGAAGTTGAGGTTGAGCATAACCATCTCGTATCACCTTGCGCAATCCTGCCATGGTTAGTAGCAAACAAGAAACATACACAAGAATATGCACGCTCCTATCAACTACTAGGTAGTGGCAGCTGAAATATCACACACTCAAGCTTTTACCAAGCTCTTACAAGTTCTTACCAAAGCAAGCAGAATGGTGACGTACACTGACTTAACCAAGCACCCCAATGGAGGTTGGATGTATCGATGCCTTGGCAAACACTTGCTGTACAGCTGCAATCAGATCTGTGGAGCTCTGGGTAGGCTTAAATATGTAGCAAAGGGATAGCAAAAGCTCAAATCAGAGAATGCAAAGTTGAATGATCGTTCAAAGTCAAGTACCGTGCTGGTCCTAGGCTAGAACGTACTAGAGACGCGAGCCTAGACACAAGCGGCAGGATAGCACTAGAAACAACTTAGGCACACTCTGATATATGAAGTTCAGCTCAATGATAACAAAATGATTTTCTCATTTTCTTCTTTCTTTCTTTCTCTCTTTTTTTTTGTCTTTCCTGCTTTTCTTTTCATTTTCTTTTCTATTTTTTTTTGGTGCGGCTTTTTTTTCTTCTTTTTTTAAGCACCTTTCTGCCTTTTTTTAACAAAAACTGACTCAAGGACCTCAATGTAAGGTCATAGGGACTCAAATGTAAATATAAAAATTACAGGGACTCAACTGTAAAAGTGCAAATCCAAAATTAAAATTATACAAAAATGGAATGCTGAATTTATACTGGTTCCGTTTTTCCAAACGGATCTCCAATCGGACACTCTAAAAATTTTCACCAAGGTGTCTAGCAACTCGGCACAACTGGTGGGGAGGTGGAGAGGTGGAGGTACGGTGGGAGGGAGTCGGCAGATTGGAAAGGTTCGGTCTGGGCCCCCACAAGTGGAAACCAAATCCAATCAAAAAAAAAAAACTTTCCCCTTCCTCCTTCCTCACTTATGGAAACTGAATCCAATCCACGAAATTCACTCCCCTTCCTTCTTGCTAGCGCACACATACACGGCAAAAACTAACACACGGCAGGATCAGCAAACTCTAGATTCAACTCAACAACTCCGAAACTAACCGACAGAAACTTCTGAAAACTACAAAAATAGAACCGTGGCAGCGAGCCGATTCCGTTTTCGTAGGTCCCGACGACAACAGAGACACGGAGGCGACGACGACTGTGGTATAAAACGTGAGTAGAACTCGAAACTCTAAACGAACTAAATGCTAAGACCAGCAAGACGACGTGACGATGCAACACAAAATTCAACAAAGCAAAAACTGAAAAGAACAATGCAATGGCACAATATGGCTAGGTAAATGATACAAATTTTTTTGTATGGCTATTTTCTGGTTATGGGTAGATAAAAACTCACCAAGCAACGAAAGCTCTGATACCACCTGATGAACCCTGAGTTCCTCTCGACACTCAAGGCTGTTGTTGGCCCGATCTTTCGGTGAGTTGTGATAACTACGATTTGGGAGAAACGTTGACGATCCGACTACAACCATACAAGACGTTGCGTTGCGCCTTAGCGATCGATACACCTCTCCGTGGGTTGTTGATCTTGCCGGTGCAGATCAACCTTATTCCTGCAAGCAATCGAGAACAAGCAAGAACAAGATATAAAGCAACTGAATTGCTAGATAGACAAGATGCACAAAGATAAATTGATACACGATAAAGTGGGGTTCCAAACAAGCAGACGGACGGTCTAGCCGACACGCGCGCTGCAAGCGAAGTAGCAATGGCTAAACTTACAATTAATCAAAACCCAAGAAACCCTGAAGGGGTACCTTGCTATATATAGGGGTGGGAGGATGACCTTGGGGTGCCTAGGGTCGTGCTCCACCTGTTTGGGGCGCACCCCACATGGGCCCCACCTGGGCCGGGGTCCCAAATGAAGTTACAAGCCCATAGGCCCATTATAGGTGACGCAGCACCTTGTGCCTGTGATTCCGGCCACACGAGATGGAATTCGGAGATGAGGCTGGATCCGTTGGAAAGAGGGCTCTGAGAGCTTTCCATCAAGTACTCACGGGCTGAAAACGGAGGTCGTATGCAGATTTGGCGGCCGTTTGAAGTCAGCAGTGTAGCAGGTGGCCGAATCGGATTCCAGCACTTGGACGATGTGATCTCGATATCTTCTTGTTCATCCATGATGTGAGCAATGGTTGCATCCGTGGTAGCCATGGTCACATCACAGTTTATCTGTTTGTAGAAATATGGCTTTATAGGCCATATATGTAATGGTTTGTATTTTTGTTGTGTTGTGAACTAAGTGACTTAAGTATTGTATAATCGAAGTTTATGCTTTTATTCAGTAAAAAAAAAGTCTATGCTTTTATATCATTTCATGCGTAACTGAACATCCTGGGCAGTTACGTACTCGTGGGGCACCATGACTTTATCGGGTGTCCTCACAGCACCTTTGGTTGATTAACACATATGGTAGTCATGGTTATATTCGACCTAGTTGTGTCCTCATCATCCTTCTCTTCTTGATTAGAATCCGTCCTCGGTTTCACCTTGTCATGGAGCCTATGGAATTTATCTTTATCTATCACACCATTTGGTGAGGAATATTTCTTGATGGCCATTTGGTTGGATCCTGAAATCTTTGTAGTCGAAAATCCACAACACTCCCCTTCTTGCAAACCAACATGTAACTCAATTAACAACTAAAGGAACTATATAGAGAATTACTTATATGCATGCGGTCCTCTAGACAATACATCTCATCATGAAAAGAAGGTATAGTCAAATTCAAACAAATATATACTCGATGCACATTATATTCTCCTTTATTATCATAATTGCCAATAACATGAAAAATCACATCAGAAGGGCATGGCAATTCAAATCTAGCACATAATTTCTTGTCTAAACTGTTGAGTAGACAAAAATCATCAAATTGAATATAACCCCAAGTATTTAAAGAAGATGGCAATTTAAACTCTTCATTCTCGCTAGCAATGCGAATAACATGTTTAAACTGAACACATAGTGGCTCTACTATAGAACTAACATGTCCATTCACTAGTTGTGGCATGGATATAAGTGAAGCATCGCAGAACTCTTCTTTATCACAAGAAACAAATTGTTTTGTGACAAATGTATTTCAACAATTGTTTCCACTATGGGTTGCTCTAATGTAGCATAAGTAGTGGACATAGTTGGCATATTATAAATATGCATACCTTGAGTTGCTGTAGCACCATTATCATTACATTTTTTCTCATCTTCAGAAATTATAGGAGCTTGGTCAATTGAACATTCTTCAAGCATATATTAAGCTATAGATAGGTCTTTTTCCTCTTCATCTTTCCTCTCTTCCTCATTACCTTGGTTGTTCTCAGATGCCTACAAAATATTAGTATCCAAAGCAATAGGCACGACAATACGCTCGTTTTGTAATAACTCAGACTTAGTCGAAGGCATCGCAATATTAGTATCATTCCTGGTATCTCTAAAAATCTCATCGATTCTATTCTTCGTGTATCGACCCACGTATTCCACTTCCGAGGTAGAATACCGGTCTACGGCACATTCCTTAGTAAGAACCAACTTACCAAGAAATGGGCACACCAGGAAAATCTCATCGATTCTATTCTTCGTGTATCGACCCACGTATTCCACTTCTGAGGTAGAATACCGGTCTACGGCTCATTCCTTAGTAAGAACCAACTTACCAAGAAATGGGCACACCAGAGTAGCGTAGCAGAAACAATTGTAACCAAACCCATTAAATAAAAACCATAAGAAATTAGTTTTTACCAAAATAATAACACTAATAGTACCTTGCTCTTCTAGATCTTCATCACCTTCACCATTAAGTTGATGTAGAGATATGCAACACTTGATTATTTTTGTAGAATCTTCTCTTCACCTAATTGTTAGCTCAACACTACAAGGAAGAATATATATATATGGGATGAGTATGAATGGCATTCAACAAGTCCAACTATAGCAATCCAACAAATATATGCCCATAATCCACCTGCATAATACATATATCTCCAAATCCCATAATCCAACAAGGAATTTTATGCATGTTCATAAAACAGTATAATAAAATCTCATATTAAGTAATTATAAAATTTATTGCATATAAGGCACTACAGGTATTAGAACCTCTGTTAGGTTCCTTTCCTGCCGCGTTCGCAGTTTCTAACCGAAACAGGGAGTGACATATCACAATTCATACACTCTGCAGAGGTGTGTCGCTGTATCCATAGATGCCTTAAACCTTTTAACGCCCGTGCTACACCACCACCACGCCAACGCCTAAGCACACTTGATGGTGTATGCTGGCAAGGCTAAGGTCACAAGCTTTTCATCAATCCCATATGACAGTTATCTCTGCGGGTGATTCCTGCAACAACGGCAAATCATCGGATCCCGCAACAACGGCGATCCACATCATCTAATCGAATTCCGCAACAACGGCAACCCTTATCGCTAGCCCACGCTCACGGGATTCACGGAAGTCCTTAAGCCCACAGGATAAAGCCATTAAGAAAGAACTACTAAGCCAGCCTGTCCTATTCCAGGTCATATGGTCGACACGATTGCTACGGCGCTTGAATGCCATATAACAGTTGTTATTTAACCTTGAATGCCATATAAGCGCCAGAAATGCTTGTTGGTATTTCTTACGACCACAGATAAATCCGCAAGCGTACGGAATACCTCTGTAGTGGTTAAGCCTTATACTTTGGGATTGAAGGAGTAATAAAATCATCCACCATCCATCCCAAGTGGTTAAACTTATACTTTGGGATTGAAGGAGTAATAAAATCATCCACCATCCATCCCTACAATATGGATGTACCAGCCAAAGAAAAAGAACAGGAGAAACGACCTCACAAGGTGGTAGGCTAGACGACTTGGGTTCGAAACCTCACACTTCTAATTATTTGATATTAGGTTCTCCCTAATATTCGCGTTTTAAAGAAAAAGAACAAAAAGAACAAGATAAGAAGTGAAAAATAAAAGTTAGAACAACAAAAAAACATATCAAGTTATCATGACTACTCCAGTTGTCAACCTGTGCATTTCATGATTTGTTATTCATATTTAAAATATTAAAAGAGATTTTCCATGAATTAATAATTCTAAATTCGTAATTAATAAATATCAAGTTATACTCGATCTTAGCTATAGCTTTTCCATTTTTTGATAAGTTTGAAATTAAAATTTAGAATCAGTAAAAACTAAGGCTGTGTTCGGATGCCCCTCTTCCAAATCCCTCTCCCTCGTTTTCCGCGTGCACATTTTTCAAATAGCTAAACGGTGCGGTTTTTGCAAAAGTTTCTATACGAAAGTTGCTTAAAAAAATCAAATTAATCCATTTTTGAAAAAAAATTAGCTAATACTTAATTAATCACGCGCTAATAGACCGCTCTGTTTTCCGTGCGGAGGCACTATGTTCCCAACCTGAACATGCGAACACAGCCTAACGGGGTTTTTAATGTGGCCCATTATGTCAAATTCATATCAACGGTCATGATAATACACCCATAAAATAAACTGATATATTTTCTATTAGCGAGGTTAAGATAGATATAGATCTATTATATTATTAAAACAGCTTTGAAAGGAAGCATCACGTTTGCTGTGGGGGTAGAAATTCCCACATTAATCGGAGAAAAAGAAAATGAGTGTCCAACTAGAAATACAATTTAAAAATAGCTGAAATTCGGAATTAAAAATAAGCAATCTTGAGAGAAGAGTACATATAAGAACCCAATACGAGATTAATCTAAATTTAGAATAAAAATAAAATAAAATATGAAATTAGAAAAGAAAAGGAGAGTCCGAGTAGGAATGCAATTTAAAAATAACAGAAATTCAGAATTAAAAATAAGGAATATTGAGAGAAGAGTCGATATAAGAACCCAATACGAGATTAGTTAATATTCAGAATAAAAAAATAAAATCCAAAATTAGCAAAAAGAAAAGAAGAGTTCAAGTAGGAATACAATTTAAAATTAACTGAAAATTCTGGTAAAAAAATTAACTGGAATTCGGAATTAAAAATAAGCAATAATCATGGGTAGAAATAAATCGACACACATAAAAAGTAACCATATTACTCTCATTAAAATAAAGTCTAGGCTAAGTGAAGAAATAATAAGAAAAGAGTCATTTCTGTACTTCTAGTATATAGCCGTTTTAATATACACTCGCTAATATACAACAATACAGTTGATACCGCCTAAATATGCCCTCCTGGTGTTTCGAGAGACCACCCTGATTGCCGAGTTCCTTACGACAACCCGTCATGACCATCCAACCGGTAATGAATACGGAGAAGTACCCACACCAGGAAATTATCTTAGTACTATATACCCACGTGGAGGAATATCCGTACTGAGCTATCACCATTAGCGACCCACCTCTACTGTCCCGCGGTATATAATACCCATTAATGATATCTAATAATCTAAGCACCACGCATACATTACTAAATACTACTCCATATCGCTACAGCAGACATAGAGCAACCATCGAAATGAACATTAGACCCACACCATTGCATATCTCTGGTAAGCTAGCTACATCATCATATCGAGACAAGACTAACATAACGTCGGCACTCAAATTTTATAAATGAAGTAAAAGACCGAAGCTATATAAAGAAGAATATTTCATTAATAAGATAAGTGTTACAAAAGAAGAAAGAGCTACTAAACTATACTCGAAATCTCTTGAAGACTTGAAGAACTAAGAAACTACTCTATTTCTACTCCACTAGCACTAGAACAAAGTAAATAAACTAGAGAGAGCTCTTGATTCTTCTTCTTGGTGTGTGATGGAGTGGTGAGATCCTCCTTTCATAGGTTGCCAATGATGGTTGTGGTCGTTGTAATTGTCGGAAATGCCCCGCAACCGTTATTAGGGTGGCATCTTGGACGTCCACGTGGAAGACCGAGATGGGCAGCCTCAGCCTAGGTTCGGCTGAACCTTGGCCAGCCCATCTGGCCACCAGTTTTGGCCTGGATCCTCCTTGTTGGGCTTTATACTCTGTGGCATGGTGGTTGTTCTTATTTGCAGGTGTTAAATTGGTTTTGTAAGTGTTGACAGAAAATACGAGGCCTGGGAGATCCGCTTAACTCCAGTGCAGGTCCAAAACTTGCCTTCGGGTATGCTAGCGTGTCAGTTGACTTGATCCTGCAATCAACAAAAACAAAGACAAAGAAACCGCGGTTAAACCTATAAACGATAGCCGATCGGCTAAGTGCCGATGACATATCATTTATCTTTTAAGCCGATGTCATATATGCATCGATCGGCAGTCATGAATGTTGTCGAAACGACAACCGCATACGTTGAAAGACGTGGTTACTCAACAGTGGTTGGAAAGAAACGGAATGTACTCGTTTTTGGAATTTATCTTTCGATCCCCCTATTACATGGCCCTAGGGGATTTTATATAGCCCCATTACAGTTCTTACTGCTAGGGTTTAGGTTATACAGGGGAATTTACACGGTTGCCCTTATGAAAGGGAGGACATTCACAGGGGTACACAATATTACGGAGGCTCACTGTCGGAAGCACTCCGAACCCCTCAGTATATTTGAAGGATGAATAGCTAATCACAATTCTTCCATCTTAACATATTAAGACATTCGACGCTCCGAGAGAAAGATATGTGAGACATTGCCGGGCCTTTAGCCTGCCAGTCAACTTCAGCCTGAGATGTGCCCGTCAAACCACTCGAAGATGGCGACTAGATGTGTTACACAATCAGGAGACTTGACAAAAATGGCTAAAGATTCCACAACATCTCAAATATCTTTAACTCGTACTCATGTTTATTATGTCCCTAACAAAAGGAACACACTAAACACTTTCATCCAAGCACATGATATCTCAACATAGGGAGTTCTAAGTTCTAAGTTTTAGTTAGGTTCTTACAACTTATAACTTAGATACACATGGCCGATTGGTCGAATAGTTAGGTTCGCGGAAGCACCTTCTACCCAAAAGATCTTTCATGCAACTGACTAGGATAGACCCTAGTAAGAACCATCCTGGAAGAAAGAAACTTCCCCATCGAAATCATCCTCCTCAGGAGTGATCTCACCTGCAACCAATTCTAAACATGCAACAATACAACAATACAAGCAAGAGTCAGTACAAATAAATTGTACCGGCAAGCACCAAGCAAGCCTAGTACTCTACATGCATGGCATATTCAAAGTAAAGCTAACAAGGGATAATTTTAGCATAAAGCAAATTTAGTTTGCAAAGAGCATTTCAAATTTCAGATTTATTTTCAAATAAATTTCAGCAAGCATACACTTAGCAATTGGGCATCAAATTAGATGTTAAACACATATAACATAGCTCCTTATTGCCTTCCATGGCAGCAAGGTTATAATCCACAAGTCACATCACATTTTGAAGTTCAAATTCAGCTTTAGAAGAATAAAACACATGTCTATACTCATGACATATATTCATACGCCGCTCTTGACCGTGAGCACGGCTAACTGATTAGTTTTAACTTTGTAGAGTACGTACACTTTACCCACATGATGCGAAATAATAATCATGCAAAAGCATGGCACGCGATACATAAGTACCCGATTTATTACTCACAACAAAACCCTTCCAAGATTCAAGATTTAGCCTTACACCAGCACGATACGTGTTACTCCATCCTAAGCCATACTCGATATATGACCTAGAACCGTTAAGTGGTGGGCCCACGCCTTAAACTTAACCCCGTGGTGGTGGACACAACGGGAACCCACCACGTGGCACAATACCGTTGTATTGGACACGCTTAGTCACCTAAACTACCACTTCGGGGTAAATAGGAAGCTCCTCTGAATTATACGAACTCATACACACTAGCCTACCAGAATGTAAGGCTAAACCATAAATAATTTACTAAGCTTGGGCTATCCCATACTAGCACATGTGGTTGTACTGTATACGAAATGAACTGACGCTGAGTGAAGTCCTTAGGTTGGTTTGGGTGCACTCTCCCCCTATCGGCACACAACTAAACACCATGTGTACCACATGAGGCCCAAACCTAAAATCCACATTTTTCCAACATTTTATTTAACAAATAACACATTTTATTATTTTATTCCAGATCATAAAATAAATCATTTTGTATATGTACTTGAGCCCAAATGGTTTGGACAATGTGACCTCAAACATTATTCTTAATATGACACAATGGATTGTTCCTAAGGTTTGGAATAATGGTTAAGGTCTTTTGTGGAGTTCAGGTGATAATGCAAGTTAAGGAGTTGATCTAACAAATTTTACAAGATTTTAATGGATTAGTGTACAATAGATATGCATATTTTGCAATTTTTTTTCAAAAACCTCCAAAACATAGGTTCAATGTGATCAAAGAGGGGAGGTGGCTTGCCTTGCTCTTCCACTCCTTGCTCAGCTACAAAGTAGGTCTCCTCGAGACTCGGCTGCGAATGGTCTAAACATACATATGCAAAAATTAAAATTTAAACATACATAAAAATCCAACATGCTCTAAAATGAATGCTTTTTATGGAGTTGGTGTGCTCTGTGTTAATTTGATTTTCAGTGAAAGAAACTTCAATCTAACAGTTTACATTCAAAGTTACAGATTTTTTTTTAAAAAGTGTTTACATGCTAATTAGGTCCTAAATGCATTTCGGATTATCGAGACATAAATCTTTATGATTCTGTTAAGTTAAACATTTTTATGATGCAGAGCATGAAAATTTGGTTCTAACAAAATTTAGTTTGCAATTTTTAGAGTCAGGATGAATTTTCTGCAAATTTCTAAAGTTCTGTCATTTTTCAGTTGATAAGAAGCTAGTTTTGCATTTTCTCAAATTTTCATACATCACTTTCCTTCCTCGGGTCCACCAGACAGTGACTAACGTTTTGCGCAAAAGCCCCTGGGTTCTCGGGAAATAGATCACGCAGCCCCTAGCACGAGTTCCAGGATTTTATTCAAAAAGGGACTTGAATTTTATGTTATTTACAGATTAGTGCACGACCCCATATGTAAGTGACTGCTCGAGTTGCTAATACATTCCTGGGAGTCTTTAAATTTCAAAAGCCATGCCCTTGCTCTGGACAGAGTAGAGCAGCAGCACAGCCGCGAGCTTCATAGTATCACCGGCGGCGAACAGCGGCGATTCAGCTCAAGCTCCCCAAACGAAAAGTATAGAGAACAACTGTGCGAACCTATTGATGGCTTTCTTGCAAGCTTTGGTGTTCTATAGCGGCTGATAAGGTGTTAGAAGCGGTGGCTAAGCTCGGCTTGCACATGCATGTGGGTTTAGAGGCTTGATCTAATCGTGCATGCGTATGGTAAGGACTCTAGGGACTACTAGGAGGCTCACCAAGAAGCAAATGTGGCTCGGCGAAGTCTTGGCGACGGTGTACTGGTTCGGCGACGGCGCGGCTGCTACGGTCGTCGTCGACGGCGTACCCCCAGGCTTCTACTGCAAAGAGAGGATGCATGCCTCTGTTTAGATCAGCACAAGGTAGCTCTAGGCGAAAGATATTGCGCCGAAGCTCACCAGAGAAGGAGAAAGAAAGGAATGGCGTCGGTGGCCAGAGTTGGGGAAGAAGAAGAGGATCTCCCACTGTGGTCCACCTCGCGTCGATTCCTTCTGTATTCTTGATCTACAGAGGTTGATGAAGCTCGTGACGAAGTGGCTCAGCTTGTCACGAACTGTGGAAGCCGGGCGACGAGCAAAGGCGAAGCAGCGGCGTCCAGAGCGCGACGGTGACGCGGTCGCGTTCCCGGAGATTGGCTGCACCAAATGAGGTGTTCTTGGTGGTGTTAGAGACGGCATTGAGAGGGGATTACAGAGCGCATATTGAACGGAAATGGGGCTCACCGGATTGCGACGGAGTCGAGGACTTCTCTCGTAGGCGCCGGAGATGGCACCTCCGTTCCCGGTGAATCCGAGGCGGGGTACCTCGGTTCTTCCGCGAAACGAGACAAGGGCGAGAGTGAGAGAAAGTTGGTCGGCCGGTCGGGTTAAGTACGGTCGCCGGCGGAGATGGACAGGAGGAGCTCGCCCTCTCCCGTGCTCGACGCGTGCTCACACGCGTGGCGTGCGAGTTCAGGCAGTGGGCTCGTGTGGAGAGGAATGTGAGTCTGACAATGGGGTCCCGCCATGCAGCCCTGGCCCACATGGCAGCGACTAGTGAGAGAGAAGAAGAGGAGATCTAGGTTTTGGCCAAGTCTGGAACAGAGGTGGAATTCCAACTTTGGGTTCAGTTTAAAATTAGTTCCAGGCAGAGTTAGAGCTAGTGACCAATGGCAAAGTTGTAAAGCAATGTTTGAACTACAGTTTGGATCAAGTCTTACAGCCTAGGAGTCCAAGGTCGAATTTTGGCAGAGTGTCAAAGAGTGCTCCAGAGAATCTGTCAAAATCATGTGCTTAAGTGTTTAGAGAGTTGTTTGGTTCATCTAATGAGCTGATAAACTAAATTAAAATTCACATTTGGTTTCTAAGGTCAGCAAGAAGTTACCACAAATTATTACCAGATTGATGAGTTGTTCCAAGAATTTTTCTTTGATCCATTGGTTTTAGTTAAGTATGAATATGATCCTATAATGCATACGCATACACCACAAAATGCACAAACAAGCAAGCATAAAAGTTTTAGACATAAGTTTTATTTATTTTACTTCTTCCACCATTTCCATGTTTTCCATACACCCAAAGTCATGGTATGTGACACTCATGGGCCCCTGATGGGCCGTTGGGCGATCGCCGGCCCTCCAGCCCCTAGGCTTGATGGGCCGGGAAGGCTTTTTCGGCCCTCGCGGGGGCGAACTCGCTGCGGCGAAGTCGTCCTCCTTCGGCAGATACTGTTCGCCTTGCACCCTTCGTCTGGGATGCCTCCGGCTTACTCGCTCCTCATACGGCCCCTCGCCTTTCGCCGTTCTTGTTCCGTAATCTTTGCGACGGGTTTCGACAGATTTGGTCGAAGGGCCTCATGCCATCCGCCAACAAGCCCCTCACGGGCAAGGGTGAGAATGGAGCTTCGGCCGAGCCCGTGCACACCATGTGGTATGGTACGCGGCGCCCCCCTTCGATCGATGCTCCTGCCGAAACCTACAATGTTCCTGCAAATAAAGTTTGTTTGCTTGCGCGGCTGGTATCGTTTTGCCGCTGTTTTCCCCCAGGCCAGTGGTATACATATAAATATATATTTTTACTTTTGCCGGGCCGAAGGGAACAGTATTGGGCTTTCCTTTGATGGGCTTTTTACTGTGCTACTCGGTCGATGGGAATTTACCGTTTCGCCTACCCCTGCGACAGGTGGCGCTTTATTAGTGGTGGGTAGGCGAAACGTCGCCCGGGTGGGCTATATATTACCACCCTTCTGCTCTTTTTATCGCCACACCCGTCATTCTTACCGTGTGTGCTCCTTTCCATTTCTCTTTCCTTCCGTAGCGTTTCTTGACCCCTCAAGTGTTTTGCCCATTCTCTTCCTTCGCCGTCCCATACACATCGTTCGCCATGGCCCCTCGCAAGCCAAACCCTGCTTCAGCGAAAGGGCCGGATCCCGGCCGGATCGATGATGATAGCACCGCCTTTTTGGGGGTCTCTCTCATGGACGACGTCGAGCTGGCGAAGTTGGTCAGTTCTGGGGCGTTGGCTGATGGGCAGGCTTTCGCCCCGGGGAAAGCCGTAGTGCCGAAGCCTGTCGACAATCGGACGGTAGTGTTCGCCGTCTTCTTTGAGGCGGGGCTACGGTTTCCGTGCAACGTGTTGTTGCCGGAGATCCTTCGCCT
Organism: Oryza rufipogon; assembly: GCA_023541355.1. Classification (NCBI taxonomy): domain Eukaryota; kingdom Viridiplantae; phylum Streptophyta; class Magnoliopsida; order Poales; family Poaceae; genus Oryza; species Oryza rufipogon. The sequence goes on along the minus strand of CM042205.1, from coordinate 22,993,087 downwards.
TTTCCAGGTGTAGCTCCCACAGTTGAGCCCGTCGACGCTGGTTCGGATCTCCATCTTCGACTGGGCGTGCCGGACTTCCGTGTTTGAACCCAGCGCCGCACTCTTCGGCACTATATTTTTCGCCACCGTGAACTCGAAGACAGTGATCACCCCTGCTGGAATAAAGAAGACGGTGTTCGGGAGTGTGAACTTTAACGTTCGCCCCGAGCGGTCCGATCTCTGGCCGGTGAACGCTGCTATGTGGAAGTGGGACCGCCATTGGATGGCGACGTGGTTCTATCACACCATCCCCTTCGAGGCCGGTTCTGACTCGGCGAAAGCTGTTTGGTGCCGGCGCAGGGTGATTGCGCCGAACCGGAAACCCAGGATCGCCGTGGACGGCGCTATGGAGGCGCGGTTCGCTCTGCTACGAAAGGTTTGCTCTCGCCTTAGCTGCTGTAACCTGGTGGAGGAATTATGTATGCTTCGCATCTTTCCCCTCTCCCAGTCATGGCAGGTTACGGTTGATCAGAGCGAAAAAATTGATGGTTTGCCGAAGCTGGTTCTTCTTGAGGGAATGAACAGTAAGACTGTTCTTTCGCTATACATTCCCGTGCATTGCTATTTTGCCTTGTTTGACTTTTAACACAACTACATCCTTTGCTTCTACAGTGTTAACCCTCGACCAGGCTGAAAACAAAGCCCGCAGGATGATCGGCGATGTGTCGGTCGTCGAGTATAGCCAGCTGTTGACACGACAGGCAGCTGGTCGGGCGAACTGGGTTTACAACGGTGAATTGCCTCCCCGGGCGAACCCCCACAAAGCCGAGGACGATGTAGGACCTTCGCGGAAGCGAACGCGCGGACAAGTAAAACTTGCCCCTAGGAAGCGTAGGGTTCCTACTTTGTCGGATTCCGATGCTGATGACGAGGATGATGCCGAAGAGCATGACGGCGAAGAAGAAGGGGAGGAAGAAGAGGAGGCGGAGGCCGCGGCCGAAAAGGCCGCGAGCGAGGCGATCGAAGACCGCGCTGAGACTCCTGGCTATACTCCCACTCCAAGTCCTGGCCACAACGAGACCGGGGTGGAGTCGAACAGCTCCCCCCTTCGACAAAAAGATTTGGACGGGGCGAAAGCCCTAGTTGCGTTCTCGTCGGGCAAGGCGACGGAGGGAGGTCCTGTCAAGAAGATATTTAAGAAGAAAGGACTCGTCGATGTCGCTCGTGTTTTCAGCGACGATGAGTCTTCTGACGGGACTCCGACTTCGCCCGCTGGCCGCAGCCTAGACCTTTCGACCTCCCCCATTCCTCCACTTGGCGCCGATGGAGCGGGCGGTAGCGCTGCCGCTGGGGCTTCGGCCTCTGCGGAACGGATTGTGACAGCCACGGCGAAGGTCTTCGACAGTCCTCTGCGTCAGCCGGTTGCATCGCCGCTGACTGATGTGAAGGGGAAAGGAGCGGCCGTCGAGACGTCCGCTACGGAGTATTCGCTTGTGGCGCCTCGTTTCGCCCCTGGCGATTTCGAGACTCGGGCGGACCTCCTTCCTTTTGTGGAAGGGGTAAGCAATCTTGTCTTACCTACAAGTACCCCGAGTCTGTTCACCGAACTGAATGAGTTCGATGAGGGGTGTTCTGCTATCAAAAGCTTGGCGGTTCGGGTATGTCTTTTTTTTATACTTAGCTTTTCCCCTTCTTCTTTACTTGCCCATAACTTAACATTTGTTCTCTTTGCCGTTCCTATTTTGCATCCAGGTCCTTGCGGCTCACTGTTCGACAGACCGAACCGTGCGGGCTCGTTTTGACGGATTCAAAAACCGTCTTCGGGCCAAGGATGACAAAATAGGCCGCAAGAATTTGGAGATGGAGGCCCTCGCCAATACCCTGAAAGAGGCGAAGGCCGAAAACAAGCGGCTCCAATCTGAATTGGAGAAAGGGAGAGAGGCTAGGGCCGACGTCGATCGCCTGAAAGCCGAACTAGAGAAAGAAAAGGCCCACTCCGCCGTGCTGACGGATTATTACAACCTCACTAAGTCGAAAATGGAGGCTCTTCGCCAAGAGGTCAGCAAGGCCGAAGCGAGCGCCGCGGAGGAGTCGCGGCGGTTTTCGCGGGAGATGGCGAAAACTACCGAGTCCGCACGAACGGCGTGCCAAACGCTTCGCCTTGCCCTTACTAATATGGGTGCGAAAGTGCGAGGTGTCCCTGCCGAAGATGCCTTAGCCTTCGACTTCTCCGAGTAGACCCAACAGGCTGGTGGTTCAGTTTCGGACTGCGCCACTGCGTACGGCGACTACTGTGCGTGTGTATCGGCAGCCTTTACTATGGGTCTCCTGCAGCAGTTCGGCTGCGAGCACGTCGCCGAGTTCCCCAACTATGCGAAGGGGGATTGGGAGATTAGCGCGCAGGACATTTCGCCCGCACTTCGTGCATGGCGGAAACAGTTCTGGCAGAAGCACGGCCGTTCCACTGCCAAGGCGCGTCTTTTGGAGCAGCTAGCGAAGGCAGAGGCGGCGGACCTTTGCGAAGAGGAGGACGCGGTGGCTGGAGGGGGTGGAGGCGATGCCCAGGATCACCCAGAGGTGTGAGGCCCTCCGCCCTTTCCTTAGATTTTTGTAGTGTTCTTTCTTTTGGTGTTCGGCTGATGTGGAAATCGACGTATATTCGGTAGGCTGCCGCTAATCCTCTTTATTGTAACCAAAAAAAGTGGCCCTTGGTCATTTTAAACATATATAAAAGACCCACCTTTAGCCACTTGTTGACGGTCGAAGTCTTTGACGTATTTATGATTGTGCCCGTTTCACCTTATGCACTACCTTGTTATTTTTCCGCTTATTCTCACTATGCGATTGGTCTTTTGCTATCTTTGAACTGTCTACCAGGGTATTCGCCGAAAATTGTGCATTCAGCCCCCTTCTGGAAGTTGGCGAAACCAAAACGAGAAACTTGTGGCGTTAAAGAATTTGCTCAACAGTGGTTGGAAAGAAACGGAATGTACTCATTTTTGGAATTTATCTTTCGATCGCCCTATTACATGGCCCTAGGGGACTTTATATAGCCCCATTACAAGTTCTTACTGCTAGGGTTTAGGTTATACAGGGAATTTACACGGTTGCCCTTATGAAAGGAACATTCACAGGGGTACACAATATTACGGAGGCTCATGGGCCCCTGATGGGCCGTTGGGCGATCGCCGGCCCTCTAGCCCCTAGGCTTGATGGGCCGGGAAGGCTTTTTCGGCCCTCACGGGGGCGAACTTGCTGCGGCGAAGTCGTCCTCCTTCGGCAGATACTCTTCGCCTTGCACCCTTCGTCTAGGACGCCTCCGGCTTACTCGCTCCTCATACGGCCCCTCGCCTTTCGCCGTTCTTGTTCCGGGTCAATGACATGCAGTAAGACGAAGCCGGCGGGCTAGAGCTGATGATCATCTGGGTCAGCTGGGAGGAGAGGATGGCTGCGAACAAATGCTATGTGATCAATGCCATGCTTTAAATTAAAAGTATAACAAAACTCAGAAGATTTTGACTATAAATTTGTCATGCTGTAAAGTGATTTTGTAGCTTGTAAGTAGTGCCATCCCATCAAATTCCATCATGCCTTAAAAATAATTTATAGAACTTATTAGCAGGCAAGGAAACTGAAGAACTAAAGGACAGAAGCCAACACAATGAAGGTCATCACAATAATCTGATCCAACTTTTTTTCATAAATCTGTTGCAATTACCTTCCTTCATCAACCTTCTACAAATAATTACACATAATGTTCTCCAAGATTCATACAAAACAACGTCATCCTGAAGTTTTGCTTTCTCCTTGAGAAGCTGCTTACTATACTCATTCCAAATGCCATACAAATGTCTATTTCCTGCCAATTTAAAGAACAGATCAATATGAACCCAGATATTCCAGTGAACAGTGAAGAAGCTAGACAGATATTCCAGTGAACTTAAATGACTGTAACTTGTAAGTGCGCTAATTCTCCGAATTTCTCCGCAAAGGAATAAAGCATCTTTTCGTGACAAAAAGGGCAGAAAATGATGTGCCCAAAACCATCAGATTTCATGACGGACTTCAGAGATATTGATGACCTGAAGAATTCCAAGCATGCTTCCTTAAGCATGTGGCAAATTCCCCAAAAAGTGGGTGGGAGAGAGATGGATCAGAAAGAGGATGTGGATGCTCACTGGGATGCAGCAGGAATGCAGCAGGACCACGGCTCCCCTCCCCTCCACAGCTCTGCTTGCGAGATGGGGGGGATTGGCGATGCGGGCGGCGGTGCCAGTCGGTAGCGGCCGCGAAGGAGATCGGTGAGGTGGGCGTCACTGGTAATGCGTGAATTGGCGCCGGGGATCTGGTAGTGGCGGCGGTGGAGGAATATCCGCGCGCGGCGAAGGGATTCGGCGATGGTGGCGGCTGCAGGATTTGGCGCGAAGGAGATCAACGCGTGGTGGCGACGGCGGCATGAGGGTGTGGCGTCGGCGGCGTGCGAGAGAGAGAGAGGAGGGCAGAGACGGGATGCGTGATTGGGGGATGCGCGTGAGGAGCGGGTGCGGAGGGGAGAGGAGGACGCGACGATTCTGAGGCGTTGGATTGGATGATTCTGGACCGTTGGATTTGATGAATGAGGTTTGTAGGAGTGTGGTTGGTGAATTATAGGATAGACTAGTAATCTGCCTGTGCTAATGCTACGGTTAGTAATCGTTGGCGTATAATGCAGGGCCTGTTCACTTTGATGCCAAAAAAAACCTTACCAAATTTTGGCAATTTTGGCATAGTTACCAAAATTTTGGCAGGATTTCTTATATAGTTACCAAAATTTGGCAACAAACTAAATGTAGCCATTTTTTGGCAACTTTACCAAAATTTGGTAAGGTTGAAAATGGCATCAAAGTGAACAGGCCCGCAGTTTGTGACCAATATAAATTTTTTAAAACATTTGCAAAAATATGATTTATGTTTTGAAATACTATCAATGTATAGACTTTTTTGGAGTTTCTGATGAATGATAATGCATATAGTACACAATAATTGACCAAACTTCTAATATTATATGCATAAGTTTCTGATTTATTATTTACATTGATGTTAAGGACATTTTTGTCAGGGTAAGGTATATCGAGGTGTGAGCATACCCAAGTAACAACACAAAATGACAAATGCCGGATACCACATATCATTTGTCTAGTTGCTAGGAGCACTGTATCTGGAATTCCTATCGTCATATCAGGATAAGATAACAGCATAATAGTTAGATTTTTTTTTCTACAAAATCAAACGAGCCATAAAATTAAAATATAGTAAACACTTATTAGGCGTAAAGTTTATGTCATTCATTACAGTACATCCGCAATACTCACAAGTCTCAAATTACAAGAAGCTCTCCACCACATTGACACTTTCTTCTATGAACAGACCACCAAATCCACCACCTTAAAATCTAAGAAATTTTTTAGCCATTCTCAAGCATGTTGGTACCCTGCGCCCATATCCATATTATCTTCAAGCCCATATTAACATATGAGCCTTGCAATGTGTGGTCATTCTGATCAATCTCAAAACTTAACGAGTTGACGTAAATTCCAGAAAATTTTAAGGATACTCACTGCAATATTTGCATATATAATATTGTATAAGCTGCAATATAGATCAAGAAAGAACTACCTGGCAGCATCTTCCTTGTTTGTGAATGATATTAATCATTCACAAGCAGAGCAGATGAAGGTTTGTCAAGCAGAGCAATATATTTCTTCCTATCATGAACAAGCAATTTCTGTTCTTACTTTAAAATGTTCACATATTACAACCATTGCATTGACATCTTAATAGTTACTGCTGTTCAATACATTCTATTATTTCAGTACCCTTATAACCACAAGAATCAACAAAGCTAAAACTCCATCTGAAAGTTTAATAATATCAACCTTTTCTACTCTAGTGCAAGAAGAATTGAAGAAGTGAAGGATATCTGAAATAGTAAAGCTAAATAACATTTTAGTGTCACTGAATATATCTTATATCATTCTTCTTTGCAAGTGGATTGGATTTGTCAAACAAATAAAATTTCTACAGAAAAACATGCATCTACTACATGCTTTGCATAGTAAATTTCTAGAGAGAGATTTCATGGAGATTGCCATTCGTCAGTGATGAACCCTGAGTTCCTCTCGACGCTCAAGGCTGTTGTTGGCCCGATCTTTCGGTGAGTTGTGATAACTACGATTTGGGAGAAACGTTGACGATCCGACTACAACCGTACGAGACATTGCGTTGCGCCTTAGCGATCGATACACCTCTCCGTGGGTTGTTGATCTTGCCGGTGCAGATCAACCCTATTCCTACAAGCAAATCGAATAAACAAGCAAGAACAAGATAAAAGCAATCTGATATTGCAAATAGGAATTTAATACAAATGATAAGTTGGGGTTCCGAAGAACAAGCAGACGGACGGTCTAGCCGACACGCGCGCTGTAAGCAAGTAGCAATAGCTAAACTTTAATCTATCAAAACCTAAGAAACCCTGAAGGGGTACCTAGCGATATATATAGGGGTGGGAGGACGACCTAGGGGTGCCTAGGGTCGTGCTCCACCTGGTTGGGGCGCTCCCCACATGGGCCCCACCTGGGCCGGGGTCCTAAATGAAGTTACAAGCCCATAGGCCCATTATAGCTGACGCAGCAACTTGTGCCTGTGATTCCGGCCACACGAGATGGAATTCGGAGATGAGGCTGGATCCATTGGAAAGAGGGCAACGAGAGCTTTCCATCAAGTACTCACGGGCCGAAAACGGAGGTCGTATGCAGATTCGGCGCTCGTTTGAAGTCAGCAGTGTAGCAGGTGGCCGAATCGGATTCCAGCACTTGGACGATGTGATCTCGATATCTTCTTGTTCATCCATGATGTGAGCAATGGTTGCATCCATAGTAGCCATGGTCACATCATCCTCCCCTTCTTCACGGAAAACCGTCCTCGGTTTTTCCATATGGTGCTCAACGCGTGGTCGATTTAAAACAACCTGTTTCGTCAAATCAAAACAAGACAAACTCGAGATAATTTTGTTAGCAATAACATTTCTCTCTAGCTTGCATGTTTTATCCACATCTATAGGATGTTCTAAAACTGAACATATGTAAACTCTATGCACCAAATATATTCCTCTATCGTCAGATTCACCAAATATATGAAAAATAGCACTAGTTGGACAAGGCAAATCAGACTTAGCAAATAATTTCTTCTTCAAATTATCGAGCTCACAAAAATCATCAAACTGAACATAGCCCAAAATATTTAAAGAAGATAGCAATTCACGTTCCTCTACTCTATTAGCAATGTGAACAACATGCTTAAAATCAGCGCAGTTAGTATTAACAACAGGAATAGCATGTTCATTTACTAGTTGTGGCATGGATATAAGTGAAGCATTATCGCAGAACTCTTCTTTATCACAAGGAACAGCAAGTAAATCAACTTGTGACAAAGGCAACTCAGCAATTGATTCCACTAATGGTTGCTCTACTATAGCATGAAAAGTGGACAAGTGTAGCTCACCTTGAGAATACTCACCTTCATTTCTCTCAGCACCATTTAATTTACCTAGCGAACTTTCTTCAGACATCGCAGGTGCTTCATCCTCTTTCTTCTCAAGTATACCATTCTCCTTTTCTTGGATGTGCTGATCTTCTTGCAAAACGTTAGTAACAAGGGAGACAAAAGATTGCTCCTCCAATGTTTGCACAGCATCATTACATAAGTATATTGGGGATTCAGAAATAGGAGATAAATCACATTGGTCATGCATCCTCGCCTTTGATATGATCTGACTCTCAATGCTACGAGCAAGCATGAATAGGTGCCCAATATGATTATATGTCACATTATCAAGCAAAACCTGAATTTCAGAATTAAGCCCATTGAAAAATCTACGCATTGTATTTTCATTGCACTCTTTGAGACCACTATAGATGATACTGACCTTAAATTCATGAATGTACTCCCTAATAGTTCTGTCACCTTGTTTCAGATGTTCTAATTTCTCCCGAAGAGTACATTTGTAATAAGATGTCACAAAGCATTTTCTCATCATGGTTTTCAATTCATCCCAAGTTTCAGGTTTATTACTAACATAAGTCCACCAAAATAATGCAGAAGAGGTAAACTTATTACTAGCAGTCTTAATCATTTGAGCATCAGAAAAATCATATATATCAAATTCATTGTCTACTGCTAGCTCCCAATCAATGTATGCAACAGAATCATACTTCCCATCATAGAATGGTAACTTAGATGCAACTTGTTCAAAATTATAGTCATGTACCTCATATGCATCACGTGGAGAAGTCGTCATATCTTGTCGAAGGTGTAGAAGTCGATGTTCCCGTATTCCCTTACGCAATCCTGCCATGGTTAGTAGCAAACAAGAAATACACAAAAATATGCACGCTCCTATCAACTACTAGGTAGTGGCAGCTCAAATATCACACACACTCAAGCTTTTAACCAAGCTCTTACAAGTTCTTAACAAAGCAAGCGGAAAGGTGACGTACACCGACTTAACCAAGCACCCCAATGGAGGTTGGATGTATCGATGCCTTGGCAAACACTTGTTGTACGGCTGCAATCAGATCTGTGGAGCTCTGGGTAGGCTTAAGTATGTAGCAAAGGGATAGCAAATGCTCAAATCAGAGAATGCAAAGTTGAATGATCGTTCAAAGTCAAGTACCGTGCTGGTCCTAGGCTAGAACGTACTAGAGACGCGAGCCTAGACACAAACGATACCACAAGATAGCACTAGGAACAACTCATGCACAACTATGATATATGAAGTTCAGCTCAAACATAACAATATTTTCTCTTTTCTTTCTTTCTTTTCTTTTTTTTTCTCCCTTTTTTTTTCTTTCCTTTCTTTTTTTTTCGGTGCGGCTTTTTTTTCACCTTTTTTATGCACCTTACTGCCTTTTTTCTTTCTTTCTTTTTTTTTTTGATTTTTTTATTTACAAAAACATATTCAAGGACCTCAATGTAAGGCTACAGGGACTCAAACGTAAATATAAAAATTACAGGGACTCAAATGTAAAAGTCTAAACCCAAAAATTAAAATTATACAAAAATGGAATGCTGAATTTATACTGGTTCCGTTTTTCCAAACGGATCTCGAAACTGACACCAAACAAAAATTCACCAAGGTGTTTGACACAACTCGGAACAGGTGAAACCGACGTGAGAGGGAGGGAGTCGGACTCAGCTAAAGTGGGCGACAAAAGGAGATGGCGCCAACCGGTCTTCACGCGTGGGGGAGAAAATAGACTCGGCCCAAGTGGAAAGTTTGGCCTTAGATGGAAACTAACCAACCTGATTGATCTAATCTGCAAAACTTCCTCCAAAAACCGATCTGTTATCTTTTCTTTCTCTCCTCTTCCTCGCGCAAGAGAAACAAGCACGGCCAAATACAGACGACCAACCCTTGATGCAACTCAGCAACTCCAAGATCGACCGACAAAAGCTTCTGAAAACTAGAAAAATCGAACCTTGGTGGAAAGACGATTCCGTTTTTGTAGGTCCCGACGATAACAAAGACATGAGAGCGGCGGCAACAATGGTACTAAACGTGACCAGAACTCGAAACTCTAAACGGACTAAACACTAAGACCAGCAACAGGACTAGAAGATGCAACGCAAACTCAACAAAGCAAAAACTGAAATGAACAATGCAATGGCACAAATATGGCTAGGTAAATGATGTGAATTTTTTTTTGTATGGCTATTTTCTGGTTATTGGAAGATAAAAACTCACCGAGCAACGAAAGCTCTGATACCACCTGATGAACCATGAGTTCCTCTCGACGCTCAAGGCTGTTGTTGGCCCGATCTTTCGGTGAGTTGTGATAACTACGATTTGGGAGAAACGTTGACGATCCGACTACAACCGTACGAGACGTTGCGTTGCGCCTTAGCGATCGATACACCTCTCCGTGGGTTGTTGATCTTGCCGGTGCAGATCAACCCTATTCCTGCAAGCAAATCGAAGAAACAAGCAAGAACAAGATAAAAGCAATCTGATATTGCAAATAGGAATTTAATACAAATGATAAGTTGGGGTTCCGAAGAACAAGCAGACGGACGGTCTAGCCGACACGCGCGCTGTAAGCAAGTAGCAATGGCTAAACTTTAATCTATCAAACCTAAGAAACCCTGAAGGGGTATCTAGCGATATATATAGGGGTGGGAGGACGACCTAGGGGTGCCTAGGGTCGTGCTCCACCTGGTTGGGGCGCACCCCACATGGGCCCCACCTGGGCCGGGGTCCCAAATGAAGTTACAAGCCCATAGGCCCATTATAGGTGACGCAGCACCTTGTGCCTGTGATTCCGGCCACACGAGATGGAATTCGGAGATGAGGCTGGATCCGTTGGAAAGAGGGCAACGAGAGCTTTCCATCAAGTACTCACGGGCCGAAAACGGAGGTCGTATGCAGATTCGGCGCTCGTTTGAAGTCAGCAGTGTAGCAGGTGGCCGAATCGGATTCCAGCACTTGGACGATGTGATCTCGATATCTTCTTGTTCATCCATGATGTGAGCAATGGTTGCATCCGTGGTAGCCATGGTCACATCAGTCAGTGGGTTGGATTTGACAAACAACTAACAGTTCTGTCCAAAAACACACATTTGCTAAAGCACAGAACATGTCAAGACAACTCAACATTGAGCAAATAAAGCTGTTCAGGTGCCTCTGTACATTCTAAGAGTTGCCTGCCTACTCCAAAGCTGTAGATTTTGTTTGCCGGTAGAACATGAAAGGAAAAAATACAGAACAATATGCAAGAGAAGCAGGGGCCAGTGAAGGCTTGGAACACGAATCCGATGAGCACGACAGCGAGGTTGAGATCGAATGATGGATTCCCTGACGCACCACGAGGTGGCGTAGGGTAGAGGACTCTTGGAGTACATCCTGTGTAGCCCCATCCCCCGACTTGCGAAGACACGTGTTGGTCCACCCCGTGAAAGAAAAATTGCTTCATTATGTCAACCTTAGAAAAAATGTTTCATTTATACCAGGCTAATGCTCCTTTGATCCCTCTCCTTCGGGGTGCATGACATAAGCTACAAGGATCCAATGGCAATCCATTTGAAAACAAGCAATTTTATCTAGTGCCATCATTTTTGTAGGGCGGCAACAAAAATACTAAAAGGCACATATTGGCAGTCTATAGGAAGCCAGAGGTCTCTGTTCAGATTAGCAACTACTTAATGAATAAATAACAGTATCTCGTGTTAATCACATCGATGGTGTAGATAATTGAATATCATGTGATGTACGGAAACGGAGGCCATTTCCCGGCCGTATTAATCGATACTAGACAAAGCCAGCAGAATATGTTAGGTCCCAGCACCTTGGTGGAAGCATGAATATTAATGCACCAAAATATGCAACCAATTTTGAATTACTAAGATACATGCAATTAGGGGTGGACAGAAAAAGACCGAGACCGAGAAATTCGGTCATCACATCGGTCCTAGTAAGTGAAAGACCGAATTTTATTCGGTCAATTTGGTTAGTCTCCTCGATTAACCGAATAGACCGAAAAGACCGAATTAACAAAAATTGTGTAAACGCAACCTAGTGATGGTCCAGAAAAATAAGGAATAGCATAGTACGGAGTAACTCAAAATTACACTCCCAGCAAACTTACAATCGATGTCCTAGAAGAATCCTTGCTTGACTGTTCATCTACAGGAACACTGTACATGGCGCTCCCTATTATAAGAATCTGAAATAAACATGAAACTCTCTCTGTACCCAGACAATCATGGTTGCAAAGGTAAATCAAAGAAACTTGAGTATACCATATATAGAAGCATGCAGTTACAGCATACAATACAAAGATAAGAAATATCTTGTAGTTCTCATGTCCAACACAGTTAACTATTTGACTATTTGCCGCATTTCTCAATAGAAATGCAAGATATATAAAGCAGATGTCCCAATATAACTCCTGAGTCAAACAATTGCAATAACCAAGCACCCTTCTACTCCAGAAATCCAAATCTTATAATAGGCGGAAAGCTACCGGTGGGACAGCGCAAATGCACCTTGCCCTTGATCTCGTGGAGGGGGCTATCGGCGTCCTCGACGTCGGGCGTGAAGGAGGGCGGGACGTGGCCCGGGTTCCGGAACACGGCGACGACGGGGAGGGGCGCCGTCGCGCTGGCTGCGGTCGGTGGGGAGGGGCGCCGCCGACAAAGGCGGGGCGTCAGAATCGACGGCTGCGGCGGCTGCACTGCGGTTGGCTTAAATGGGATGGAGCGAACAACGGCGGCACTTGACAAGGCAGGATGGCGGCAGGGGAGAGAGGAGGTGGTGGCGGCGGCGATTAGGGTTTGCCCGTGGGAGTGTGGCGGCGCTAGTGGTGGCAGGGGAGGCCAAGGCGCGTTTTTGGGCGAGGGGAGGCGGAGCGATCTGGGCGTCGCGGGCTGCGGGAAGGAGGAGCGATGTGAGGGCGTGATTTTCGGCCGAGGAGCGATGTTTTCTGCGAGAGGGGAGTGGGGACTGGGGAGTGCGTGCGGGGGTTGAGGGGGAACGTGGAACGCTCTGAAGCGTTGGATTAGATGATTCTGGATCATCGGATTTGATGAATGAAGTTTGTAGTAGGGCGATTAGGGTTTGCCCGTGGGAGTGTGGCGGCGCTAGTGGTGGCAGGGGAGGCCAAGGCGCGTTGTTGGGCGAGGGGAGGCGGAGCGATCTGGGCATCGCGGGCTGCGGGAAGAAGGAGCGATGTGAGGGCGTGATTTTCGGCCGAGCAGCGATGTTTTCTGCGAGAGGGGAGTGGGGAGTGCGTGCGGAGGTTGAGGCCTTGAGGGGGAACGTGGAACGCTCTGAAGCGTTGGATTAGATGATTCTGGATCATCAGATTTGATGAATGAGGTTTGTAGGAGTGCAGTTGGTGAATTATAGGGTAGATTAACAGTATATAATCCTCATGTCGATATATACTTAAATCAAGTGATTGGGATAGATCGGTCGCCATGCCGAGACAGTATAAATCACTTAGATCGAAATATATATTAACAACAGAGCTATATATGTTCATAGCATAGCTGATCAAATAGATCTAGCATGTATCGGCTGATACTCCTATACCACTCTATATTGAGATATTAAAGCAAGTAAAATATACTAAACAAAAGCACAATATACTTAAATGCAACAAGATCTTAATATAAAGGGCAGATTTAACATGTCAATCAAGCATATAAAATAAATATAGTTAAATCAGGTAAGATCGGCTGAAACCCCGATGCTACCCTAATCGGCAACCAAGAAGCAGGCTAGAGATTGAGATTCTAATCATGACTTATAAGATCAAACTCAACTGATGCAGCTATAAGTATGAAAAGAAGGACAATATCTAGACAATCAAGCCGTTGGATGTTTCATAGAGTGGTAGATATCCTATATAATCTAAGTCAACATCGATATCTAACTTAATCGGCTGCCCTCTTCCAGCAGATGTTAGCCGATTATAGGTTAGATAGCGATATTGCCAGAGATTATATAAGATATACGATAACTCGACGAATTACGTAAACAAGATTAGAGTATCATAAAGATGGAAGCACTAATCCCGAGAACACAAACCGCCATAACAAGTTTTACCTCTTCTTGAAGATCGAAACCGATGCAGCTCAACCCGAAAGCAAGAACTCGTCGAGAAAAGTAAAAAGGGTGGCGTTGCGCCGAAATTGTATTGAATGTGTGTTGATAATTACATAGGGCTCGGGGTCTATTTATACCCGAGAATTACAAAACATGTCCATATCGGACACGACTCTTATCTCTAACAAACTCTAAGATACCATAAGTCTTTGCGGCAGACTTTTGCCCAAACATATCTCTAAGGAAATTACTTAAGATATCCTAATTAATAGATACAATTGCCTTCTCAGGACTCTATCCATGCATGGCAATCATCTTGAAGCATATCAACTCGACCTGCTGACGTATACCGAGTCATATTGTCGGAATCGGCCGTATCGGTTCACCTAGTCTGACTCAGACTCAGCCGATCTTGATCGTAGCCGATTTAGACTCAACCGACTCTTACTCTGTTTCCGAAACGATTTCAATCTCGATTCCTTCTTGATTTCTTCCTCGTCTCTAACCCCTGGATTACCAAATTTGGTCGTTAACAGTAAGCCCATCCATCCATAAGTCTGCCACTCGGTGGTCGTCGGTTGATTGTTCGATTATTTTCCGTCGATTCTCCTCCGTTTATGTAGATATCTTCGTATTAAAAAAGAATTGCAAGTACAAGTGGAGATAGATTATTTCTAATAAAATATGCATTGCAAGCATATCTAGGTCTCCATTATTCAACACTCCCCATGCCACCGTTCGCCTCCGTGGCTCGCCACCGTGCTCTGGCCGCCTCTTGCCACCGCGTGAGGCCGCACCGTGCCATACCGCCGCCGCCTGCTTCCCCATGGTGCGTCGCACCTCGGCCACCACTTCTTCGGTACCGAGAACCGCCGAAACCCCGCCGCCACCACAAACCCTCACCTCTACTGCTTGCCACCCTCCCTCGGCCGCTACTAGACGCCGCTAGATCTGCTGCCAAGCCGCGCCATCGCCTCCGCCATGTTCACGGTGTCGTGACGCCCCTCATTCGCCACTTCTCCACCGCCGGGAGCCGCCGAACCCGTCTGCCCCCTCCGGTCGACGTTTCTTCGCCACACCGCAACTCCCTTTCCTCTCCTAATTTCCCTACCCTCTTTCCCAGGCCACGCTACACCTCCGTCGCTCCTCCACATTCGTTAGAAGCCGTTAGGTCGCCATCCGTGCCGCCTTCCCAAGGAGTGCCACCGCCTCATCCCCATTGTCGGCCACTTCCCGCACCGCCTCGCTGGCCCCCACGCTCGGTGAGCCCCCCCCTACTCCTTCGCCCTTTCGCCGCCGTCTGAGGCCGTTGGCCGCGCGCTACCGCTCCCCGGCTATCCTTTTGTAGCAGTTGCGCAATCTCCTTTGGGGAGATCTAGGCCATCCGCTTGGCACCCGCTGTGTTTGCTAACGGCTTTGGCGCGTCGGTGCCATGTCGGCGTGTCCATCCCACATGGCTGTCGCGTTGGTGCCACGTGGTGGACGTGTGTCCGGGCCGTGGTGGACCGAGTCCACCGTGGGCCGCACCCTTTGACCTGCTGACGTGTGGGGCGCCGGTCCATTTGATGATGTCAGTGTAGCCCTTTTCCTTTGCAAAAATAGTTAATAATTGCGCAATAATTCGAGTTAATTTCTAGAAAATCATTAAAATGGCTCAAAATGTCTAAAATTCATAACTAATTCATACGAACTCCAAATTGAGCCATTCAACTTGCAAAATTCATCTAAAATTGTGCTCTACATGTTTGCTTACTTTTCATGTACTACTAATTTAGTTTTTAGTACAGTATTCCTCATTTTGCGTGCCAGCGTGTAGAATCCGTCGATTCCAAAGATCGCAATCGCAAGGAAAAGAGTTGGGAAGACTGTTTAAGGAATCGGCCGATGACAAGAAGATTGCCAGGACATGAACAAATGGGGCTGATTCATGAAGAATATTTTGAAGATGATAAAGAGAATCTGCAAGAAGGAAACAAGCAAAATCCACAATGGTGTCCTGGTAGGATTTTTACTAAGAATAAAAAAAAAGTTCAAAGCTTGAGGAACATAGAACAGATGCAAGATGTTGAAGGAGAGATCAACCATCGGCGGAAGCGTATAAGAAAAGAATGGCACGTGAAGAGCAAGATTGTTAAAGCCGATGAAGTTGAAGCCGATCGAATAAGAATTTCAGCTTCAGCTAAAGGGAAGGCTTTTGATATTGCTGAAGCTTCAACGTCCTTGTCGATTTCTAAGATCGGCAATAAAATTTATAGGGTGCGTTAGATGCAAGAAAGAAATGGTGACATAGTGATTTATACTGGTGCAGGCCCTCAGGATGAGGTAATACCCTAGTCCAGTTGTTTGGTGGATTATGTCTGTATCCGTTGTTGAGTGAAGAGAGTGTCCAACCCCCTAAGGGTGCTGCCGATACCCTTTATATAGCAGCAGGGTGATCAGCGTCAAGGTAAATGTGGTATCCCTCACTGTCCGGGTACCTGCCATCCTTCAAGATATGGCAGGATAGGTTTCCATTCTCCTATTCCCCGCCATTTATAGTAACAGACTACATGGGCCTGGGCCCGTACAACATTAAAGATTCGGCCTCTGAGTACCGCGGTGGGCTACCCCGGTACGATAACTCCCACAGTAGCCGCTGAGTACTTTGCTTGATGAAGAGCCCAAGAAACTCGTCCGCCTGGAGTAGGGAACAAAACTGGCCAAGTACTTCCAAAGTCACTAGTTAGGATAACGGTCTAGACCCGGGTGGAAATCTTCAAAGTCTTATCTCTTTCCTTTGTTAGGGACGGAAAGCAGACTTTATTTGATTGTGCGCCAAGGATCTTGTGGGCCAATCTGCTTTAGGAAACTCCAGGTGTAAATAACCCTGGCGGGAGCACCGTTGCTCTCCTTCCCCCAAATTCGCTTCGTCGCTTCGTCTTCCTTGCTCTCTACCCAACCGCTCATCACAGCCAGTAGTTAGTGATGAACCCTGAGTTCCTCTCGACACTCAAGGCAGTTGTTTGGCCCGATCTTTCAGTGAGTTGATGATAACTACGATTTGGGAGAAACATTGATGATCCGACTACAACCGTACGATACGTTATGTTGCGCCTTAGCTATCAATACACCTCTCCGTGGGTTGTTGATCTTGCTGGTGCAAATCAACCCTTTTTCTGCAAGAAAATCAAAGAAACAAGCAAGAACAAGATAAAAGCAATCTGATATTACAAATAGAAATTGAATACAAATGATAAGTTGGGGTTCCAAAGAATAAGCAGACAGATGGTCTAGCCGACACATGCGCTGCAAGCAAGTTGCAATGGCTAAACTTGCTTCTATGATTACTGGTGAAAGTTGGGGTCCCAGATGATAAGTTACAAGCCCATAGGCCCATTACTAGTGACATAGCACCATGCTTCTGTGATTGCGGCCAAACAAGATGGAATTCCGAGATGGGGCTGGATCTGTTCGAAAGAGGACTTTGAGAGCTTTCCATCAAGTAGTCACGAGCCCAAAACGGAGCACGTATGTAGATTTGGCACCCGTTTGAAGTCAGCAATGTAGCAGGTGGACAAATCAGATTGAAGCACATGAAGGACTTGATCTTGATGTCTCCTTGTTGATTCATGACGTGAGCAACGGTTGTATCCAGAGTAGCCATGGTCACATCGGTAGGGTTTCAATCTGCAAGCAAATCTAGTTCGATTCCTCGCTGCTTTCGCCTTTTTCCGACCAAATCCTCCTTTTGCTTTCGCCATGTCGTAGTCGACCGCTGAATCGGTGCCGATTCCGGATCCTGCCACCGAATGGACCCCGTCCACGGTGACGGAGGGAGACTTGGAAAGAGCGGTGGAGGATGGCTGCCTCCCCCCGCAGGAGGTCATCAGTTGGAGGGAGGACGTTCGTGAGGATTTCCCGACACCCGACACCGGCAAGATAGTGGTCTTCCAACCCTTTTTCTAGTTCGGGCTCGGCCTTCCGGCCGAAGACTTCTTCCGCGGCCTTCTCCACTTTTACGGCATCAATCTCCATCACCTCAATCCCAACTCCATCCTGCAAATCGCCATCTTCATTTATCTGTGCGAGGGGTATTACTGCATCCGCCCGCACTTTGCGTTCTTTCTCTATCTATGTCATATGAAGCCCAAGCATAGGAAGAAGAACCCCACCGTGGTCGGGGGGAACGGCATCCAGATCTGGCCAGACCGGAACGGGGAGTTTTTTGCTCTCCCTTTGAGGTCCAGAAACAAGGGGAGGTGGTCGAAGTGGTTTTACTGCTCAAACCCCATCCCGGGACTGCCTCCCTACACCAGCGACGCTCCCATGGTAAGGGACTGCTGGAGCACCCTTCCCGGTCGCGAGGAGATGGACCAAATCCGTGGGTTACTGAAGGGATTGAAGCACATGATCAAGAATGGTCTGACCGGGGTCGGAGTAGCCGCTAACTTCGTCCCTTGCCGGATTCAGCCGTTGAAGAGCCGCTCGCACCCGGTTTGGGAATATACCAGGAAGAACGACGAGACCTGGGAGTGGCAGGAGACCACCCACAAGGAGAAGGCCAAGGAACGATTGGCCCTTTTCTTCGAGACTGGGACTGTCATCACCACGGAGGGCTGCCTCGTGCTCTTAGGCACGACATTGACCGACCCAAGGTGATTATTACTGCGCTCAGGGCTTGATGTCAAGCTTCTCGTATGACTGACATGGTCCTGACGATTACTGCATATCACTTTTTCATGCAAGGAGTCGACGTCTTCTACTCGGATGCCCCATTGCCTTGGGTCCGTTGCAAGAGGCGCGCCGACGAGTCGCCTTCTGGCGAGAAGTCGTTGAAGTGCACGGCTTCCGGCACAACTTATGCGGGCACGCCCGGCAGGGTCGTCGAAGGTCCCAAGGTGAGCGAGCAACCGGCCAACACAGGGCCATCTAACATCCCGGGGAAGGGGAAAGGGGTGCAGTCTACCCCTCCCTCGAGCGCCGTGAATAAAAAGTTACCCGGCAGGATGGGATCACTTGGGACTCCAGGTGGCACGATGAGGGCGGTAGCTACCGCGTGCTAGGCCGCGGAGGCGGCCGCCACTAAGTCGGGCCCCCTCCTTGGAGTGGGGGGCCTCAAATCGGAGTACGGAAGATCCGCCGATCCTCCAGGTTTGTGTTGTCCATGATTGCCATCATGCCTGCTGACTCGGCGAAGTTGATGTATCACTTTGGAGGGCTTTGGCAAGGTATCGATCCAAGACGATCCTGGGAGGGCCGAGTCATCATTGGGCATCGAAGGTGCTGGCGCTCAGGCGGATTCGGAGCCGACGCCGGCTGCGGCCGGAGAGCAAGCTGATGCATCTGGCGATGCTGCTCCTGGGACGCAGGCGGCGGCTGATGGGGTGAAGGCCGGGGATGCCTCCGCCCAGCCGGGTGCAGCCGGGGAGCAAGCTAATGTATACGGCGACGCTGCTCCCGGGGCACAGGCGGGGGCTGAAGGGGCGAAGGCCGGTGACACCTCCACCTAGTCGGGTGGAGAAGACGATGGAGGCCGTCACGAGCAAGCTCCGGGCACTCAGCCAAGCGGTGGCGATGGGGCCACCGAGTGTGCCACCGGGTCGTCCCGGCCAGGAGGCGATGCAGGGGCCGGGACCAACGCTGGAGGCCGGTTGTCGTCATCGTGGCGGCGTTCCCTGCCTCGCACCTTTTCTCCCCTGGGCGTGGAAGGAGGGGCCGGGCCGACATGCCGGGAAGGAGGCCACTGGGGACGATGAGGAAGAGGTTGAAGATATTCTGCGCCGGCAAGGTGTGCTTCCCTGGACCAATTACATCTCTCCTCTTCAAGCTTCCTGGTTCCAGGTGGGCCAGCAAGAGAGGGAGGCCTTGAAGAAGGGGTTTGATGACGCGGCCGACAAGGCGGACGCTGAAGCCATGTATGAGGCCGGGATCATGCTAATGCAAAAAATGCAGGTTAGTAACTGAGTCCCCCTTAGGCCCCGCTGCAGGTGGAGATGATCTGTGAATCATGATGACGTGTAGCGATTTGTCTTCGGATTGTAGAACTTGTCTGCATGATCATGTTGTTGCTGTTTGGCTTGTATGACCATGTGTTGGATGCAGAAAATTGCGGAGCGCTTTGAGGCCAAAAGCGAGCCTCTGGAGCATGTCTTCAGTAATGTGACGGAGATTGAGGGGATCCGCAGGTGCCTATTGCATATTGTTCTTTTGTTGGCGCTGTCTGGGTGCTTTACGGTCGTGTTCTGTCTGGACGCTGCCGACTGGGAGAGAAGGGTTGCCCAAGCGGAGGAGGCCGGTGGCAAAGACCAGTGTGGCCAAGTTGACGGCGAAGCTTGAAGAGGCGTTGAAGGAGTCAAATGATCTTCGTACTCAGCTTGCCGGTAACTTCCGTCTCAGTTTTGCTCTTACTGGTTTTGTGCTCGCCTTATGGATTGACGTTAGTTTCCCTGTAGTTGCCCAAGCCACCATCGAGTCGGATGCCGCCGAGGAGGAACAGCTTGCCAAGGACTTGAAGGACGAGACGACTGCCTTTGACAACTTGCGAGCTGAGGTTGATGTGCGAGCGGAGAACAGTCGAGTGCAATTTGAGCACTTTGAACGGGAAATGTGGATGGCCTAGGCTCGGCGTGAGAAGCTGGTTGAATCGCTGGCTCCCACCCTTCGGCTGCTGCTTCCCTCTTGGCAAGAAGACAAGGATCCCATCCAACTGGCGCCTAAGCTGATACCTGAGGGGCCGGCTGCTTGTCATCGTATGTCGGAGTCTGCAGCCTCCATCAGTGCCAACCTTGTCCTGGCGGTTGTGAAGTAACACTATCCCCGAATAGACTTGTCGATGATTGAAGAGGGGTATGCTAGAGACTGCTCCAAGGAAGACATTGACTGCCTGCTGGAAGAAGTTGTGAAAGTGCATTTATCCCCCTAGTGGGTTTTGGTGATTAATGACAAATGTGGTTAAGGGACTAATGAGTTTATTGAGCTACTTTCAGACGCATTAGTCCAATGTGTGGAAGATGGATGCTTGGAGACCCCCCAAAAGTATAAAATTAAGCGGACCGGAACTCGAGAAGTGCATAGGATAGTTTATTTATTGCAATCGAGTTTTTAGGAAAAACCGTACTATTAAGAGGGGTTCCAGGTGATGCTCCGAGATATGTCAAGTGCTCTTAGTGTGGACCTAGTGTCATAGTTTCTCCAGGAGTTATTTTTTTGCAAATACTCCATCTGTCCAAAAATGCAAGTTCGGAACTTATTGTCTTCCACGTCCGGAGACCGTGAGTACCGCATGTCATGCCATCAACCGCTTGTACCTCCACAAGATCCTAAAGAAAACTTCATATGAGCTCTTGAGTGGTAAGAAACCAAATGTTTCATATTTTCGTGTCTTTGGGAGCAAATGTTTTATTTTGAGTACGAGGCCTCGCTCATCTAAGTTCTCACCTAAGGTGGATGAGGGATTCTTACTTGGCTATGAATCAAGCACACGCCTATCGTGTCTTCAACAAAACCTCCGGTATTGTTGTAGTCACTAGGGATGTGACATTTGATGAATATAACGGCTCCCAAGGAGAGCAAGTTGTTGTACATGTTGTAGGCGATATGGATCCAAGTCAAGCTATAGGTACTAAGGCTATTGGAGACATACGACCAGTCGAGACGCAGGATGACCAAGAAGATAGGGATCAACCTCCGTCATCGACATCCAATAGCCCTACAAGTGTTGTGTCTGCTGAGCGGGAAGTTCCGAGTCCTATTGACTGGACATCTCCAGGCCCGGAAGTTCCGGGTTCTACAGTCCAGAACCTCCGGACCAATGGCAGTGAAGACGTGCCAACGGCACAAGTGGATGGGATCGATGCTGCGGCACTTTAGAGCATATTGATCAGGCTCAGGTCCCCCCAGTGCACCATCCAAGGATATATCACACTGTCCAAAGAGATCATCCCGTTGACAACATACTTGGTGACATAAGAAAAGGGTAACTACTCGCTCTCGTGTCGCAAGTTTTTGTCAACACTTCTCGTTTGTCTCTTCTTTGGAACCAACCAGGGTGGAAGATGCGCTTGGTGATCCGGATTGGGTGATGGCTATGCAAGAGGAGTTGAATAACTTCACTCGCAATCAAGTGTGAACTTTGGTGGAGAGACCCAAGCAAAATGTCATCGGCACCAAGTGGATCTTTCGCAACAAGCAAGATGAACATGGGGTGGTTGTAAGGAACAAAGCCCGGTTAGTTGCGCAAGGGTTCACCCAAGTCGAGGGTCTCGATTTTGGTGAAACCTTCGCACCTGTCGCTCGCCTTGAGTCAATTAGAATTCTTTTAGCCTATGCCGCTCACCATGATTTCAGGTTATTCCAAATGGATGTCAAGAGTGCCTTTCTCAATGGACCTATCTCGGAGTTGGTCTATGTGGAGCAACCGCCGGGGTTCGAGGATCCAAAGTTGCCAAACCATGTGTACAAGCTCCACAAGGCGGTCTACGGGCTCAAACAAGCCCCTAGAGCTTGGTATGAATGTCTCCGAGATTTTCTTTTGAAAAATGGTTTTGAAATTGGAAAGGCGGATACTACTCTCTTCACTAAAAAATTTAAGAGTGATTTGTTCATATGCCAAATTTATGTCGATGACATAGTATTTGGTTCTACTAATGCCTCTTTTTGTGAAGAATTTAGTAGTATCATGACTAAAAGGTTCGAGATGTCTATGATGGGCGAGTTGACCTTCTTCCTTGGGCTACAAGTAAAGCAAGCACAAGAGGGCACCTTCATCTCTCAAACCAAGTATGTGAAAGACATACTCAAGAAGTTTGGGATGGAGGATGCCAAACCTATCAAAACGCCCATGCCTACTAATGGCCACCTAGACCTCGACAATAATGGTAAAAGTGTGGACCAAAAGGTATATCACTCCATGATTGGATCTTTGCTTTACTTATGTGCATCTCGTCCCGACATCATGCTTAGTGTTTGCATGTGTGCCCATTTTCATGCGAAGCCTAAAGAGTGCCATTTGATTGCCGTCAAGAGAATTCTAAGATATTTAGTTCATACTCTTAATCCTGGCTTGTGGTATCCTAAGGGTTGTGGCTTTGAGCTTTTGGGCTATTCCGATTCGGATTATGCCGGGTGTAAGGTTGATAGAAAAAGCACAACCGGGACTTGTCAATTCCTTGGGAGGTCCCTTGTTTCTTGGTCCTCTAAGAAGCAAAATTCCATTGCCTTATCCACCGCCAAAGCCGAATATGTTGCCGCCGGTTCTTATTGTGCCCAACTCCTTTGGATGAGACAAACCCTAAAAGACTTTGGCTACAACTTAACCAAGATTCCACTCCTATGTGACAATGAGAGTGCCATCAAAATAGCCAACAATCCCGTCCAACACTCAAGAACCAAGCACATAGACATTCGCCACCACTTCTTGAGAGATCATGAGACTAAAGGAGACATATGCCTTACCCATGTGAGAACCAAGAGTCAACTAGCCGACATTTTCACCAAGCCTTTAGATGAGAAAAGATTTTGCGAGCTTAGGAGTGAGCTCAATATCTTAGACTCTCGCAACATTAGGTGATGAGTGGTTGGCTAATTCATAGCCACACATGTATCACTATAATGTAGATCAAAAAAAAATGATGAGCTTTTGTGTCTTGAGATCACTTCTTGTGTAGAAGATGGTCTTGATACCAGGAATAAAGCTCAAACATTCCCCCTTATATTCAAAAACCCTTTTTAAAAATTTTTGTGAAAATTTTTGTGTGTGTTTTTATTGCGAAAATTTGGTTTTTATCCCATTCTTGTGATGTATATTGACCATTGTTATGTAATGTTGATTGTTGGCTGGTCATATACATCATAAGTCTCTGCATGTCCTTAGTTCTCCATTTCCTTTCGTTGTTTTCTCGTCTATTCCTTTGAACTTGGGCCTGACTGCCCTCTGTTCTGTCAGGCCGGAAGTTCCGGTCACCCCAGTCCGGAACTTCCGGGGGTCGGGGGTATAAATACCTAGGGGGAGCCCGAGACTGTCCAATCTCTCTCCTCACTTCTTCTCCTCCCCGATTCCAAACCCTAGCTGCCGCTACAGTGCTCATCTCGGCGATTTTCACTTCCATCCGTGGCAATTTGATTCCTCTCCGTGGAATCAACCACATTGGTAGCTAGGAGGTTCTTCCCGCGATCGTTTTGCAATTTCCTCACTCAAGGTAGCACTTTTTGATCTTCTCTTTTGGTTCATCATGTTTTTGCCCCGATCTCTAAATATTTGAACCTAGGGAGAAAACCTTTTGGATAGAATTGTTCCTGCTACCTTGTAGATTGCTGATCTATAGGATTTTGTCACATGCACTGGCCTGTTTGGATCCGATATTCTTCAGTTTTGCAGTCTGGAAGTTCCGGTGTTCTTGGCCCAGAACTTCCGGTCTCTGTCCAGCCAGCCAGCACTCTTTGATTCCTCCAATTTTTCTTTTAACCATTGCACTCCAACCTTGTTGATTCTTGTTGCAGTGGTCAGTATGCCTCGTGAGAAGAGACAGTAGCTTTCTCAGGATGTTCCTACTGACACGAGCCCTTCGGTTTGTGGTCCTAGGGGGAGATTGGGCAAAGAAAAGGTTGGAGATTTCTACAGTGGCAGTCAGATCCCGCTTGATTCCAGGAGGGCAGGTGGCATTGTCATTCGTGATGCTCCCCGCTCTCCCTCTCCAGTTGGTTCTGAGTCATATGTTGGTGACAATGAGAATGAGACTGGTTCTCAGAGTAATCCCTTGAGGCTTTTCAAGAAGAGGGCTGTTGATCCTGATCCTAGACGTCAGAGGGTGAACTATCTGAAGAATCTGCTCAAGTGTGGAAAGGACAGAATGGTGAATCCTGACACAATGCCTGCTAATTCTCAGGATGACAGATTCAGGACTCTGGTGTAGGTTGATTGGTATGATTCTGTGATCATGGGAAGATCTCATCCAGTTGTAGAGATGAAGTGGCTTGACTGGCAGTACATGTCCTCCAAGAACAACTTAGTTTTCAATGAGGTGCGCAAGGTGTGTGAGCGTAAGCATGTGGCAGATCTGTTAGCCTTGCAGTATTCCTGGAATGAGGAAGTTATTGGTCAGTTTTACTCCACAGCTTTCTTTGGCACCACCAAGAAGGGACTTGATTTTGTGAAGTGGACCATTTAGGGGCAGCAGTATAAGGTTCCTATGGCACAGTTTGCTGCAACTTTGGAGTTAGATGATGGTGATCTGAGCCGTCCACATCTCTTTGCAGAGGATGCTTTGCCAGTGACCAGCACTACTTTCTTGTATGAGAAGGATGCTCCCAAGGATTGTTTGGGGACTACTCATGGGTTGCTTCCTTACTATAGAGTGCTCTACTCTATCTTCAGGTGGTCTTTGCTTCCCAAAGTGGGAGATGCTACAGCGCTTCCTGGTAGGCATGCTCTTCTTCTCAGTCGCATGCACTACAACAAGCCTGACTTCAGTATCATGAAGCTTATCTAGAATGAGATCTAAGAGACAGTGTGTGAGCCAAAGAGGGGTTGCATCTATGCTCCTTATATCATGAAGATGATTGAGGCAAAGACTGGGATTTGTTACTTCAAGGACATTCAGCGCAAGTCATTCCGTCCTCATGCACCATCTACTCCAGTGACTCCTTCTGCCAGGGCGACTCGTGCTTCTTCCTCAGCTGCCCCTTCTTCCTCTGCTGCACCTCAGCGTTCTGAGTATTCTTCTCCCATAAAGAAGGCTCTCCGGGCTATCTTTTGTATGTTTGCTAAGACCGCCAAGAAGGTGAAGAAGATAGAGAGGCGTCAGAAGGAAGATTGGATTGCAGCAGGCAAGGATGTATCTGATATTTCTGATGATGAGGAGTTTGTTGATCCATTTGCTGCTTATGAGTCTGCTCGAGACATTGCTAGTGGTGAGGGTCCCTCTGGTACTTCTCATTTCTTCAATGAGGAGTCCTCCCACTCCGAGGAGAGCACTGATGAGTCTGATGCTCCTACCAATCCAGATGAGGCAGTGGACGCCGCCGGGCAAGACATCAACTCTCCTTCTGATGAAGATGATGATGAGGCTTGATCCTCTTCTTCCCTTGTGATTTTATCTCTTTTTGGTGCCTTGATGCCAAAGGGGGAGAAAATTGCAATCGAAGGGGGTCAACATTTTGTTTTTGCTGCTTGCTGCCTGCTCTGTTTTGTTATCTAGAAGTTCCGGATTCCCTTATCCGGAAGTTCCGGACCTGGCAGCTCCCTCGCTGTATTTTCCTGTCAGCTTATCCGGAAGTTCCCGACCTGGCAGTCCTTTGACCTCCTCTCTTATGGACTTATGGACATGTAATAATTCTCTAGTATGTGTGGATGTAATGACTGTTTAGATGCTCGTAGCTGCTCTTTATATGTATTGCTCTTCATTTATGCTATGAGTGTCTTATTTATTGTTTGTGATGTGATGTTGATTTTATTCTTTTTGAGTGCTCACCATGTCATATCTTTTGCTCTTCATGTCTATTTTTACTGCTTATTTGCATCCTACGAATCAGTAGAGATGAACGAAACTCTCCTCGGTTGCTCCCTTATATATATGCATATGAGTTTCACTCATATCTTCCATATGCATACACTAAGGGGGAGTTTCATTCACCTCTAACCATTTAAAACAAAATCTATATC
Source organism: Oryza rufipogon (assembly GCA_023541355.1). Taxonomy (NCBI): domain Eukaryota; kingdom Viridiplantae; phylum Streptophyta; class Magnoliopsida; order Poales; family Poaceae; genus Oryza; species Oryza rufipogon. The sequence goes on along the minus strand of CM042205.1, from coordinate 22,966,829 downwards.
AATCTTTTGTAAGCTTTAACCATGTTGTCATCAATCACATAAAAGGGGGAGATTGAAAGTGCATTAATCCCCCTAGTGGGTTTTGGTGATTAATGACAAATGTGGTTAAGGGACTAATGAGTTTATTGAGCTACTTTCAGACGCATTAGTCCAAGGTGTGGAAGATGGATGCTTGGAGACCCCCCCAAAAGTATAAAATTAAGTGGACTGGAACTCGAGAAGTGCATAGGATAGTTTATTTATTGCAACCGAGTTTTTAGGAAAAACCGTACTACTAAGAGGGGTTCCAGGTGATGCTCTGAGATATGTCAAATGCTCTTAGTGTGAACCTAGTGTCATAGTTTCCCTAGGAGTTATTTTTTTGCAAATACTCCATCTGTCCAAAAATGCAAGTCCGGAACTTCCTGTCTACTAGGTCCGGAAGTTCCGGTCTGATGAGAGAAATTTTCCTAAGTGTTATCCGGAACTTCCTGTCTTCCACGTCCGGAAGTTCCGGTCTGTTGAAAGACAATTTTCCTAAGTGTTATCCGGAAGTTCCTGTCTTCCAGGTTCGGAACTTCCTGTCTAGTTTTCAGTTCAAAATTGAGTAACGGCTAGATCTCGTCACCTAGCCGTTATACATATCCATCTCGTGTCCAGCTTGGTCCTTGGCCATTCGACTTTCACTTTTCAAACCTAGAGCTATTGCTAGCCTCTCCCAAGTGTTTCTTGCCTTCTCCACTCAATCTAGAGCCTAATTTTTGTGTGAAAGAGAGATTGAGAGGGAGAGAAGAAGATTTGGAGATGTGTGAAGACTAGGATCTTGGGTGAGCACTTGGAATATCTCGTGGGCTGTCATCTCGGTGCTTATTACTCTTGGAGATGATCTCCTAGACGGTTAGGTGTCGCCCGCGAGAATCCGTTGCATATTGTGGATGTCCCGGGTAAGTTTGTGAAGGATTTCCTCTCCTCCGAAAGGGAACGAGGTAAGTTAATGAAGTTCTTGTGCTGAGATTCTAGAGGTTTTCCAAGTAGAGCAACCTACACTTGTTGCGGATTTCTAGAAGTAGGTTGAGTTGGATCTTGGTGGTCACTCAATTCTAGAAATTTGCCTAGGAGTGTTTGGGGTTGAAGGCTATGGATTTTCTTTGGGATTTTTGCACAAGTGAGGCAAGGGGTTAATCGAGACCCAGCTCTTTGGGAAAAAATCGCTCTTGTCCCTTGTTGTGATGTTTCTGTGGATGATTCAGTGATCTATCCCCTGCTTAGAATACCTGTGCATCATCTTGTGAAGATTGGCTTAATCTCCTGATTCGAAATTTGAATTTCATCATTGTTCTGCAACCCGGAAGTTCCTGTCCAAAGAACACCGGAAGTTCCGGGCCTGGCAGGCCGGAAGTTCCGGAGTTCCTTACCAGGAAGTTCCGGGTCTGTTTGAATTTTACCGCTGCAATTTGTTTTTAAGTTTTCAGGGACAGCCTATTCACCCCCCCCCCCTCTAGGCTTCATCAGCACGTTCAAGTTGGTCCTTCTGCATCTGCCATGGCGAAAGATCTTGACCTGTAGGGCTGTGGCGATTAGTTAGTGATGAATGGCTGAACTCTAGGTGGAACTGATTTGCGAACTTTGATCTGTGACTTTAATTTGTTGCTTTTGCTGTCTTCAAGTCTTGGTTGTTGATGAAGTGCTATGTTGTGACTGGGTAAGCCGTCATATGATCTGATTACTTAGGACTTCAGGGTATGGATCTGGGTGGAGTTCCATGGCGCGCGGCCACTCAGCAAACAGGCTACCCAGGTGCGAAGCCCTCAGGCGGGTAGTGACACCGGGATGAGTAGAGCGCCGGGGCTCGGAGGCACTAGGCGACTTGACGGCTGGTGCGCGGAGCTCCAGGTGAAAAGGGCGCCAGGGCTCGGGGTCCCAAGGAGACTTGGTTGCCAGGGCGTGGAGCCCCCAGGCGAGTAGGGCGCCAAGGCTCGGGGCCCCCAGGCGAGTAGGACGCGAGGGCTCGGCGCCCCAAGGCGACGTAGTTGCCAGGGCGCGGAGCCCCCAGGCGAGTAGGGCCCCAGGGCTTGGAGCCCCAAGGTGACCTGGCTGCGAGGGCGCAGAGCCCACAGGCAAGTAGGCCGCCAGGGCTCGGATCCCCAAGGCGGCTTGGTTGCTAAGGCGCGGAGACCCCAAGCGAGTAGAGATATGTTTTAATTGCATTTATTTCATGTAGGTGATTCATATATAGAATTTGAGGAGATGCTCTATATTCCAGGAATTCGAGATTGCTTCTCCTTCCAATGTCGCTAGCCTGTAGGATCCTAGCCGAGTGACGTCCGTTACTATGTACGGGCTGGGATTATGCATTTTGGGGCCAGGCATCTTCATCATGGCATACGCGTAGTGGGGGATGGCCATGAATTTGGCCATGGCTGGTCATCCAAAGATGGCTTGGTACGCTGTTTCGAAGTCAGCCATCTCAAAGACCACGTTCTCGGTGCGGAAGTTGTCCGGGCTGCCAAATGTCACCAGCAGGGTTACTTGTCCGAGAGGGATTGACGAGGTGCCGGGTATGACCCCATGAAAGTGTGACTTGTGGAAAAAAATTTGGTGGAGGAGGGGCGCAGCGGGCCTGCTGTGCAGCCCCGATCTGGATGAGCGACACGTGGCCCAGCTACCGATCCAACGAGAGCGCGTGTAGGGCCTCCCGCACAAGTCTCGGCTGGCTCCCTTCAGCTGAGAATCGATCGGCTCCCGTCCCGGCTCCCTCCGCGCTTCCCTCGATGCCGCCGTGTCACACCCTAAAAATCCTAAATTTATAAATTGATGTTTAAATGGAATTATTAGAAATAATTTTAAAAGCCTGGAAGCAAAGATCTAATTTTAAATAAGAAATTCCAATATAAAAGTGGGCTAGATAAAATTTTATTAAATACTTCTCTTGATTCTATAGTTCCTAGATTTTTCTGGGATTTATTTGAGCCAAGGAAGTATTTTTAATAAATGGAATTTCATTTTATGAATAATTTAAATGGAAAAAGGTTTTAAAATCCCTCTTTTGGCTTTGGGCCGAAAGTCGGCCCAAAACCCCTCTCTCTCTCTCTCCCTCGGCCCAGATCGCGCCGGCCCAGCCAGCCCGCCAGCCGAGCCGCCGCTCTCTCCCTCTCTCTCCCGCTGACAGGTGGGGCCCACCTGTCAGAGTCGTCGTCAACCTCACGCCGGCCGTGCCCTAGCCGCGCCACGCGCAAGCCGCCGCCGCCCTTCCAAATTCGGCCGCGTCTTTCCATCTCCGGTCGAATTGATTGAGGGGAAACGATATCCTTGATCTCCTCCATCTTTTCTCCTATAGAAACTTCATCTAATTTCATTTGGAAATCGTCGGATTCGAGCTCGATTCGGATTCGTTTTTCTCCCCCGAACCCTAGGGTTCGATCGTGGCGGGGGGAGTAAGTCAAAATAGAAAAAACTCACATTGGGTTTAGGGATAATCAGGCTCGAACTGATGACTTCCACCACGTCAAGGTGACACTCTACCGCTGAGTTATATCCCTTCCCCGTCCCCTCGAGAAAGAGAATTAATGAATCCTGCTTTCCAAGTGAGTATGCGCTGCATGCTACGAAACATAAGAATCATTTTGAATCCCACCCGGATTCAGCTTCTTTCAAACTAGCAAATGCACTTTCAGTGCCAACAAATTTTGTTTTCATTCTTGTAACAATTTCTAAACTACTTTCCTTTTCACTAAACTACTTTATACTCTAGTTTTCAAGCTAGGTATTTGTTGGATGCCTTTTCTGCTACCAGGCTTGGCATGTTGGATCGTAAGCAGCTTAGTGTGTAACTCAAACTGACCTGAAAATCATTACTATAAAGGGGAAGCAATATAGGATCTAGGAGAAAAAGAAGAAGCAAAGGGCGTAAGCAATAAACTACTTATGCTGACTCAACTACTTATGTTTATTTGATACTAGCACTTCTTTCTATACTTGTAGGCTTTCTTTCTTATATTCAACTTCAAGAATTCGCTATGCTAGGTTCATTCCATCCATCTATCAGGTTTGGGTAGATAGGCTCTTTCCTTAAGAAAATGCACGTAAATAAGTGAATCCGAAAAGACTAAGACTTGAATGAAGCCCATTTCCCAGGGTTGCCCATGTAGAATAGCCAAAAGTGAAGTGCATAAAGTGCTATTGTAGCCAATCTTTTCTATAAATGGCACCTCCCGTCCCGCGACCAGTACCACCGAAGCCACGACCAGAAACACCTACTCCATTACCTCCTCCACTAACCTCTGACAAAGGGAATGTACGCTTTCCAACCTAGATATCTGCAGGCTTTCTTCAATCTTTTGGGGATCAGTCTTCGTTTTGTTTGTTGCTATTAGACTAGAGAGGTTTGTTTTTAGCTGGGAACAGGGCCTTCGCTTCGTGGAGCTGAGGATTAGATCGATCTGCCGGCAAGCAACGTAAGGCAGTAGATAAGGCTGGAGTTTATGAACAAGTTGATGTCTACTAGGGCATTGACCGTACAAGCAGGTAAGTATAGGGCTCGGCTAGGAATTCGTTTATCCTTATATTTAAAAGCTCTCATCTCACTTTTTCATAGGTAGGCGAAAACTCTATAGTTATAGTGTATATTGGCTTTGATTCTTTCTATTGTTATGGGAAAGGCATATCACGCCGTCGCCGGCCGCCGTGGACCTCCATCGCCGCCCCCTAACCCCCATATAAGGACCCCCGGGACCTCCTCTCTCCGTCGCCACCCTCGCCTTAGCCCTCCACCGCCGGTAGAGCTCTAGCCGCGTTAGCTCTTGCACCGTTGTCGCCGCTGCAAGTCCAGCCGTGCGCCGCCGCCGCTCCGGTCGTCGTCGTCGCTCGGGAAGGCCGCCGTCGGGTTCGCCAAGTCGTCCTCGTCCTCGTCCTGTCCTCCGTTTTCGCCGAGGACAGCCGGAGCACCGCCGTCGTCGTCGACCCGAACGCCTCCGCCGCTTCAACCTCGCCGCCGTCGCCCGCGGATATGGGCGGGTCTAACAATGTCTTTCGTGATTAGACTCATACCTCTCACCATAATAAATGATGATGATAATAATTTGTTTAGCTCCTGGTTTGGAATGGTATATTCCTGGTTTGGAGATAGAACTGTACAGCCGGGATTGGTTGTTCAGAATGGTTGGGCCTATGCAACACGGGTGTGTTGTATAGTGTTTAATTAATATTGCTTAATTACTCAACTGTTTTACTATTCTCTCAAATGCTTATTAAATGTTGTTTATGCAAATGAGACTATATTATGCCATCCTTTGTTATCCATTGCATTTGCATATTTGCTGCATGGCTTGTTGAGTATGTCATATACTCACCTTTTAATCATTCATCAGAGGAGTTCTACAGTGATGCTGAAGATAGATGATTAGGCGTAGCCCTGGTCAAGCTGCTTATGGGATGGAGTCGTCTGCGCTGTTTATTTTATTTTCCGCTGCTTAGATTTTTATTGATTGAGAGGAACTATCTACCTCTGTAATGACATTATATTCGCTTATTAATTAGAGTAATAATTGTACGCTATTATCAATTTGTTATTGTGTGCCTCGGCTGATTCCTGGACGAGGGTTTACACACATGTAAGCGTTTGGAATTTTGGATAGAAATTTCGGGCGTGACAAGTTGGTATCAGCGCCCCCTTGACCCTAGGTTATGCCAAATGGTTACCTATAGAAGCCCTCTGAAAATATTGAAAAAGTAGAACTGTTCTCCTCTCTTTCTCTTTTAATTAAACCAAGCTAATGGCACATGCGGTTTATAATTTATTTAATTGTTCTCATCCAAAATTTACTTATTATCCTGTGTCGTTAGTACTGTATATCTATTACTGTACTAATGGCCCATTTATTTTTCAGCAGAGATTTTGCAACCCTTCCTTTTTGTTTATTTATTCATTCAATCATGTGCAATATAATTTAGCATGTTGATTTTATAACTCTCTTATTTATTTTATTTCTTTTGAAACTTGTTATTCAAAAGTGCAAAAATTTGTGATCCTGTTTTCAACTGTTTCAACTTATCTTGCAAAGATTAGTTTAATTTATTTAATTACCTTTTATTTTGATTTTCTAACTTTGTTCAAATTAATCCAAAAACTTGTGCTATTAATTGGATAAATGTCTTAACTCCCTCCTTTCACTTGTCTTTAGATGCCGCGCTTCAAGCCTGAGTACTTGTTCGGTACTGAGGGATTTGTCCAGGAGTTGCGTACGATGTCCTTCACCATAGGATTCGTGACTGCCCCTTTGCATGCCCAGATTCCTCATGACCGTGATGAAGAGAAGTGCCGTGTCAGAGTCACCTTGAACAGTAATCGTGAAGATATCCCATCGGTGATGTTCGAGGCTGGAGGGGGAAACTACATTCATGCTTGTCAGGAGGTGGCCAGGATCGCCATAGGAGAGCTCCGCGAACGCTACAATGACCGGCTGGCTGACACTGAGTATCGCTACCATCCTCGTCAACCCCAGGGAAGTGACCGTGGCAGCTATCTTGAACCCGCAGGGATTGAGAATGATGCTACCACAAGACATTTGGTTGAGATGCTGTGGGCCATGGATAAGTCCCGCGCTGAGGTGGTGTTTGCAGCTCAAGATCGCGAAGACCGGAACCGTGGTAAGATCTGTAAGCTGGAGGACAAGGTGGACCGTTTGGAGAAGGAACTGGCCGAGTTGAAGGGAGAAGCACCACCACAGAAGGCCAGGGTTCGTCTTACCGCAAGAAAGAGAGCTCTTTTTGTCCCTCGCTACCAGTTGGCGCCTAAGGTTCGTGCGGTGGAAGAAGAAGAAGCTGCCCCAGTCCCAGCGAATCCTTTGGTCGTTGTGTTAGTTTGCTTGTTTAAGTTTGGTTGTGTGTGGGTCTCGCATGTGGTTTACATCATTGGTAGGATGTAAATGCATGCGTTTGTTTGCTTTCAAGTGTTAGGAAGTTGGTGAGTTAGTGGTGTGAGAGCTTTCAGTTATAATGTAATAATGAAACTCAGTTAAGATCAATAAAAGTCAAGTTGGTAAAAATTAATTCCCTGTCCTAAGTAGTTTTCCCCCTTGTTTCTCTTCTTGTGCTCCTGTCTATGCCAGTTGGTGCTTACTCGCAGCAATGGGAATGGCCCCAACAACAACAACAACAACAACAACAACAATGGAGAGAATCCCACGCTTGCCTAAGTCCTGGCTCAACAGGCACAGCTCATGAACATGATGATGTAGCAACTCCAGAACCAGCAGAATCAGGGAAACAATCATGCACCTCCCCAGAACAAGTTTGCAGAATTTCTTCGTGTGAGGCCGCCCACTTTTTCTAGCACTACCAATCCAGTTGAGGCTGGTGATTGGCTTCATGCCATAGAAAAGAAGTTGGACCTGCTTCAGTGCACTGATCATGAAAAAGTTTCTTTGCTTCGCATCAGCTTCATGGCCCTGCCTCTGAGTGGTGGGATCATTTCCGTCTAAACAGGACTACTGCGGAACCAATCACTTGGCTTGAGTTCACTGCTGCTTTTCGGAAGACTCACATACCCTCGGGAGTGGTGTCTCTCAAGAAGAAGGAATTCAGGGCACTCACTTAGGGGTCTCGTTCTGTCACTGAATACCTGCATGAATTTAATCGTCTGGCCCGTTATGCTCCAGAGGATGTGCGCACAGATGAAGAGTGCCAAGAGAAGTTCTTGGAAGGCCTGAATGATAAGCTTTCTTACCCGCTGATGACTGGAGATTATTCTGATTTCTAGAAATTGGTAGATAAGGCCATTCGCCAGGAGGACAAGTACAACCGAATGAAACAAAAGAAACGCAGGATTGCTCACTTCAAGGCTCAGCAGGCGAATAGTCAGAGGCCGCGTCTCACTATGGGACCTCAGGCAGTGTCACAGTGTGGATCTTCATCTGCTGTTCGTCCGCAGCGTCAGTTCTTCCACAACAATGTTGGCAACAACAACCGCAGCCAAGCTCCACGTCCTATTGCAACTCCAGCTCAGCACCAGCCGGCCAAGAGGGAGCAGGGAAACAAGCGAGGAGTGTGTTTCAACTGTGGGGAACCAGGTCAATATTCTGACAAGTGCCCGAAGCCCCGACGCGTGAAGGTTGTCCCTGCACAGAACAACTCCACCGCACCAGTGTCCAAGGCTCGGGTTAATCATGTTGTTGCTGCTGAAGCCCAAGGTGCTCTAGATGTGATTTTGGGTACGTTCCCTGTTAACTCAGTTCCTGCAACAGTGCTTTTCGATTCTGGTGCTACGCATTCATTTTTGTCTATGAGTTTTGCGGGAAATCATGGGATGGATGTAGAGGATCTTAGACGTCCTTTAATGGCTAGTACCTCGAGCAGTCAAGCACTCTCATCGCAACGTAGCCCTTCTGTCAGAATAGAGATTCAAGGTGTCCCATTTCTGGCCAACCTTATTCTGTTAAAATCCAAAGACCTTGATGTCATCCTAGGGATGGACTGGTTAGCCCGATACAATGGTGTGATAGACTGTGCCAATAGAAAATTAACTCTCACCAGCAATGATGGTCAAGTTGTAACTGTTCATGCATTGCCTTCTGAGCCCTCAAGGTCAAGTTTTAACCAAATAACTTTGGAAGATATTCCCATAGTACGGGATTACCCAGATGTGTTCCCGGATGATTTACCTGGCGTGCCGCCTAAAAGAGATATAGAATTCAGAATAGATCTGGTGCCAGGAACAACTCCGATCCATAAGAGACCTTATAGAATGGCAGCCAATGAATTAGCAGAGGTCAAGAGGCAAGTAGATGATTTGGTTCAGAAAGGTTACATTAGACCAAGTTCGTCTCCATGGGGAGCTCCAGTCATTTTTGTGGAAAAGAAAGATCATACCCAGATGATGTGTGTGGATTATCGTGCACTAAATGATGTGACTATCAAGAATAAGTACCCGCTGCCTAGAATCGATGATTTGTTTGAACAGCTTAAAGGTGCCACCGTTTTCTCCAAGATCGATCTTCGATCAGGTTATCACCAGTTGAGGATCAAAGAAGAAGATATACCGAAGACGGCTTTCACCACTCGATATGGGTTGTTTGAATGCACTGTTATGACTTTCGGACTTACCAATGCCCCTGCTTTCTTCATGAACTTGATGAATAAGGTGTTTATGGAGTACCTGGACAAGTTCGTGGTGGTCTTTATTGATGACATCCTTATCTACTCTCGAACAAAAGAAGAGCATGAAGAACATCTTCGCCTTGCACTAGAGAAGTTACGAGAACATCAATTGTCTGCCAAGTTTAGCAATTGCGAATTTTGGTTATCTGAAGTAAAGTTCCTGGGACACGTCATCTCAGCCGGAGGAGTTGCCGTTGATCCTAGTAATGTGGAATCAGTAACCAACTGGAAACAAATGAAGACAGTCTGAGAGATTCGCAGTTTCCTGGGTCTTGCAGGCTATTACCGGAGGTTCATAGAGAATTTTTCTAAGATTGCTAAGCCCATGACATGACTGCTTCAGAAAGACGTGAAGTACAAGTGGTTAGAAGAATGTGAGCAGAGTTTTCAAAAGTTGAAAAGTCGCTTAATATCAGCACCCATTCTTATTTTGCCTGATCCAAAGAAAGGTTTCCAAGTGTATTGCGATGCATCCAAGCTTGGGTTAGGTTGTGTTCTGATGCAAGATGGGAAGGTGGTTGCCAATGCATCTCGTCAGTTACGTCCCCATGAAAAGAATTATCCTACTGATGATCTTGAGTTAGCCGCAGTGGTTCATGCGTCGAAGATTTGGCGTCATTATCTCTTTGGTACTTATACGGAGGTGTACACGGATCACAAGAGTTTGAAGTATATCTTCACCCAGCCAGATCTGAACATGAGGCAGCGGAGATGGTTGGAATTGATTAAGGATTATGACATGGGAATTCATTATCACCCAGGAAAGGCCAATGTTGTAGCAGATGCTCTCAGCAGGAAAGGCTATTGTAATGCTACGGAAGGACGACAGATGCCGTTGGAGTTATGCAAGGAATTTGAAAGATTAAATTTGGGAATTGTCAGTAGAGGTTTTGTTGCAGCTTTGGAAGCAAAGCCCACTCTCATTAATCAAGTTAGAGAAGCCCAATTCGATGATCCGGATATTCGAGAAATCAAGAAGAATATGAGAAGAGGAAAAGCTATCGGTTTCTTGAAAGATGAGCAAGGAACTGTATGGTTGGGTGAGAGAATCTGTGTCCCAGACAACAAGGAGTTAAAATATGCAATCCTGAGGGAAGCTCATGACACTTTATACTCCATTCACCCTGGTAGTACCAAGATATACCAAGATCTCAAGGAGAAATTTTGGTGGGCGAGTATGAAGCGTGAGATAGCAGAATATGTAGCTGTGTGTGATGTTTGTCAGCGAGTCAAGGCAGAACATCAGAAACACGCAGGTCTGCTGCAACCTTTAAAGATACCAGAATGGAAGTGGGAGGAAATTGGGATGGATTTCATCACTGGTCTACCCAGAACGTCATCGGGCCATGACTCTATTTGGGTGATAGTCGACAGGCTTACCAAAGTGGCTCATTTTATCCCGGTGAGGACAACATATTCCGAAAGCCATTTGGCGAAATTGTATATGGCAAGGATTGTATGTTTGCATGGTGTTCCTAAGAAGATAGTATGTGATAAAGGTAGCCAATTTACTTCAAAGTTTTGGAAGAAGCTTCAGGAAGAGATGGGTTCTAAGTTGAATTTCAGTACCGTTTATCATCCGCAGACAGACGGACAAACGGAACGGGTAAATCAGATTTTGGAAGACATGTTGAGAGCTTGTGCTTTAGACTTCGGTGGAAGTTGGGATAAGAATCTGCCTTACGCGGAATTCTCATACAACAACAGTTATCAAGCTAGTCTTCAAATGGCTCCTTATGAAGCGTTGTATGGTTGGAAATGCCGCACTCCGCTGTTGTGAGATCAGACGGGAGAACGTCAGGTTTTCGGGACTGATATTCTGAGGGAAGCTGAAGAGAAGGTAAAGATCATTCAAGAAAGATTGCGTATAGCTCAGTCTCGTCATAAGAGTTATGCTGATAATCGCCGAAGGGATTTAAGTTTTCAGGAAGGAGATCATGTGTACCTTCGTGTCACGCCTCTTTGGGGAGTTCATCGTTTTCACACCAAAGGGAAATTGGCACCGCGTTTTGTAGGACCTTATAAGATTGGCAGTAGAAGAGGAGAGGTCGCTTATCAGTTGGAATTACCCCAATCCTTGGCAGGTTTTCATAATGTGTTTCATGTGTCACAGCTAAAGAAATGTTTAAGGGTACCCATTGAAGAAGCTAATCTTGAGCAGATAGAAATCCAAGAGGATCCGACATATGTTGAGAAACCAATCCGTATCCTAGAGACAGATGAGAGAAGAACCAGGAATCGAGTTATCCGTTTCTACAAGGTCCAATGGAGTAATCACTCAGAGGAAGAAGCTACCTGGGAGCGAGAAGATGAATTAAAGTCAGCTCATCCGCATCTTTTCGCCAGCTCTTCCGAATCTTGAGGACGAGATTCTGATTAAGGGAGGTAAGTTTGTCACACCCTAAAAATCCTAAATTTATAAATTGATGTTTAAATGCAATTATTAGAAATAATTTTAAAAGCCTGGAAGCAAAGATCTAATTTTAAATAAGAAATTCCAATATAAAAGTGGGCTAGATAAATTTTTATTAAATACTTCTCTTGATTCTATAGTTCCTAGATTTTTCTGCGATTTATTTGAGCCAAGGAAGTATCTTTAATAAATGGAATTTCATTTTATGAATAATTTAAATGGAAAAAGGTATTAAAATCAATCTTTTGGCTTTGAGCCGAAAGTTGGCCCAAAACCCCTCCATCTCTCTCCCTCGGCCAAGATCGCGCCGGCCCAGCCAGCCTGCCAGCCGAGCCGCCGCTCTCTCCCTCTCTCTCCCGCTGACAGGTGGGGCCCACCTGTCAGAGTCGTCGTCAACCTCGCGCCAGCCGTGCCCTAGCCGCTCCACGCGCAAGCCGCCGCCGCCCTTCCAAATTCGGCCGCGTCTTTCCATCTCCGGTCGAATTGATTGAGGTGAAACGATCTCCTTGATCTCCTCTATCTTTTCTCCTATAGAAACTTCATCTAATTTCGTTTGGAAATCGTCGGATTCAAGCTCGATTCATATTCGTTCCCCCCCCCCCCGAACACTAACTTTCCTTGGCCGTCGCTGGCCGCCGTGGTCCTCCATCGCCGCCCCCTAGCCCCCATATAAGGACCCCCGGGACCTCCTCTCTCCGTCGCCACCCTCGCCTTAGCCCTCCACCGCCGGTAGAGCTCTAGCCGCGTTAGCTCTTGCACCGTTGTCGCCGCCGCAAGTCCAGCCGTGCGCCGCCGCCGCTCCGGTCGTCGTCGTCGCTCGGGAAGGCCGCCGTCGGGTTCGCCAAGTCGTCCTCGTCCTCGTCCCGTCCTCCGTTTTCGCCGAGGACCGCCGGAGCACCGCCGTCGTCGTCGACCCGAACGCCTCTGCCGCTTCAACCTCGCCGCCGTCGCCGTCCATTGCCGTCCGTCGTCGTCCAAGCCCTCGGTGAGTTCGCCACGTTGCCCGCTACGCGTTGGTGCCATCCGTTTGCGCCGCCGCGCCGTCGTTTGCCGGCGAGCATGCGAGGCCTAGTCGCCGCCGGTGATGACGTCATGGCTGACATCAGCGCCGTGCTCCCCGTAGACCCGTGGTGGATCGATTCGATTTCGGCCGTCCGTTTTGGATAAGATTAGATCTCGGCCGTTCGTTCCGTAGACCGTCTCCGTGCACCCGGTCCACCGTGAACCCGAGCCCGCTGATGCAATAAATCCTTTTTCCTTTTCAAAAATAATTCTTTATTGAGTAATAATTCAATTAAAATCCAAATAAATGTTTTAATCCGATTTAATCTTTAAAAATTCATAACTAATTCATCTTAGCTCGAATTTAGTTGGTTCAAGTCTCTAAATTTTTCTAAAATTGAGATCTACATGTTATAAAAATATCCACTTGTACTGTTCATGATTGTTTATGTGATGTTTCTATTCAACTATTGCATTTATTTTTGAATGTCATTGGGTGGGAATAACCTATTGCCTTTGTTATAGCCCTTTTGTTGTTGATTACCTATTCTTTGTCACTTGGTTAATAATTGGATTAGCTAGAACATTATATCGTTTTAGCTAAAGTGATTAGGATGCTTAGCCATGCTTAGAGACACTAGCTCATATAAATGGGATAATTAATGTTGGATTTAATGATGGATTAATGGTAGCTCATGATGGTCAATCGTGATTGGTTAATTAATTAATTTGCCAACTAAAATATGATAATGGTGGGTTGTGAGCGCATGGTTTTGATGGTCGTGCTCATGACAATTAAGGACCGGTTCATGATTTTTGGTTGTGAAACATTAACCGTGCCAACCACAAGCCAGCGTGGGCAACGGCTTTACTTTTTGTATAGTATGGCTCATTGTTGTAACATACCCAAGCCTGTAAACCTGAGAACTAAATTTAATTTAAATGCATCATGTGGTTGTGGAGTGATTTTAATTGTTTTTGGATCTTAATCATCTCATCATATGCATCTTGATAGGCCTAGAGTCACAAAAACAATTAATCTGGTAATTATATGCATCCAAAATTTCCACAAAAATTCTCAAAAATACCTTGATATGTCAGAAATCAACCCACAAATTTTCAGAGTTTTTCAGTAAGGTTTGCTAACTTGTTGATCTCCTTTAATCTCTCCAAAATCCTGAAAAGAACTGCTTAGCAGATTCAAACTTGCTCTCTCCGTAAAATTTATTTCAAAACCTCTTTTTGAAGTTTTGTTTCAGCCAAAGTCTTCTACTAACTTTCTTCTAACACCCTGAGGAGTGGCACACCCTGGATCACTCTCTAACCCTTTCTTCTCTCCCTCCAAAAATCCAATCAGCTTCTAACTGCACTGTCAACTGCTGCTAACCAACACTGTCAATACATGTTCATCACTCCATCAAACCTAAACCAGAGACTTCTAACCCAATCCACTTCAGCACATTTACTCTCCACATCACCCCTGACCAAGAGGATATCTAGCCCAGATTTCTTGCTGCACAAAATCCACCTTGAATCCCCTCCAAAGATCCTTGGCAGGCAACCCTCTTTGACTTAGCCTCCAAGGCTATTTTCGAATTTCTTTCACTGACAGTGGGCCCCACACCCTCTGAGACCCACATGACAGCCTCCCACTCTCCCCTCACAGCATCCACCGTCCCCCATGCCCAATGGATGCCCAAGGAACACAATGAAAGCACCAGCCACCTCTCTCTCTCTCACTCCCCCACTCCACTCTTCCTTATATCCCAAGCCAAAGCACCAGAAGCAACAGCACACTCCCCACATCGCGTTCCAAGTCCAAGAAAACACACCCCACGCACAGAATGCCCAGAGCTTGGCTGTCTTACCCGGCTCCGGCGACTTAACCGTCGTCGCCGTGCATCCCCGGTGAGTCCCTCTCTCTTCCCTCCTATGGAACGTGACCTACGCATCACGCCGAGCTCACCCATACCCCTTTTGCCCTAGGACCAATCTGTCGAGCACGTGGTGGGTGTCACCATCCTCGCCGCCGGCCACCTGAACCGCCGACGCCGCTCCGGCCGCCGTTCCTCACCACCGAAGCAACACCAAGCTCCGGTGAGTTTTCGCCGGATTCCTCGTGCATGCACCCTCTGTGGCTCATCTCTAACACCCCCGTACTCTCGAAGTTGCAGTTCGCGCCTTGAGTCGACCCGGCGACGTCGACGCTGGAGTTTTGCCGCCGTTGGCCAACAACCACCACCTCCGCCGCTCCCTGGACCTCGCTGCCTCCGTTTCTCTGCTTGGTAAGCACCCTGGTACCATATGAGAGCACATGCACTAACCCTTTGCACTAACCAAGCCTCTGCATGCACATGCATGGGCATACCGAGACACACCGCCACTGTAGCTCATGTTCCATGGGCTACAGACCACCATTTCCCTCACCACCACCACTCACGGATGCGCAAGAACGTCCTCTACATTTTCAATCCACCGATCGCCGCCGGTGAGCCATAGACCGAGCTCAGCCATGGCTGCTCCCGATGTGAGCTAGCTGGGGACTTCATTTCTTGAATTTGATCGACACTAGGGTCCAATCTGAAAACTGCCATGACTCATATTACTATAGCAGAACCTTGATGGAAATAAACAAAAGAATAGGGACTCTTAATAAAGTTTGTTGTCCAAGTGGCAGAAGAAGTGCGGGTTGATTCCCCCAACTTCCGAGGGCCTCTCTGCAAATCTCCTTTCACTGACCTGTGGACCCGGCTGGAATTCAATTTCGAAAATTGATTTCTATTTTGGTTTAAAACAGAGAATGAGCAGAACTTCTAAAATTTGTAGAAAATTCATTTTAACTTAAAAAATTGTGAAACCAGTTTTATTAGATCCATAAAGCTGTGAGCTATTTTACAAAAATATAAAACTGGGTACTTTCTGTACAAACTTTTCCTTTATTTTTGTTTTGCCATAATGTTGCCTAGAACTTGTTAAATCCATAACAAATTGAATATAGCTATAAAAATTGTGAAACCACTTCTGTTAAATTTCTAAAATCATGCTCTGTAACTTTGTAAAAGTAATTTCTTCACTTCTATACAAAAATGTTGCTTAATAGAACTTAGCCCTTTTTAAACCTTTTTAATTGTAAAATGCATATCTCTGTAAATAAAAAGTGACAAAATAAAAATTCCTTCAACAGAGACCACCTAAGACCAGCACACACTCACTGCATAAGTTTCATGCATTTTCATGCATTTTGGTTCTTATGCATTTTTGTATTTATCGTATACGCGTATTTTGTATAGAGGAAGAATACGTCGAAGAAGAAGAGGGTGAGTTTGTTGACGACCAGGTTCACGAGTCTGCAGACGAAGGCAAGTTTGCCCCTCCTTTGATCACATTGATTCTATGTTTTATTGGGCTAAATGATTCTATTGCAAACATGCATACGTTAGCTAGTATTACTTTTGGTAAAAAAATATATAAATGTGGGAATGGTAGATATGACCTAATTGCTGCATAATCCACCTTGAAATATTGAATCCTTGCTGGTTGTAACCATAGAGTGCTTTTGAATACAATTATTGTGTTCTTTGGGATTATACTATGCTTATATTGCCGCTATATGCTTATATTCGGTTACCGCCTTGCAAATTACTCGTTTTGATAAATGTTATATGTGAAAATGGTTATTTTGATGTTGCTGGACAGAAATTTAAATGTGTGAGTATTGTGAACGGAAAATGGAGATAACTTGTTTTTAGACTTGGGCGGCGAGTGGTGTACATATGGTGGTAGTTGTACACCGATAGGGGGAGCGTTCGCCCGGGTCGATTAAGGACCCCACTCTATGTCACCAACTAATGAAAACAGTACAAACCACATGTGCTAAGTATGGGCTGGCCTCAACCTATTAAGTTGTTTAGAGTTTAGCCTTGCATCTTGGTAGGCCGAAGGGTATGGGTTACCGGGTTTTGGTAACTTATCGGAACTTCCTATGGTTTGTGATATGATGAAATTGATTAATGATATGTGGTATGTGATGATTTTAGCGGGTAGTCTATCCAATACAACGGTGTCGTGCCTCGTGAGGGATTCCGGGCCTGGGTTCCTTACGGCGCTAGGTTAAAGCGTGGGCCCGCTACCTAGTGGCGCTACCTTGCTAGTAGCGTGGGTAAAACACACATCGTGCTGGTGCAAGGCTAGACAATAAACAATGTAACGGTTCCATTATGACCTCTAGATCACACTCAATGTGTAGAGTGTGGTGATACCGACGGGTATCGGAAAAACTAGAGCGATCCATATCATGTGGGCTTAAAAGTTGTACAAACTCTGCAGAGTCTAAAACTAATCGATTAGCCGTGCTCACGGTCATGAGCGGCATGGTGAAGTGTCATGAGTATAATTTGTGATTTTGATAAACTCTTGTGAACCTGGAAAATGGTTGGAATGTTTTGTTTGTGAACTTGGGTAAAGTTCGGTGAATGGTGATGAGATGATGGAGAGTGGTGATGATCTACCTTGAGGGGTAGATGTGTGTTATTTATTCATTCACATTACAAGTTTTACTTACTCAATACTATTGTTATAAAATTCCGTTGCGAAACATGTTGTGAACTAAAATTGGCATTTATGCAAATTAACCTATACACAGCTTATCCTTGAATATGGCCAACATGTAGTATGCTAGGATTGTTTGCTAGTACATTAATTTAATTAATGTATTAATTTCTTGCTTTCTTTTACTTGTTTATGCTCAAACCCCGCTGCAGGTAATGACTGTTTGGATGAGGAGTTTGATGCATCTTGTGATGTTGCAGATTTCCAGGATGGTTCTAACTAGGGATTTACCCTAGTCGGTTTGCCTATGGGCTTTTGGGTAGCACGCTTACCGCATGAACCAATATTTATGGCTTGTCGCCAACTACTACTTAGAACCTTATTAAGATTATTTATGCTTATTGCTTAGAACCACTTATTATTTGGATATCATGCTTGAGATGATTTATGTGAGACTATGTTGCATTCCTGGGCAACTAGTCCCACATGAGGATGGGTTTGAAATGGTTGAAATAACCGGGGAATATGCCTTTGTTGAGATCGAGTCTCTGGAGTACGCTTTTGGCCGCCACCATCGAGTGGTTGACGGGCGTATGACATAGATGACTGGTGTGGCTATTCCAATGGTTGTGTCTTCTATTTCATATCCGATGGCTTAGAGCCTATGTAGTGCACTCTTCAAGACATGTCGGGGCCTGCGATGAGGTTGGATGGTTACCGTATTTATTTGGGCTTTATTTGAGACCCCATCCATCCAGATATTTCGCGCTGACATGCCTTGGAGCGTTGCACCACCTAGGCTTTGGGACGTCCTCACAATTGTGGAGCACCAGACTGTGAAGTGGCGGAGATAAGCCCACGGGGATCGCTGGGGAATCCATGCCTTGTTTATAAGGGGGTGATTATGATCCAGGAGCGGTGCACTACTTTGAATTGTGTTATGCAGGGGGTATATGTCTTTCGTGATTAGACTCATACCTCTCACCATAATAAATGATGATGATAATAATTTGTTTAGCTCCTGGTTTGGAATGGTATATTCCTGGTTTGGAGATAGAACTGTACAGCCGGGATTGGTTGTTCAGAATGGTTGGGCCTATGCAACACGGGTGTGTTGTATAGTGTTTAATTAATATTGCTTAATTACTCAACTGTTTTACTATTCTCTCAAATGCTTATTAATTGTTGTTTATGCAAATGAGACTATATTATGCCATCCTTTGTAATCCATTGCATTTGCATATTTGCTGCGTGGCTTGTTGAGTATGTCATATAATCACCTTGCAATCATTCATCAGAAGAGGAGTTCTACAGTGATGCTGAAGGTGTGGATGATTAGGCGTAGCCCTGGTCAAGCTGCTTGTGGGATGGAGTCGTCTGCGCTGTTTATTTTATTTTCCGCTTCTTAGATCTTTATTGATTGAGAGGAACTATCTACCTCTGTAATGACATTATATTCCTTATTAATTAGAGTAATAATTGTACTCTATTATCAATTTGTTATTGTGTACCTCGACAGATTCCTGGAGGAGGGTTTACACACATGTAAGCGTTTGGAATTTTGGATAGAAATTCCGGGCGTGACACGCCGCCGCACGCGTCGGCTCGTGGGTGTGGAAATTGGAAAGCTCCTATCGCGTGCCCCTGGATCACGCGGACGTTGAGTGAGACGTCTCATCCTGTGCCCCAAGATCACGGCCAAAATCGCCGGCAACCGTAGCACTGTAGCAGCCATGGCAGGACAAGTCTCCACGGGCAACGCAGCTGCATCAGCTTCCATGGCAGGAGAAGGGCAGGAGGAGGACCCTGCAGCCACTGGGACATCTCATCTCGTGTCGTTTTCACCTGCCCTAGCACATGGCATGGAAGGACATGGATTTCAATCACCTGCGCTCATGGACGTCGAAATCGCCAGGGATGTTGGAGCCGGCGGCGAGCGGATAACGCAGGTAATATCGTCTAGTTCTTTAATTATCATGTTTTTCAATCAGCATTGTTTGATGATGGATGATGTGCACCTATATGTAGAGGATGACCATGATCATGACAATCATAATATTTCTTATATTGTGTTAATATAAGTATATAACTTTCGTTATCAACTGATTGTACAGAAAGTGGATGATAAAGTAGTGCAAACTTTGATTGTTCCTCAAGTTGGAATGTCTTTCGAATCAGAGAATAAAGCATATGAGATGTACAACACCTATGCCGGGAAGGTTGGATTCAGTATTATAAAGAGCAATGTAAAGCGCCGATCTGATGGAACTATATATCAAAAGTATATGGTTTGCAGTAAGCAGGGACAGCGAGAAACTAGCTCATCACTGGACACTACCAGGACATGTTGCAAGGCTCGTGTTCAGTTTAGTGTTTGTCGAAAGGAAATTTGGACGGTGCAAAAAGTTATACTTGAACACAACCATGATCTTGTCAGTCCAGATAAGTCGCACAAGCTGAGGTCCAAACGACATGTTAAAGAAGCGGATAGGCAACTAATTGGCCAGATAAGGGAAGCCGGAATTTAGCCAGCCCAAGTGTATGGCTTTATGAAGGAGTGGTATGGTGGAGCTGACAAAGTGCCATTCTCAAAGATGGATTGCAATAATGAGATTGGTCGTGTACGCAAGAAGTACTTAGAATCCAATGACACACAAACATTATTGGAATACTTGAGGAATAAGCAGTTAGAGGATCCTACATTTTTTTATGCCATTCAAGTAGATGAAGAAGATGGCCGAATAGCTAATTTCTTTTGGGCAGATGGTCAATCTATCATGGATTATGCATGCTTTGGTGGTGTTGTATCATTTGACACCGCATTTGACACCAATAAGTTTGAAATGCCTTTTGCTCCACTCCTTGGAACCAACCATCACAAGCAAACAATAATTTTTGGGGCTGCATTGTTATTTAACCAAACTATTGAATCATTTGTTTGGCTCTTTGAAACCTTTCTAACAGCTATGTCAGGCAAGCATCCAAGCACAATTTTCACTGATCAAGATGCAGCCATGGCAGCAGCAATTGCTTTTGTATTCCGAAATGCAAGCCATCATCTTTGTTTGTGGCACATTTATCTTAATGGTGGTAAAAATCTCAGCCATGTAATTCATAAGCATCCTAACAAGTTTCTAGCTGATTTTAAGAGATGTGTTTATGAAGACAGATCAGAGTATTACTTCAACAAGATGTGGCATGAATTGTTGAGTGAATACAATCTTGAGGATAACAAATGGATGTCAAACCTATATAAGTTAAGGGAGAAGTGGGCTATTGTCTTCCGTAACTCTTTTACAGCTGACATAACCTCGACTCAAAGGAGCGAAGGTATGAATAATGTCTACAAGAAAAGATTTCGTAGGAAACTCGGTCTTTCGGAACTCCTTGTAGAATGTGATAAGGTTTCAGCTACTCTCCGTGAAAATGAATTGGATGCAGATTTTAAGTCCCAACACTTGAACCCGGTTACTTACATTCCAAATTTACCTATGTTAAAGATTGCAGCGGAATCATATACTAGGAGGATGTATTCAGAGTTTGAGGATGAGTTTAAACAACAATTTAAATTGTCATGTAAATTGTTAAAAACTGAGGGAGCAACCTTGACATTTGTGGTTTTGCTTATGGAATCTGATCACGAAGCGACTGTTGTATTCAACCCTACAGATATGACCACCACATGTTCTTGCAGAAAGTATGAATGCATTGGTATGTATACATAATTTAAATTACAATACGATTTCGAGTACAAATTTTTGAAAAATTGCATATGTATGTTATAGGCTTAGTGTGCAAGCATGCCCTCAGAGTCTTCAATATGAATGAAGTTTTCACTTTACCATCTCATTATATACTCAATAGATGGACAAAATATGCAAAGAGTGGATTTTACATTCAGAAACAAGGAAATGAGAAGGAAACTTTGAAAGCACATGCTGCACGTATCTCTCGACATGCGACATCTGTTGCGTTGAAGTGTTCAGTGTCGAAAGAACTTCTTGATGATTTGGAGCAAGCCATAAATAAGTTGGACTTGGAAGCAGACAATTCTTTAAGCAAGATGCAAGAAGAATCATGTGAGGTTCCTCTAAATTCAAATGGGTGTGTCAAGGACACATTAAATGGTACTATATCGTTTTTAGTTCCTCGGGTGGTGAAAGGCCCAAAAAGTCGACGATCAAAAGATGTAGTTGAAAAGAAGAAAGGGCAGAAGAAAAGTTCTAAGAAGAAAGGTATTGATCCTACCCATTGTAGCATGTTATTTCCTGTTCTCTTAATCTTGTTTGTTTTCATCCTCTTATATGCTACATCCTTGTTGACCTATAGTTGAAGACCCAAATAATGCGTCAGAAAATAGAGATGAAGATGCTGGTGATGTGTATGGGCAATCTTCAACCATGGATGCAAATGATATGTATGGGCAATCTTCAACCATGGTTGCAAATGATGTATATGGCGAATCTTCGACCATGCCTACTCCTTTGATCCAAGGCGGATATACAAATATTTTATTTGAAGTCCAGCAAGATTGCACATTGTCCTCATCTGCCAGAAAGTTACATTTTCCATGAATTGTAGGCCTTTTTGGAATGGATTTGGGTGTGTGCATTAATTTGTACTCTTTTACTTCTTTTACTGTGTTGAACTCGATTTTATTTCCAATTGGGTGTAGAAAGTTTAGGCATTCAGCAACAGACTGAATGTTACTCAAAATTTCAGTTGTTGGTCAGAATAACTTCAGATCTACCTGTCATGAGGAAATTCACTCATTCCATATTTTATTTTTGAAAGGAATCGGAAAAACAATCACATATGTTGACGCGTCCATCACCTTGTATAATTCAGAACACCAACATGCCATGTGTATTTTAGATTTACAAAAATTGTACAGATTACAAACGGATGAATTTCCTTGCAATTACATTGCAGCTTGTATGATTTCAACTACAATCCTTGCAAACTGTTAACATTTCGCAGATTACATAGTACATATTACAAAGCCTGCATATTAAACTACAGTCCTTTGAAAACCATCCTCTTGTGGCAATTAAAGTCCTTTCAGGCAGAGCATTTTCCTCCTTTATATTTTGCACAGAAAATACAGAACCACCATGATAAAAAGTGAGGCTTGAGCTCAATCCACAATATGCATCTCACTGATTCTAATCCATCAGTCCAATCCAGGAGAAGAACCTGCAAGAAAATGAGCAATTTAATCCACTAGTCCATCTTACTGATGGAGATCTAGTCTTCTACAGTCCAAGGTTTAGGAAACAATTTCAAAACTATGTTCTTCCATTTTCAGGGAAGTGATTTCGAAATGTATGCGTACATTAGTTTACAGCAAGACTTATATATAAGTTCAGTTGTTTGTTGTCTGGTGCTTCTTCAGCGGGAGGAAAGCACCCGGTAGATACCATTGGAAAATAAATATACATAAGTATTGAACATTGCTCTGCTGCTGAATTATTGTCAGAAACGAAACAGAGATTGCAGCTGTAGTTTCAGGTGAGAGCAAATAATCTAGGTCTGCAGACACTGGTGGTGGTTCTGATTTCTAGAGAGATGACGTACCTATCAGAATCAGACTTGTTGTCTAGACAATACATCCACGGCACGGCACGGCCGCTCGCCGTTGCCGCCGGCGCTCGCTGCTATGAGAGAAGCAGAGGGGAACACGCGGGCGGCGGCGGTAGATGAGCAGGCGCATCGAGACTTTGAGAAATAAGGGAGGGATATACTTTAGCCAAGCTGGCGCATTGAGGGAAGCGTGAGCGCGGAGGGAGCCGAGACGGGAGCCGATCGATTCTCAGCCGAAGGGAGCCAGCCGAGACTTGCGCTGGAGGCCCTACGCGCGCTCTTGTTGGATCGGTAGCTGGGCCACGTGTCGCTCATCCAGATCGGGGCTGCACAGCAGGCCCGCTGCACCCCTCCATCACCAAATTTTTTTCCTGACTTGCTTGGCTGAAGTGCTCAAGCTGGGATGCCCATGTCCTTGAAAGTCTTAGAGAAGAGGATGTTGAGGGTGCCGCCGCCGTGGACGAGCACACTTTTCAGGCGCACCCCTTGGATGACTGGGTCAAGGACGAGGGGGTAATGGCCTGGGTGGTCTGATCTGTCGAAAGTGATGGCCACCTCGAACCATCGGAAGTATTGATTACGGACCAAGGAGCTTCTTTTATGTCTAAGGAAGTGAAGAGTTTTGCCGAATCTTATGGTATTAAGTTGTTAAGTTCTTCTCCTTACTACGCTCAGGCTAATGGACAAGCCGAGTCGAGTAATATGACGTTGTTGAAGCTAGTAAAAAAAGAATATAGAGGAACAGCCAAAGAAGTGGCATGAGGTGCTTTCTGAAACATTGTGGGCTCATAGGATTTTTAAACATTGTACTACTAAAGTCACTCCTTTTGAGTGGTTTATGGTCAAGAAGCCGTTTTACCGGTTGAGGTAAATCTTGGTTCTCTTTATTATATCAAGAAAGATGATTTGTCAAGTAAAGATTACAAGACATTGATGGGAGACAACCTTGATGAAGTCATCGACAAGCGTTTGAAGGCTTTGGAAGAGATAGAGAAAGAGAAGAAAAGGGTGGACAAGGCGTACAACAAAAGGGTGAAAGCAAAGTTGTTTCAAGTTGGAGACTTGGTTTGGAAGACAATTTTGCCTTTGGGTACTCGATCCAGGGAGTTCGGTAAGTGGTCTCCTAGTTGGGAGGGTCCTTATCGAGTATGTGGCATTGTTCGAAGGAACGCATATTTTTTGGAGACACTTCAAGGAGAGCGTTTTCAGTGAGCAATCAACAGGAAATACTTGAAGAAATACTTCCCGAGCGTTTGGCAAGATGCTTAGGAGGTACTATGGCCGGTAATTGGATTATCGCCCTAAGACCAAAAACATGTTCTATCCTTTTAGATTCACGTTGTTCATAAAAAAGGCAGGGGGCATGTGTTTACACCCAAATTTGGCATCTAGGATCGAAATAGGAAAAATTGCCAAAGTTTGGAGTCCTGCCGATTTCCTCCAGAGAGAACCGGTTTGACCGCTATGTGTTGGCCGGTCAGACCGTCGGGTGAGGACCGGTCAGACCGGCGGTGTGTGGCCGGTCTGATCGGCAGAGTCCGAGTCCGGGTCTGTTTCGTCGGATCTCGAAGTTTCCTTGCTCGGGAAGACATGTTCGGGTTTCCTTTGGATTCTATCCCGTGTTGGACGTGGAGGAGGGCCTGTAGAGGGCAAGACCAACCCCTATATAAGGGGGTAAGGCCGGTTCATTGTAACAATCAATCAATCAAATCGTTTTTCATATTGCTTTTAGTTTTCTCCTAGTTTGTCCATCTTTATTTATTTGCGTCGTAAATCGTCTGCCGCCGCTGCGAGAGTGCGACGCCTCTTTGTAGGTTTGTCCTTAAAACCTTATGTTTTGCCCACGAAACATGTAGTTATCTAAAATCGGCTCCGCTAGCCGGTTTAGTTATCAAAACCCATCTTGGTTTAGCTTTTGCTAGATTGGGGTGGTTGGCGACTCTAGGATCACCTCAAGGCGTTTAGGTGCTGCAATCGTGCTTGTCAACTTGTCAAAAAAGTTGCCAACAACAGCGATCACTGTATACTATTCCTCGTATATCCAAGGGACCACATCGTCGTAGTTCTTGATCCGGCCCACTACAACGAGAAGACGTTGATGGAGTTCCTTATCTTGCTGAATTTGTAAGTTTGAAACATACCCCCTGCATACTATACTTATTAGATGTAATGTTAAAGTTAGCTCAAACAAATATTTTATCTTTGTAGAGGACACGACTATCACAAAAGACATGGCTGGTTCGTAAAGGATCAAAAGAGAACAAAGCTTCTCGTAAAGGCACGCTGGCCGGTATGTGATCAAATATTCGTTAAATTAATGATGTGATTATTAGTTCTTAATACTGACTGTTTACTGTTCTTACATAGTGTTACAAGCAACCCAGCGCCACTAACCTATACGGATATTACGTGTGAGAGATGCTCAGAGTCTGTGGGAGATACAGAACTGAGTTTACAGATGTAAGTCATCGTGCTCCTTACATATAGGAAATAGTTCATTTAAGTTGATTTTAACACATATCATTTTTCTTCTATTTTCATAGCTCCCGAGCATCCCATATACCGCAAACCGGTTCAACCAAAAAACGCTTCTCAACTTCTACGTGGACTTATGCCGGTTCATTCGTCGCGACATCTGTAACCATCTGGGGAGTTCTACGACCCTTACAGCGAACTTTCTATGGACCCCCAATTCAAAAACCTACAAGAGTAGGACAAAGAACATGCAATAGATTAAAAAAGATCTATTTGTGAGGGAGTCATAACTTGTAACATTATGAACACTAGACATGTCACTACTTTAATATGTGTACATGTACATATGCTATGTAATTATATATATCGATGTTTGTGATTGAGCGCGAATAATTTATATATAACTGTACAATTCAAAAACACTTACACAAAAGAAAAAGACTAGAAGTGTGTAGATATTTCCAAATGGTTAGCACGTAGGGTGACTATACGAATCTATTATCCCGTGCGGTCGCCCTAACACATGCTAGCCTACTGGGATTATCGATTATCCCATGCGGTCGGTATAACTGGACCGTACAGGATAATCGATTATCCCGTGTGGTTTACTTAACCCAACCACACGGGATAATCGATTATGCCGTGCGGTTGGGCCGCCCGCACGTGAAAATATGGATTTTCGCAGAGACCTGGGTGCAGACGGACAAGACCTCCGCACGGAAAAGGCCATTTTGACCACACGAAAAAAATCTTTTTTTACTAGTGATACTTGTTCTAGTTACACGCAACTGCATCAAAGTATGCAACATCTCAGGCAATAAATAAAGCAAAACAATCTTGTCGAGTGAGTATAATTAAATCAAATCCCATTGTGCTTAAATTACATACAAAACGTACAGCGTTCATCCTGCGATAAGCCCGTGCTGTAGCTATCTGCCCTCTACAACTGTTACAGTCCAGCTTCTTGCGCTGTTGGACCGGCTGGCCTCCGTGTCGTCGCTGAGGCTCCTCCCCGTGCAGAAAGCAGGCTCGCACGGCTCCAGCAGCGCGGGGCTCTCGCTGCTCAGCATCATGGTCACCGCCGACATGGTCGGCCTGTGCCTCGGCTGCTCCTGGACGCACAGCAGACCAATCTGGATGCACCTCAGCACCTCCGTCACGTTTGAGGAAGTGCCGGCGATAGACTGATCCAAGAACTCTAAGCTCCGACCTTCCTTCCACAGCCTCCATGCCTGAAAACAGCAGCGAATTTGTCATCGTTCTCCTTAATTTGTCATACGTCAAGTTTATTTGTGAAGTTGTATATATATGTCAGAAGAAGATTGAGAAACGTTCAGAGGTTTTCCGGCTAGCTCTATAAGGTGGTGGATTAGACAACCTAGGTTCGAAGGCTCACCCTTCTAATTATTTGATATTAGGTCCTTCCCTAATATTCGCGTCTTTTATATGTAAGAAAAGATTGAAGGAGGCATACATATCTAAGGAGGTTCAGGTCGAGCTCATTGTGGTAGAATCCTCTGTTCTTCTTGCCACTGACAATCTCCAGTACCAGGACGCCGAAGCTGAAGACGTCAGATTTCATCGAGAATACGCCGTCCATCGCGTATTCAGGAGACATGTATCCGCTGCAACCACGAGAAGATGTAATTAGCATAGTGCTTTGCTACACATTGCTGCTGAAATAATTAATGCATCAACTTACTATGTCCCAACTACTTTCTTGGTATATGCACTAGTCTGGTCAGTTCCAAATATTCTCGCAACACCGAAGTCTGAGATCTTGGGGTTCATGTCTCTGTCAAGCAAAATGTTGCTTGCTTTAAGATCTCTATGAATTATCCGTAGCGCGGAATCTTGATGCAGGTATAGTATTCCCCGCGCGATCCCGTTGATGATATTGAATCGCTTTGACCAGTTTAAAATTGATTGTTTCTCTTCATCTGAACAATCATTCAACAAGCTGACGTCAAGATTACATGTCATGTCAGTAAAGGAATCCAATAGGCATTAAGATCAGAAGTTGAAATAGCAACAACTCACTGAACAGGAAAGTGTTGAGGCTACGATTGTGCATGTACTCGTAGATTAGCATCCTCTCTGAACCGTCAATGCAGCAACCAAGTAGCCTGACAAGATTCCTGTGCTGAAGCTTAGCTATCAGCTTGACTTCATTCTTGAATTCGCGGAGACCTTGCGTCGATCTACGTGACAGTCTCTTGACAGCTATATCTTGTCCGTTGTCAAGTCTCCCCTGCAAAACTTATATATGTCACCAGTTAATTCAGAATTACTAATCAATTAAAATCTGAAGATGCCGATCATATGTTTTGACAGTCCTAACTCTCAAGCTCAAACAATACATTACCATGTAGACAGGGCCAAATCCTCCTTGGCCAAGCTTGTTATCAGCTGAAAAGTTGTTGGTGGCGTAAAGAATGGTTTCTATAACGAACGACGGCAGATCCAAATCCTGGTGATTTCCATGACCAGTAGGACGCATGGAATTGTTGTCCTGGGCATCGTTGGATGCAGCAACATGGTTTCTTTGCCAGAAGGGAGTAATCTCCCAATTGTTCAGTGCTGAAGCAGTATGGTTTCTTTGTCCGAAAGGAGTAACCTGTCCATTGTTCAGTGCTGATGGGATCGCCTTCCTGTTCTTCTTTGCCTTGATGACACAGATGACAAGTCCAGCTAGAAGCAACAATAGTGCGACAACGGATGGGACAATGATTTCGACGAGCTTAGCTGTCTGTGAATTGTCTGAAACAGAATTGGTGGCTGCAAAATTCACAGAAAAATTGTTCAGTGGCCTACTGGAGGAATCTCTTTTCTCAACTTGCCAATCAACTACCTAACTTGATGAAAGTGGAAGTAATTGACAGTTATTTGCAAAAGCCAAGGCAGGTTTCAGCATTCAATTGACCAACAAGAACCAAAGAAAAATGAATCTGATTTTGATGTTCTACTGATCCTTATTGGCAGCAATCGTCTACTCCAACCTAATTAGTTCTAATCTAAACGGTTAGCATTAGTTAATATTTTTCTGATATTCTTGTTACGTTGGCGATAAGGAACTGAATTTTCTTTGGGGATAAAAGGATGATCAGTTGGAAGTCAGGTACAGAAAAGGATTGGAGATGAGTACACTGAATATGAAATGGCAATACATGCGTTTCTTTTTCCAACAGTGAACATCAATGTGGTTGGACCTAACAGCAGCTCCATTTAAAACCCAAACTATTATGTAGAGGTTTGGGGCTTTGACTTTTGATGTTTAAGTTTGATCAGCAAGTGAGAACTCTGAGAAGAAAAAAGAAGGAACTTTTAGCTAGCTGCGCAAGTAGCATTGCCCTAAAATTTTGACCAAGTAAGCAACGTTTATAAGAAGTAAACGACAGGTATGCACTTTAATTGCATGAACAGCGGAAACAAGGCTTAGGTGGGGACAGAGAAACTTGTAAGCGTGCATAATGCAGCAGCAAAACGTCAACTCTGAATGCCCCGGAAAGCAAAAACAGAAGTGCGTGTCTGTTCTCTACTCTGTTTATACTGATGACCCCTAAAATAAACTTATAGCTCAAAAGAAAAGAAAAGTGACAAAGAAACAATAAAACTTTTAATCTAAAGAGTAGTGAAAAATGACAAATGAAAGCACGGAGTCAGCAAAGTAAGAGTTGAAAAAAAGATGGAAGAACTCACGGAGATCAGACGCAGCCAGGCGGACGAACAGGTCCTGGCCTCCGTTGTCGAACTGCCTCATGTCAAGCAAATCGGCCGTCCACATGAAGCACCCCTTGGCGTCCGCGCTGGTGACGTTGGCACTGGCGTAGGCGCGGCACGCGCAGTTGCTCAGGCAGCTGAGCCGGCACTCCTCCAGGCCCAGCGCCATGTCCACCGTCGCGTTCGCCGACTCCGGCAGCTTCATATTCCTCGTCACGGCGAACCCGTCGCCGCCGGTACAGTTGAGCACCGTGCGCCTGATGCACCCGCCAGACCCGTCACGCAGCGCCCATGCCTTGGGGTACCGCGGCTCGAACCCCTCCGCGCAGCCGCACATCGGCGACTGCTCGACGTTGCAGACGCCGTAGGCACCGCAGGCGCGGTAGGCCTCGCACTCGTCCATGGGGTACGACGAGAAGACGCTCCACGACCGCGTCGTGTCGATCCACATCAGCCTCTGGATCTGCCCCGACGAGTTCATCACGAACCGCGTCAGGATCGTCGTGCTGTCGTCCACCTCGTACCGGTAGTATGCCTCGTCGGCCGTCGACACGTACTGGTAGCTCAGGAGGGTGTTCGTCCTGAGGTTAGGCACGCCGGAGAACTGGTACCCATTCCACGGGCCGCTGCCGTACGTCCTCGTGGACCACCGGTACAGGAAAAACTCCGGCGAGCCGCTCGGGTCGATCCGGAAGGAGTACTCTCCGGGGGACGGGTCATCGGCCGCCCTCCACGAGTTCATGTACCGGTCAAGGCCGGTGCGGAAGTCGATGCCAAGCTTCATGCCGGGGAGCAGAGTGTCGGTCGGGTAGTCAAAGCTCTGCCACGCAACGCCGGCGCTGGCGAACCGCAGCACGAAGTTGCCGTTGTCAAGGAGCTGCGCCGTGGCGCTGCCGGCGCGCAGCACAGAAGCCGACATCACCGGCGACGCCCACACGACCCTGCCTTGCCCGTCCACAATGGCAAGGCTTCCATTGCCGTTGATCTTGAGCGTGGGCGAGCCGCCGACCACCGGGCTCCTACGGTTGGCGACCCACACGACGGTCCGCGCTAGGATGTTGCTGTACCATATCCCGAGGTACCTGCGCCCTGCCGGGGCGGCGTCCGGCGTGAAGAAGCCGAGCGTGAAGGTCCCTCCGGCCGACACGATCGTCCGGTTGCCCGCGAGTGGCGCCTCCATGGTGACCGTGTCGACGGACGCGGCCGGCGAGAGGAAGAGCAAGAGAACGGCCGCCAACGGTAGAGCGCGCCACGGCCATGTCACCATCATGTTTCTTTTGGCGAGGCGAGTTGTCTGTTCTTCTAAGAACGCGACGCGATGGGCGCGCGGGTTTATGCTCGTTTTGAGGAGCACTCGCGCGGCGAGGCCGTGTGCCCCTTGTGTTTCTTCCTTTTTTGTGTGTGTGTTGGGGTGCGGCTGGATCGGCGGAGTTGTGTGGGTCTGGACATGCGCTGGGCCGCACTGGGATGGACTCGTGCCTCATGGCCAAGACAAGGGGTCCGTCCCTCGTCTTGTTTGCGTGGCCGATGTGCGCCAGGCTTGCGTGGTTACTGTTGTAGAACGGCTACGTCAACGGATCGTCCAGATCCGCTCCCTTCCCTCCCACAGAAGATGGGGTGCGAGAAGATGTAGAATCCCGTATCCCTTCCCAAACAATCACACCACAGGAGACAATGGACACAGGATATAGGGGTGGAGCTCTCTCTTTTTTAATCAATGATTGTGTGTATAATGATGGGCACCCCTGCCCCTCTATTTATAGGTAGAGGGAGTCTTAGAGATAAGAACGGTTTTATCTCTAAAACCGATTCCGATTGGTCCACAAGTTAGAATCTTATCTCCCCATGGAGATAATATTCGTAACACTCCCCCTTGGACCTATCCACGACCAACTTATGCCTCGTCAAAACTCCTACCAAAACCCTGTGGGAAAAAGGCTAGGAGAAAGAGTACATAGTTGTCGCCATGCATCACACACCGCTGCCTCATTAAAAACCTTTGTGAGGATCGCAAGCTCCACTCAACTAAGGAAAAAAGAGTACAACGTTGTGAACTCGCCTGTCCACTAACTAGGCCAAATTCAGAGGTTTCTCTCCCCCTGAACCCTGCAAGTCTCTAAGTCTTCTCATCCCAATGTCTCTAACGAATTTTCGGAAAGTACATGTTGGGAGAGACTTAGTAAACAAATCTGCCAAATTGTCACATGACTTGGACTGCAGGATCTTCACCTCACCTTGCTTCTGAAGCTCATGAGGATAGAAGAATTTAGGAGCAATATGCTTCGTCATATTGTTCTTAACATAGCCTAGTTGCATCTGTGCGACACATGCTGCATTATCTTCATAGATAATCGTGGGGGCATTGGAGATACTCAAACCACAAGACCATTCAATATGGTGAGTCATCCTTCTAAGCCATGCACACTCACGTGTGGCTTCATATAGTGCAATGATCTCTGAGTGGTTTGTAGACGTCGCTACCAAGGTCTGTTTACTAGACCGCCACGAAATGGCTGTACCACCACAGAGAAATACAAAACCAGTTTGAGATCGGGCATTATGGGGATTGGACAGATATCCTGCATCTGCATAGCCCACCATGGTTAAGTCTCATTGCCTTGGAAAGAAAAGGCCGAGATCTTGAGTACCTTGGAGGTACCTGAGTACTGTCTTAACGCCAACCCAATGTCTCCTTGTAGGAGACGCACTGTATCTTGCTAGAAGATTTACCGCGAACACAATATCAGGCCTGGTGCAGTTCGCAAGGTACATCAGTGCTCCAATGGCGCTTAAGTATGGGATTTCCGGTCCCAACCCTTCCTCAGTTTCACTCCTAGGACGGAATGGGTCTTTATCCCTATCAAGGGATCTCACAACCATGGGTGTCTTCAAAGGATGAGCCTTTGACATGTTAAATCTCTCAAGGACCTTTTTAGTATAGGTCGACTGGTGCACTAAAATCCCGTTAGGGAGATGCTCGACCTGAAGGCCCAAGCAGAACTTGGTTTGACCCAAGTCTTTCATCTCAAACCCCGTCTTGAGATAGGCAGTCGCCTCCTCAATGTCCTTTGCGTGGCCAATGATGTTCAAATCATCGACATAGACTGAGATGATACAGAAACCACTCTGTGACTTTCTGATGAACACGCAGGGACAATCCTCACTATTGACATATCCTTTTCCCCAAAAGGAAGTCACTCAGTCGGTTGTACCACATACGACCAGACTGTTTCAACCCGTACAGCGATCTTTCTAATTTCACACTGTACCTGTTGTGATTTGCTTTGTCCGGGACCTTCAACCCGTCAAGGACTCGCATGTGAATCTCCAAATCCAACGATCCATATAGATATGCGGTCACCACATCCATCAACTTCATTTTCAATTTCATGCCAGCTGCCATAGACATTAAGTATCGGAACGTTATGCCACTCATCACTGGGGAGTAAGTTTCATCATAATCGATGCCGGGTCTCTGCGTGAACCCTTGTGCTACGAGTCTCGCTATATATCTCACCACCTCATTGTTTTCGTTCCGCTTCCGGACGAAAACCCACTTGTACCCAATAGGGTGCATAGTGGGGGGTGTCAGGCTTATCGGCCCGAAGACACGCCTCTTAGCAAGCGAGCGTAATTCTGTCTCAATTGCTTCTTTCCATTTGGACCAATCTGAGCGCTTTCTGCACTCTGCCGTGGACTTAGGTTCAAGATCATGATCCACTATATTAGCGATCTTGGAGACAAAAGTTATGTCGACATGTGTAGTCTTCCGATTATACAATTCTCCCGTGATGGCATAATCTGTGGCAATTTCTTCACTCATTTCCTCATCCTGGTTTCCCAAAACAGGAGAGGGTTCCGATGCACTAGTTGGACTAGGTGCGCACGCTAGTCTACTAGGCGTTTTGGTGTCCGTCCCCAGGACGGATCTCCTTTGAGACTACTGAATGGGAGCATGATGCGAGCGGTACTGTGTTTAGCTCTTGCGGACGTCTCCGCTTAGCTTGAATCGGACCATCCGGGTCTCTTCCCTTTTCCTAGGCTTAGGGGCTGGAGTAAAGTCTCCCTCCATGGGTATCTCTACTCTCTCCGGTGCATTTGCCGCGGGGATATGCGACTTCGACACTCCTCTTAGATCAGTAAAAGCATCTGGCAGATCATTAGCTAAGTTCTGAAGGTGTATGATACGCTGAACTTCTTGTTCAGCATCTAGCGAACGCGGGTCAAGAGTATGGATACTACTTGAGTTCCATTCTATTTCACGGCATTCCTTAGAGTCGAGGTACTTTCCTCCTCCTAATGCCAGAAAATGCTCTTCATCAAAGATGCAATCAGCGTACCAAGCCGTAAACAGATCCCCAGTTTTAGGCTCCAGGTAGTAGATTATGGACGGAGGCTCATAACCCACATAGATCCCCACCTTACGGTGCGGTCCCATTGCTGTATGCTGGGGTGGTGAGATCGACACATACACAGCACAGCGAACTTTCGCAGATGGGAAACCACTGGCTCTTGAC
The DNA here is from genome assembly GCA_023541355.1 of Oryza rufipogon. NCBI lineage: Eukaryota > Viridiplantae > Streptophyta > Magnoliopsida > Poales > Poaceae > Oryza > Oryza rufipogon. The sequence goes on along the minus strand of CM042205.1, from coordinate 22,933,439 downwards.
CACGCGCCAGTTGATGGGGTGAAGCAGAGTGATATGCAGACGGTCTATACAGGATTAGCTTGGCAGCGTGCAATACTGCATGGCCCCAACACGTAGTGGGTAAATTGCTACCATGTAGCAACGGTCTAGCAATTAATTTGATCCTTTTAATCAGTGACTCAGCAAGTTCATTCTGAGTGTGAACATGGGGAACTGAATGCTCTACATTAATGCCCAAGGCCATACAATAGTCATTGAATGCCATTGATGTGAATTCACCCGCATTATCCATCCGAATCGTTTTAATGCGGTTCTGTAACATACCCGAAATTTTAGGACTTAAAATTTCTTGATAAAATAGTTAGAGGTTAACTTCTCCAATTTTGAGAGCCAAAAATTTCCGTTTTAATTTAGGTGATGATCGACTTAAACCATTGCAAGACTAAAATTTGAGAACAAAATAAAATCTTTTCATTCCCAACATTAGACTAGAAATGTTGCCAAGCATACATGTACATAATGCATGCCTAGGCTCGAGTTCTTTGTGCATTTGGAGTTTTGGTCTTGCATTCCATAATAGGTCCCATGAGCATAATCTAAAAGAATTATTTCACTAAACAAACTTATAGTTAATCTTGGGTGATAACATGTGGACTTAATATTAAACTCAAATATCATCTTCTCAGCCTAAAAGAAGTTTAATGTAAACCCTATAATAATATTAGAAGCAATTATGAAGTGGGAACACATATACAAACAAAGGTCATCTTAATTCTCTAAAATATTTTGTGCAAGATAAAACCAAGGAAAAATTTATGTGGACAGTGATTAGCACAAACTTATCCTCTGTAATTTTGGTAACACGTTAACACTCAAGTTGATACCTAAAATTAATCGGTCAAAGCAGACAACTAAAAGAAATCAAATTAAATTTTAATCGGCTAAAACCATATTTCATCCAAAAGTACATTTAACTGCACATAAGTGAACATAGGAAATAATTTATTCAAATACTAGATTATTTATCATGCCTAAATATAATTTTTCTAGAATTTTCCTCCTCTGTTTAAGCCTCCTAAAAATTCAATCTAGCTTTCTAATAGCCCATCTTTGTTTAATTTCTGTGAGCAGTCCACCCATTATTTTTGAGTGCAACCAAAGAAAATGGAATCTAGGTGTAATCATCTACCTCCAGCAAAATCAACACTAATTAATTTGGTCCACACATTAAAGTATGGAGTTACAAATTTAGAGGAGAAAATAATTCCGAAAATTAATCTAAAAATGAAGTTTACCAGTCTTCTACCCATATCTCTCTCCCTAGCCTAGTTTCCATCGAGTTGGCCCCACTTGTCAGTGCCTTAGGCTAGCTTCAGCCCTGTCCATCACTTCCTCCCTCTACACCTCTCTCTTGCCTAGTGGGGTCCCATTGTCAGCCTCACATCCCTCTCCACACGGGCCCACGGCTCAGAACCCGTGCGCCACGCGTGTGAGCACGCGTTGAACGCGGAAGAGGGCGAGCTCCTCCTCTCCATCTCCGCCGGCGACCGTACTTAACCCGACCAGCCAACCAACTCTCACTCTCTCTCGCCCTTGTCTCGTTTCGTGGAAGAACCGAGGTACCCCGCCTCGGATTCGCCGGGAACGGGGGTGCCAACTCCGGCGCCGGCGAGAGAAGTCCTCGACGCCGTCGCAAATCCGGTGAGCTCCATTTCCGTTCAATATGCGTTCTATAATTCCCTCTCAATGCCGTTTCTAACGCCACCAAGAACGCCTCATTTAGTGCAGCCAATCTCCGGGAACGCGACCGCGTCAACTCGGAACACCGTCGCGCTCTGGACGCCGCTGCTTCGCCTTTGCTCGTCGCCCAGCTTCCACGGTTCGTGACAAGCTGAGCCACTTCGCCACGAGCTTCATCAACCTCTGTAGATCAAGAATCCCGAAGGAATCGACGCGAGGTGGACCACGGTGGGAGATCCTCTTCTTTTTTCCCAACTCTGGCCGCCGACGCCATTCCTTTCTTTCTCCTTCTCTGGTGAGCTTCGGCGCAATCTTTTTCGCCTAGAGCTACCTTGTGCTGAACTAAACCGAAGCATGCACCCTCTCTATGCAGTAGAAGCCTGGGAGTACACCGTCGACGACGACCGTAGCAGTCGCGCCGTCGCCGAACCAGTACACCGTCGCCAAGACTTCGCCGAGCCACGTTTGATTCTTGGTGAGCCTCCTAGTAGTCCCTAGAGTCCTTATCATACGCATGCACGATTAAATTGAGCCTCAAAACCCACATGCATGTGCAAGCCGAGCTTAGCCACCGCCTCTAACACCCTAACAGCCGCTATAGAGCACCAAAACTTGCCAGAAAGCCACCAATAGGTTCGCACGGTTGTTCTCTACACTTTTTGTTTTGGGAGCTTGAGCTGAATCGCCGCTGTTCGCCGCTGGTGATGCTGTGAAGCTCGCGGCTGTGCTGCTGCTCTGCTCTGTCCAGAGCAAGGGCATGGCTTTTGAAATTTAAAGACTCCCAGGGATGTATTAACAACTGGAGCAGTCACTTACAAGTGGGACCAGTAATAATCTGTAAATAAACTAAAACTCAAGCATCGTTTTGCATACAAACCTAAAACTAGGGGGCTGCGGGATCTATTTCCAGAGAAACCAGGGGCTTTTGCGCAAAATGTTAGTCACTGACATATGGGCCTAGGACTGCGGGTTGATTCCTAGAAACCTCAAGGGCCTTTGTGCATATTGGTCCTTCACAGCCATGTGGACCCCATCCTTTAAAATCTGAAGAAAAATTAGGAAAATGCCCAAACAAATATATGTTTACCAGAAAAATGCACAAAGTTGTAAAATCTATATAAAATCAAATATAGCTCATTTTGAAGCGATTCCAGTTTCTGTAGATTCTTGAAGTTATGAACTTTATTCCAGGAATATAAAACTTGACACTTACTGTACAAATAATGTCTCTAAGATTTATCTAAGATAAGTCATGCATAAAACATGAACAAAATTATAAAATACATAGAAAATTCATCTCAACTCATTTCGAAACAAAATCAAATTCTACAGATTCATCATCATGCACTCTCTGATTAGGTGAAATAAAAGTAATTACTTACTTTGCATCAAATGCCTCTAAAACTATTAAATCTAAAATGATTAGTTTTAGATAAGCTAAACTTTCAAAATTCATGTAGAACCGAATTTAGCTTCAATTTGAGTAAACTTAAGTTCTGTAGGATCACTAAAACATGTATTTCCAAGTTATGAAATAAGATTATATACTTAAATAAGATTATATACTTACTGTGTAGTAAAAGTCTCTAAATATTCATATAAGGATTTACTAACGTAGAGCACCCTTTAATTTGTAAAACTTGTAGAAAATTCATTTTTAGTCCAAATGAAATGAACAAAGTTTCTATAGAACCAGCAAATAGTTAGCTTCAACATAGTAAAATAAAATTTGGCACCTTTTGTAAAGAACATAGATCAAAACCTTAACTTAGTGAAATAAGAATTTAAACACATAGTGTTGTTTAAGTAATACATAAACATGTATAAGTATATATATACACTTTAGGTCTAATTAAACCTAAATAAAAACTTGATTGACCAGTGAAGCCATAGTTCCATCCTCATCCACTAAAACTTAGAAGAACTTAGCGCATATAACAATTTCTAGGTTAATATAATATATTGCTAGTTTAGATTAGAGCATCTCTAGTTTATAAAATATGAACCATAGTAGTAAAGACCATAAACATGTGAAATAAAAATGCTTTAGTTAACCAAATTATTCCTTTTATTCAACTTAAAAAGGAAGTAGCATGTTCTGAACCTATAACTCAAGAGTCATGCACATATAAAACACTATACACCTATAACACGTTATAACTTGTAAAATATATAAAGAAATCATTATAACTCCAAAAATTGTGAAACCAAATGTGTTAGTCTTAGAAAACACATCTCCACACTACTGTGAAGTTTAATATAGTAAAAATCACTTTACAAAAGTATTTCATAACACTACCTAAGACTATACTACTATAAACCGATAAAACTTCTAAAAATTCATAACTCCCTAATGGAATAAGATGAAATAAAAATTCTTTCACCTAAATTCATTTTAGATCAGTACCAACCCACTGTGCATAAATCATGCATTTTAGAGCATTTTGGATTTTCAGCTCTTTCGGTGTTTAATTGCATATCGTGTCCTTTATCTAGATAATTGCATAATCAGTGAAGGAGTGGATTAGGTGCTAACATTTCTCCGATCAAGGCAAGTTTTCTCCTCCCATCCTTTGAACACATTGAATCCCACGATTTGAGAAATGAAAATATTTGTTTGCAAAGTTGCATGTGAACTTAAATTATATCGGTATTTGAAATTGGGTTAAGGTAGTTATGACCTATTTGCTGCATAACCCACCTTGAATAATTGATCCTTTTGCTGTTTGAACCCCTAGAAATGGTTAAAGTACACTCTTTGTGCTCAAATGGGTTTATATATACTCTATGTGCAATTACTTGCTTAGCCATGCTTAGAAATATGCAAATGCTCATTCCATCTATAATTAAAATGTGGTTTTGATACTTGAACCTTTGCTGGAATAAAATGAGTATGATGGGTATTTGCGAACTAAAATATGTAAAATGTGATTTTATACTTGGGCGGCAAGTGGTATGCATATGGTGTTAGTTGCATACCGATAGGGGGAGTGTTTGCCCAAGTCCATAAGGACCGAACTTGTGTCACCCATTTAAAGTTATTCGTACATCCACATGTGCTAGTATGGGATGGCCTAAGCTGATTAATCTATTTAGGACTAGCCTTGCATTCTGGTAGGCCGGTGTGTATGAGTTCGTATAATTCAGAGGAGCTTCCTATTTACCCCAACGTGGTAATTTAGGTGACTAAGCGTGTCCAATACAACGGTATTGTGCCACGTGGTGGGTTCCCGTCGTGTCCGCCACCACGGCGTTAAGTTTAAGGCGTGGGCCCGCCACTTAACGGTTCTAGGTATATTCCAAGTATGCCTAGGATGGAGGAACACGTATCGTGCTGGTGCAAGGCTAGGCTCTAAGTAGTGTAAAGGCTTCGTTATGACCTCTAGATCACATTCAACATGAAGAGTGTGGTGGAGTCTTGCAAACTCAAAACAAACTAGAGAGTTCATATCATGTGGGTAAAGCTGTACAAACTCTGCAGAGTTCTTCAAACTAATCGATTAGCCGTGCTCACGGTCATGAGCGCTTTGGTGATGTGTCATGAGTATAGACTATGTTTTTTTTTTAAAAAAAAATGTGATCATGTGACATTGGTTTGAAATTGATAAATGAGTTGAGTTGTGTGTGTGGTGATACATTATGACTTGTTGTTAAGTATGGCAATAAGAGAATGATTATGATGGAATTATGAAGAAGTTAATAATGAAACTTAAAACTTTTCTTTGTTAATTGAAGCATCAACTCCTTTACAAAAGAATTGCAAAACAAAACTTGCTTTATGCTAAAATTGAACTACATATTGCCTTCCTTTGAATACATGTCTTACATGTAGTATGGTAGGATTGACTTGTGCTTGCTAGTACATTAACTTGTTTAATGTACTGACTCTTACTGTTGATATAACCTTTTGTTTGCAGGTTTAGTCTTAGTCTTTGAGTGATGCGGGTTCCGATTGCTTCTTCTAGGATGAGAACTTAAAGGGGTAAACCCCTAGTCGGTGTGCTTGTGATTGGGTAGTCAAGCTTCCGTTGTTCTGTAATAAGTCTATTTGGCTGGTCGGCCTATGTAATTATTAAGTTGTTGTAAGTCTTAAGTTTCTTTCATCTTAATTGTGTTTGCTATGTATAATCATGCTTAAGATGAAAGTGTGAATCTAGTGCACATCCTGGGAACTAGATTCACATGAGTATGAGTTAGGAATATTCGAGAGGTTGTAGATCTTTAGCCATTTTTGTCAAGTCTCCTGAATGTGTAACACATCTGGTCGCCGCCTTCGAGTGGTTTGACGGGCACATCTCAGGCTGAAGTTGACTGGCAGGCTAAAGGCCCAGCAATGTCTCCAATATTCCTCTCTCGAGGCGTCGGATGTTTCATTATGCTTGTTTGATGACTTGAATTATTCACTTCATCTCTCAAATATAATGGAAGGTCCGAAGAGCCTACGACAGGTTCTCGGGGAACTCGGCATGCAGACGGATGATCTGTGCGATGAATTAGGCAAAAACGTGATTCCTCGTAGACAACAAGCATACGTGGCTCCACCTTGTAGAAGCATCTATCAACACCATGAAATATCTGAATGGCCCTGACCAAGGGTTAATAGGCCTACAGATATCCCCTTGTATTCTATCCAAGAACCTGAGGGGTTCGACCTTCAACTTCTCGAAGGAGGGTTGAATGATCAGCTTTCCCGTTGCACAAGCGGGACACACGAACTCCTTAGGGAAGTTTTTAGTGTTTATGCTATGACCTAGTGAGCTTGTGACTATTTTCCGCATCATAGTCAATCTAGGATGACCTAATCTCTCATGCCAGATTCTGAAAGACTCTGGGTTCTTAAAGATGGTCTAGATAGCAACGTATTCATCTGGGGGTTTTTATTCTTAGTGTAGTACAGTCCATCGAAGCTCCTTGGCATTTTCTCAACCACCGTGGTCTCATCGCCCTCAGACAATGTCATGAAGAGAAATTCTTCTCCTCCTTCACGGGTTGTGGCAAGGTGGTAACCACAAGCGACGAATATCCTTAAAGGTAAGGAGTGTGCGTTCGGCACTTGGGTATAGGAACGCTTCTTCAATGAAGATCCTTGTACCCATAGGGAGGACGACTGTGGCTTTCCCTGAGCCAACTATGCGACCATTACTCCCAGCAATGGTGAGGATGTTCTCATCCCTCTTACGCAGTGTCGTGAAGTACTTAGTCTCCCGTAGTATCGTGTGCGTTGCCACACTATCAACCAAGCACGTCTCAAGCTCCATTGGATCGTACTACGCTTGTTCTATATGAGAGATTACATTGTTTCAGTTAATTGAAAGAATGAAAAACAAGAACATAGAACAAGACAAAGGCCAAACATAACTCAACGGGAAAACTTTATTAATGCAAAGGACCATCCTAAACACACTGACCAGGATGCTTTGCTAAAGCATCATTATTACATAGATGACTCAATGTTCTGAAAAATAAATCACACTGACTCAGTATGATGAGCTAAATCATACTAACACATGATAGCCTAGACTTAAGACACATATCTGATAACTTGGGAACTACTACATGTCCCCATGTATGTCCTCATTCAAGAGGTCATCGGTCTCGCCGTCCCCGTCGAATTCCCCGAGGTCAATGTCATCATCCCCAAGGCTGTTATCAGCTGCAGCAGCAGTCTTGGGATCAACCTCCATGGGAGCATCAGCAGGAGGGATATCAGTTCCAGTCACTTTAACAAAGTGATTTTCCGGCCCCTGCTTCTTCTTCCAATCCTGGTACATCTCAATGAGGTGAGGTTCTGTGTTGCAGTTGCGTGCCCAATGCTTCTTTGAGCCACAACGGTAGCAACCCTCACCGCCCTGTTGGGATCCTCCACTAGCATCGTCAGCAGCACCACTCACCGGGTTGCCCTTGCGACCCTTGCAACTACAGGGCTTCTTGCCCCTCTTGACGACCCTCTTGAAGTGTCTTCCATAGGCAGTGTGCGGCTACCGGATCCCTTCCCCTTGGAGGAACCTTGTCCAGAGTTGTTACCCTTCTGATGAACAACGTGAGCCTCTGGAATAGGCTGCGAACCAACAGGACGATTGTTGAAGTTGGTCATCAGAAGTTTACTATGGACTTCAGCATTTAACAACGACTGAATGAGCTTGGAGTACTTAGTGTACTTAGCCTCACGGTACTGCTCCTGCATCATGGAATTCTTGGGGTGGAATGTGTCAAGAGTCTTTTCAATCATGTCTTCGTCTATCACAACTTGGTTACAGAAACGAAGTTTGCTGACGATGCGATGCACGGCACTGTTGTAGCTTTCCACGGTCTTGAAATCACAGAATCGAAGCTAAGCCCATTCTGCTCTAGCCTTCGGGAGAATAGCAGTCTTCTCCGTGGTGTACCGTTCTCTCAGGGCCTCCCACAACTGGAGAGGCTCACGCAGCTCGTGGTACTCAGGCTTGAGGTCCTCGTGAATGTGCTTCCTGATGAACGCAAGTTCCTTTGCCCGCTTCGGCATGGGAAGCGGGGCAACACCGGCTCCTTGCCGTCGGATGGATTCTGACAGTTCCATCACGGTAAGGTTGATTTCACAGTCCATGGACCAGGTCTGGTAGTTCCCACCGTTAACGGTGAGGATGGGGAACTCTTTCTTGGCGTAATCCGCCTCAGACATGGCCTGTTTAACATGCAAAAAAACCAACGCCAGGTTAACTTGTATGAAAACAAAGTCACAGAACAAAGTAGCATAGTCATATGTAATTACTGGTATTTTCGCGGAGTTTGTCTTGCATTTGTTGATTTTCTGTGATTATTATTGGCCTTATGGCATTTAATATCAAGTATTATGCCCACAGAAAACATTACATATGCAAGAAAATAAACCCAAATAATGCTTCCGGGGAGGGGTCACTTACACTAGGTGAGCACAATTTTATGGAAGCATTAATCTAGAAACCTTATCTAGATTTTAGTTGGAGTTGCATCAAATTTAAAAGCAATTAAATTGCTTAAAAACATCATTACATGGTTATTAACGAGTCCAGGGACTCACATGCAAAAGACCAACTAGAACAAGGCCTAAACTGCAAAGTTGTAGCCTATGTACACAAAGGAAAAAAAAAGGGTCCAAAAAGTAAAAAAATTACTTTGAACAGTGAACTTTAGGCGTAAAATCAACCATCCGAAGGGATTTATATGCAAATTTTCAGTAGATTAGAATAACCGGGCCGAAACGCCGTTCGGTCTACGGTCTTATTGGGTCGGTTTTTACCGTAGCGGCCCAAATATCCTATTGGACCGAATGTTACACTCTAGGTCCATTAGAATTTCTAATTTACTATTTTTAGATTCCTTTGTGTGGGCTGTCTCGATCTGATGGGCCATTGCGGTCGGTCCGAGGAGAGAGCAGGCCGGCCCAGCCGGCCCAATGAGGAACCGCAAGAGGAGGGGGTGAGAGGCGATTAGGGTTTCCCCTCTCCCCACCGGCACCCACGGCGGCGCCCGTCGCCCAGCTAGCCGGCCAGAGAGGCACGGTGGCGGCGATGGAAGGCGCCGACTGTCAATGTCGGAGGGGATCGAGGCGGCGCCCGGCGAGGACTCCGGCCGACGACCCATCTTCGCCCGGCTGCAAGACGGCGGCGGCAGTGTCGTTCCCGAGCGGCGTTCGGTGCGGCAGTGGTTCGGCGACGTCCGGCAGAAGCTAATCCGATCGACGTCGACGGCCAAAACACTAGCGGCGGCAACCGATCGCGTCCGACCATGGCGTCCCGGCGGAAGCTAATCCGAAGTCGGTGGCCGGTCATCCCATCCTCCTCCCACCACGGCTCAAGGCGCGTCGGCAAGAGGTTGACGGCGGCGGCTGCCAGTCCTCGGCATTAGGTCCTGCGGCGGCGGCGACATGGGGTGTTGGTCTGCCTCGTCGTAGGCTGTTTGCCGCAACGGTGCCGACGTGAGGGTCGGCGGCGTTCCATCAGCGACGGCGAGCGGCGGCCACCCGGCGCGGCACCAAAACCCATCGACGTGGGTGGTCCGGCGGTGGCTCGCGTGCTCCCGGCGTGGCTCCGGCGAGGTAGATGGCTGAGAGAGAGAGAAAAAAAATTGAGGGATGCGGGGGGGATTTGGGGGCGTACGCGAGGACGACCGGTTCGGCTGGGCCGAACCAGGTTCAGTCCCAAAACAGGCATCCGGTCAATTTTCCAATTAGAACACACGGTTTTCTTCCGGTTTTCATCATAAAGCAATAGATGCAAATAGATCTAAAACAGGAAATTAATCTACTGCTAGATCATGTGCAGGAAAAACCAATCTACTGCTACTATTGCATCAAAAACATGATGAAAGGCAAGAAAACCTAATCAATCTACTAATTGCAACCAACAATTTTTACCGTAGATTGATCGGCGCAGTGGGACTCGAAGCAGTGGCGAGTCGATTGCGGTGACGAGGTAGCAGATCTTGTCGTAGCAACCCGTCAACGTCAGCCCAGTGGTAGAGCTGCTGATAACGTGTTGTAGAATGGCTACGTCAACGGATCGCCTAGATCCGCTCCCTTCCCTCTCGCAGAAGATGGGGCGCGAGAAGATGTAGAATCCCGTATCCCTTCCCAAACAATCACACCACAGGAGACAATGGACACAGGATATAGGGGTAGAACTCTCTCTTTATTAATCAATGATTGTGTGTACAATGATGGGCACCCCTGCCCCTCTATTTATAGGTAGAGGGAGTCTTAGAGATAAGAACGGTTTTATCTCTAAAACCGATTCGGATTGGTCCACGAGTTAGAATCTTATCTCCCCATGGAGATAATATTCGTAACAGTTAGTTGGGTGGGACGGGTCGTGTTTTGGTTCTGTTGTCGTCCGTCTCCGAGGATTTGGTTCACATCATACCGACTACCGCGTCTCGCGATTTGGGGACTAGGCCTGGATTACAGCCAAATGGGCCGCCCGGGCCAGCACGACAGGGCCCGGGACGAGGTCAGTTGGGCTGGTACGGCCCAACCTACACGCTGGGCTGGGCCATGCCCACCCATGGGTTGCACACCAACGGCCCAGGCATGGGCCAATAAGACTCGGATCGTGCTAGGCCGGTTCGAAGGAACGTTAGTTCATCGTGCTTCTTCAAGGAATAAGTCTATTTTTCGTCCCTGATCTTTTGGGCCATGTCGTATCAGCCTTATCTTTTTGCTTTATGCTTATGCTTATCAGCCAAAATATGAATTTTCAATATTAAATTTGAAACTGATTTTGGGGTTTTTTTCATCTAAGTTTATGTTGGAGGTATACCACGAAGGGCCTTCGGCTGGGCCTGCCGAAACCAAAAACTTGGGCGACGGGCTCGAATCGGAGGCAGAGCGACGTAGGTCGAAGAGGAATACCCCAAGGGCGAACACCACAGCTCGGGAGTACACGTGCTTCGCTGGACAAGGACCCCGTCAGGAGGCCTCACAGGCGTAGTCGGTGAGGCGAAAGCCTCAGCCCGAAGGCATAGGTTTCGCTAAGGCACCAAACCCCACCATGAGGAAGCCCAGCGGGCCGTTGCGTCCCCGCAGGGGGATTCGCCAGATTGATGGGCCAAGTCATCTAGCCTAATTGGGGCCCATACATGTAAAGGACACTGTGTGCCCCTAATAATGTCCCTATCATAAGGTAACCATGTAAATTCTCCTATAAAGCCTAAACCCTAGGGGAGAGAACATGTAATAGGATTATAAATAGCCCCTCTAGGCCATGTAATGGGGGGATCTGAAAAAATTTCGACCAAGTAATACAATTGTCATTTTTCCAACCACTATTGAGAGAACCACGCCTTTCGGTGTGGCGCAGTTGTCTATTCGACAACAGCTGGCGCCGACCGTGGGAACCTGCGAGTGAAACCATTGAGAGTGAGCGAAACCACTGATGCCACCGAAGAAGGTCGCCAAGGAGAAAGTTGCCAAGTGGAAGGAAGGCGGAAGCAATGCTGAGATGGTAGCCGAAGAGGGAGCAGAGCCTTCGGCCTCTGAGGGCGAAGCCGGAGCAGCACTACCTCCAACGAGGCTGCCACCTCTCCCATCTTCGGCGCCCACAACTTCGACAGATGCGGAAGCAGCGAAGGCGGCGGCAGCAGCGAAGGCCCTCCAAGTCAGGGACGCAGCCTTGTCCTCACAAGTGCCAGGGGCGCCTTCAACCACAGCCTTCGCCCAACTAGCTTCGACGTTAGCACCGATCACCACCTCACAAGCCAATGCCGCTCTTGAAGCACAAGCCAAAGCTTACATGGGGGCCATGCATCAAAACATGGCCAAACTCCAAGACACGCTTCGCCAGATGCAAAAACAGCAACAAGCGTACAAAGCAGCAAGGCAAGGCAAGGCCAACGCCCAGCAGTTTCATGCTCAGCCCCAAGTCATTCCATCTTATGCCGCGCAAGTACCGGTGTACTTCGCCAGGGCTGCCCCAGCAGTTGCCGTGCGTCCGACACCTCAAGTGATCCAAGCAGCTGTAACATACCTGAAATTTTAGGACTTAAAATTTCTTGTCAAAATAGTTAGACGTTAACTTCTCCAATTTTGAGAGCCAAAAATTTCCGTTTTAATTTAGGTGATGATCGACTTAAACCATTACATGATTAAAATTTGAGAACAAAATAAAATCTTTTCATTCCCAACATTAGACTAGAAATGTCACCAAGCATACATGTACATAATGCATGCCTAGGCTCGAGTTCTTTGTGCATTTGGAGTTTTGGTCTTGCAGTCCATAATAGGTCCCATGAGCATAATCTAAAAGAATTATTTCACTAAACAAACCTATAGTTAATCTTGGGTGATAACATGTGGACTTAATATTAAACTCAAATATCATCTTCTCAGCCTACAAGAAGTTTAATGTAAACCCTATAATAATATTAGAAGCAATTATGAAGTGGGAACACATATACAAACAAAGGTCATCTTAATTCTCTAAAATATTTTGTGCAAGATAAAACCATGGAAAAATTTATGTGGACAGTGATTAGCACAAACTTATCCTCTGTAATTTTGGTAACATGTTAACACTCATGTTGATACCTAAAATTAATCGGTCAAAGCAGACAACTAAAGGAAATCAAATTAAATTTTAATCGGTTAAAACCATATTTCATCCAAAAGTACATTTAACTGCACATAAGTGAACATGGAAAATAATTTATTCAAATACTAGATTAGTTATCATGAATAAATGTAATTTTTCTAGAATTTTCATCCTCTGTTTAGGCCTCCTAAAAATTCAATCTAGCTTTCTAATAGCCCATCTTTGTTTAATTTCTGTGAGCAGTCCACCCATTATTTTTGAGTGCAACCAAAGAAAATGGAATCTAGGTGTAATCATTTACCTCCAGTAAAATCAACACTAATTAATTTGGTCCACACATTGAATTATGTAGTTACAAAGTTAGAGGAGAAAATAATTCCGAAAATTAATCTAGAAATCAAGTTTACCCAGTCTTCTACCCATATCTCTCTCCCTAGCCTAGTTTCCATCGAGTTGGCCCCACTTGTCAGTTCCTTAGGCTAGCTTCAGCCCTGTCCATCACTTCCTCCTTCTACACCTCTCTCTTGCCTAGTGGGACCCCATTGTCAGCCTCACATCCCTCTCCACACGGGCCCACGGCTCAGAACCCGCGCGCCACGCGTGTGAGCACGCGTTGAGTGCGGAAGAGGGCGAGCTCCTCCTCCCCATCTCCGCCGGTGACCGTACTTAACCCGACCGGCCGACCAACTCTCACTCTCTCTCGCCCTCGTCTCGTTTCGCGGAAGAACCGAGGTACCCCGCCTCGGATTCGCCGGGAACGGGGGTGCCAACTCCGGCGCCGGCGAGAGAAGTCCTCGACGCCGTTGCAAATCCGGTGAGCTCCATTTCCGTTCAATATGCGTTCTATAATTCCTTCTCAATGCCGTCTCTAACGCCACCAAGAACGCCTCATTTAGTGCAGCCAATCTCCGGGAACGCAACCGCGTCAACTCGGAACACCGTCGCGCTCTGGACGCCGCTGCTTCGCCTTTGCTCGTCGCCCGGCTTCCACGGTTCGTGACAAGCTGAGCCACTTCGCCACGAGCTTCATCAACCTCTGTAGATCAAGAATCCCGAAGGAATCGACGCGAGGTGGACCACGGTGGGAGATCCACTTCTTTTTTTCCCAACTCTGGCCACCAACGCCATTCCTTTCTTTCTCCTTCTCTGGTGAGCTTCGGCGCAATCTTTTTCGCCTAGAGCTACCTTGTGCTGAACTAAACCGAAGCATGCACCCTCTCTATGCAGTTGAAGCCCGGGAGTACACCGTTGACGACGACCGTAGCAGTCGCGCCGTCGCCGAACCAGGACACCGTCGCCAAGACTTCGCCGAGCCGCGTTTGATTCTTGGTGAGCCTCCTAGTAGTCCCTAGAGTCCTTATCATACGCATGCACGATTAAATCGAGCCTCAAAACCCACATGCATGTGCAAGCCGAGCTTAGCCACCGCCTCTAACACCTTAACAGCCGCTATGGAGCACCAAATCTTGCCAGAAAGCCACCAATAGGTTCGCATGGTTGTTCTCTACACTTTTTGTTTTGGGAGCTTGAGCTGAATCGCCGCTGTTCGCCGCTGGTGATGCTGTGAAGCTCGCGGCTGTGCTGCTGCTCTGCTCTGTCCAGAGCAAGGGCATGGCTTTTGAAATTTAATGACTCCCAGGGATGTATTAACAACTGGAACAGTCACTTACAAGTAGGACCAGTAATAATCTGTAAATAAACTAAAACTCAAGCATCGTTTTGCATACAAACCTAAAACTAGGGGGCTGCGGGATCTATTTCCCGAGAAACCAGGGGCTTTTGCGCAAAATGTTAGTCACTGACATATGGGCCTAGGACTGCGGGTTGATTCCTAGAAACCTCATGGGCCTTTGTCCATATTGGTCCTTCACAACCATGTGGACCCTATCCTTTAAAATCTGAAGAAAAATTAGGAAAATGCCCAAACAGATATATGTTTAGCAGAATAATGCACAAAGTTGTAAAATCTATATAAAATCAAATATAGCTCATTTGAAGCGATTCCAGTTGCTGTAGATTCTTGAAGTTATGAACTTTATTCCAGGAATATAAAACTTGACACTTACTGTACAAATAATGTCTCTAAGATTTATCTAAGATAAGTCATGCATAAAACATGAACAAACTTATAAAATACATAGAAAATTCATCTCAACTCATTTCGAAACAAAATCAAATTCTACAGATTCATCATCATGCACTCTCTGATTAGGTGAAATAAAAGTAATTACTTACTTTGCATCAAAAGCCTCTAAAACTATTATCTCTATAATGATTAGTTTTAGATAAGCTAAACTTTAGAAATTCATGTAGAACCCAATTTAGCTTCAATTTGAGTAAACTTAAGTTCTGTAGGATCATCAAAACATGTATTTCCAAGTTATGAAAGAAGATTATATACTTACTGTGTAGTAAAAGTCTCTAAATATTCATATAAGGATTTACTAGCATAGAGCAGCCTTTAATTTGTAAAATTTGTAGAAAATTTATTTTTAGTCCAAATGAAATGAACAAAGTTTCTATAGAACCGGCAAATAGTTAGCTTCAACATAGTAAAATAAAATTTGGCACCTTTTGTAGAAAACATAGATCAAAACCTTAACTTAGTGAAATAAGAATTTAAACACATAGTGTTGATTAAATAATACCTAAGCATGTATAAGTATATATATATACTTTAGGTCTAATTAAACCTAAATAAAAACTTGATTGACCAGTGAAGCCATAGTTCCATTCCCATGCACTAAAATTAGAAGAACTTAGCTTATATAACAATTTCTAGGTTAATATAATATATTGCTAGTTTAGATTAGAGCATCTCTAGTTTATAAAATATGAACCATAGTAGTAAAGACCATAAACATGTGAAATAAAAATGTTTTAGTTAACCAAATTATTCCTTTTATTCAACTTAAACAGGAAGTAGCTTGTTCTGAACCTATAACTCAAAAGTCATGAACATATAAAACACTATATGCCTAAAACACGTTGTAACTTGTAAAATCTACAAGAAAATCATTATAACTCCAAAAATTGTGAAACCAAATGTGTTAGTCTTAGAAAACACATCTCCACACCCCTAGTGAAGTCTAATCTAATAAAAATCACTTTACAAAAGTATTTCATAACACTACCTAAGACTATACTACTATAAACCGATAAAACTTCTAAAAATTCATAACTCCCTAATGGAATAAGATAAAATAAAAATTCTTTCACCTAAATTCATTTTAGATCAGTACCAACCCACTGTGCATAAATCATGCATTTTAGAGCATTTTGGATTTTCAGCTCTTTCGGTATTTAATTGCATATCATGTCCTTTATCTAGATAATTGCATAATCGGCGAAGGAGCGGATTAGGTGCTAACATTTCTCTGATCAAGGCAAGTTTTCTCCTCCCATCCTTTGAACACATTGAATCCCATGATTTGAGGAATGAAAATATTTGTTTGCAAAGTTGCATGTGAAATTAGACTATATCGGTATTTGAAATTGGGTTAAGGTAGTTATGACCTTTTTGCTGCATATCCCACCTTGAATAATTGATCCTCTTGATGTTTGAACCCCTAGAAATGGTTAGAGTACACTCTTTGTGCTCAAATGGGTTTATATATGCTCTATGTGCAACTACTTGCTTAGCCATGCTTAGAAATATTCAAGTGCTCATTCCATCTATAATTAAAATGTGAATTTTGATACATGAACCCTTGCTGAAATAAAATGAATATGATGGGTATTTGCGAAATAAAATGTGTAAAATGTGATTTTATACTTGGGCGGCAAGTGGTGTGCATATGGTGTTAGTTGCATACCGATAGGGGGAGTGTTTGCCCAAGTCCATAAGAACCGAACTTGTGTCACCCATTTAAAGTTTTCCGTACATCCACATGTGCTAGTATGGGATGGCCTAAGCTGATTAATCTATTTAGGACTAGCCTTGCATTCTGGTAGGCCGGTGTGTATGAGTTAGTCGATAATTCTGAGGAATTAGTCGATGATTCAGAGGAACTTCCTATTTGCCCCGACGTGGTAGTTTAGGTGACTAAGTCTGTCCAATACAACGGTATTGTGCCACGTGGGTGGGTTCCCGTCGTGTCCGCCACCACGGCGTTAAGTTTAAGGCGTGGGCCCGCCACTTAACGGTTCTAGGCATATTCCAAGTATGCCTAGGATGGAGGAACACGTATCGTGCTGGTGCAAGGCTAGGCTCTAAGTAGTGTAAAGGCTTCGTTATGACCTCTAGATCACATTCAACATGAAGAGTGTGATGGAGTCTTGCAAACTCAAAACAAACTAGAGAGTTCATATCATGTGGGTAAAGCTGTACAAACTCTGCAGAGTTCTTTAAACTAATCGATTAGCCGTGCTCACGGTCATGAGCGCTTTGGTGATGTGTCATGAGTATAGACTTTATGATTTAAAATGTGAACATGTGACTTGATTTGAAATTGATAAAATGTGTTGAGTTGTGTGAGTGTGATGATATATTATGACTTGTTGTCAAGGATGACAACAAGAGATTGATTATGATGGAATTATGATGAACTTAATGTTAAAACTTAAAACTTGTTTTGTTAATTGAAGCATCAACTCCTTTACAAAAGAATTGCGAAACAAAACTTGCTTTATGCTGAAATTGAGCTGCATATTGCCTTCCTTTGAATATGCCTTACATGTAGTATGGGAGGATTGATTTGTGCTTGCCAGTACATTAACTTGTTTAATGTACTGACTCTTGCTGTTGATATAACCTTTTGTTTGCAGGTTTAGTCTTAGTCTTTGAGTGATGTGGGTTCCGATTGCTTCTTCTAGGATGAGAACTTAATGGGGTAAACCCCTAGTCAGTGTGCTTGTGATTGGGTAGTCAAGCTTCCGCTGTTCTCTAATAAGTCTATGTGGCCGGTCGGCCTATGTAATTATTAAGTTGTTGTAAGTCTTAAGTTTCTTTCATCTTAGTTGTGTTTGCTATGTATAATCATGCTTAAGATGAAAGTGTGAATCTAGTGCACATCCTGGGAACTAGATTCACATGAGTATGAGTTAGGAATATTTGAGAGGTTGTAGATCTTTAGCCATTTTTGTCAAGTCTCCTGAATGTGTAACACATCTGGTCGCCGCCTTCGAGTGGTTTGACGGGCACATCTCAGGCTGAAGTTGACTGGCAGGCTAAGGGCTCAGCAATGTCTCCAAAATTCCTCTCTCGAGGCGTCGGATGTTTCATTATGCTTGTTTGATGACTTGAATTATTCACTTCATCTCTCAAATATAATGGAAGGTCCGGAGAGCCTACGACAGCACCGATTCGCCCGGCGGCGCCTCAAGCCCAGTACCCGATGCCTACTCATACACTGCAAGCATTGATGGAAGAAGCTTTGACCTTGCAAGCTCAATTCCAAGCTTTTTTGCGGCAACTCAATCAGCCCCACAACAACATACGAAGAGCTTCGCCTCCGGTTCAGACCGAGGGAAGCCCAAGTCAAGGTGCATCGGCGGGACAGCTGGTGGGGCAGTTCGCCCCGCCAAGTCAAGTTCAAGGGTCTTCGCCTCAAGGTCCACCTTCGCAGTTCGACCCAAGCACAATGGCCCAAGCACCAACAACTTTCGCACAAGCCGTACCTCCAAGATACGGAACAACCCCACCACTAAATCAGGCCTGGAATCAAGCCATATTCGATCCAGCCACGGCAGTGCAAGTCACTTCGTCAGACCAGCATAACCAGGAAATGATGTTCGGCACAGCGCATCAGTCGATGTCTGCAGCGCAACCACCTGTGCAAGCTATGGCTTTGTCGTTCGCGCTGCCCTACCCACAGTTGAATTGGCCTGCTCAGCAAGGGGCTATGATCAAGTCGGGGACCGAAAAGGGTTTGCCCCTCAGCTAGGGAATCAAAAACCATCCCATCCCACCCCAATTCAAGTACCCTCCAGTCCCACAGTATTCAGGAGAAACAGATTCGAAAGAGTTCTTGTCCATCTACGAATCTTCAATCGAAGCAGCTCATGGTGTTGAGAGTACCAAGGCGAAGCTAATTCACCTCGTGCTCGATGGCATAGCCAGATCTTGGTATTTAAATTTGCCTGTTAATAGCATTTACTCATGGGAGCAATTGCGCGATGTTTTTGTTCTTAACTTTTGAGGTACCTATGAGGAGCCGAAAACTCAACAAGACCTTATGGGCATTCACCAAAGGCAAGGGGAATCGACAAGGGAGTACATTCGCCGGTTTTTGCAAGCACGATGCCAAGTGCAAGATATAACCGAAGCGTCTGTGATCCATGCTGCTTCGGCCGGTTTGCTCGAGGGCGAACTCACAAGGAAACTTGCGCGCAAGGAGCCCAGAACACTTGAACACCTCTTTCGCATAATTGATGGATATGCTCGAGGTGAGGAAGACACCAAGCGAAGGAGAGAAATACAAGTCGAATATGACAATGCAGCCGCAACCGCAGCAGCTGCCGTCCAAACCAATACCCAAGCTTAAGTCCAAACTCAAGCTATAAGTTCGGTACCAATTCAGGTTCAACCGGCACCCTTGGCGAACCAAGTACCGCACCCCAGTCCGAACCAAGCACCCATGACATGGAAGAAATTCAGGACTGAACGAGCAGGCAAAGCGGTGATGGCAGTCGAAGAGGTACAAGCCCTCCGTAAGGAGTTCGACACCTAGCAAGCGGGCGGTCAACAACAGCCTTTTCGCAAGAAGATCAAGAAAGACTTGTATTGCGCTTTCCCTGGACGCTCTTCACATACGACCGAGCAGTGTCGTAACATTCGGCAGCAAGGCAATGCTCAAGCACAAAGACAACAACAGCCGAGGGTCGAAGAAGTACCACGCAAAGCGGCCCCAAATCAGGCACCTCAGGCAGAGCAGCGCCAAGATGTGTAGCGAAGGGTGATCCAAGTCATCACAAGATCTGATCCCCCCTCGCAAGCATCGAAACGGCAAAAGAAGATGCACCTTCGAACTGTACATAACATTGTTTCAGCAGGTGACGACATTCCAAGATACTTCTCGCAGTTGTTAACGACCAAATTTGGTAATCCAAGGATCGGATATGAAGAAGGAATCAAGACGGAGTTCGAGATAGAGATTGTCCTGGGAACAGAGTGAGGATCGGCTGAAGTTCGAATCGGCTACGACTAAGATCGGCAGAGTTCGAGTCGGACAGGGTTAGCCGATCAAGCTGAATCCGACAATATGATGCGGCATATATTGTCAGGTTAGGTTGACGTGCTTCATGATGATTGCCACGCATGGATAGAGTCTTGAGAAGGCAATTGTATCTATTAATTAGGATATTTCATGTAATTTCCTTAGAGATATGTTTGGGCAAAAGTCTGCCATAAAGACTTATGGTATCTTAGAGTTTGTTAGGGATAAGAGTCATGTCCGATATGGACATATTTTGTAATCTCGGGCATAAATAGACCCCGAGCCCCATGTAATTATGCTAACACACGTTCAATACAATCTCGGTGCATCGCCACCCTTTTATTTTCGCTTTGTTTCGACGAGTTCTTGCTTTCGGGTTGAGCTGCATCGGTTTCGATCTTCAACAAGAGGTAAAACTTGTTATGGCGGCTTGCGTTCTTGGGATTAGTGCTTTCATCTTCATGATACTCTAATCTTGTTTATGTAATTCGTCGAGTTATCATATATCTTACATAATCTCCGGCAATATCGTTATCTAACCTACAATCGGCTAACATCTGTCGGTAGAAAGCAGCCGATTAGGTTAAATACCGATGCTGACTTAGATTATATAGGATATCAACCACTCTATGAAACATCCAACGGCCTGATTGTCTAGATATTGTCCTTCTTTTCATACCTATAGCTGCATCAGTTGAGTTTGATCTTATGAGTCATGATTAGAATCTCAATCTCTAGCCTGTCTTTGGTTGCCGATTAGGGTAGTATCGGGGTTTCAGCCGATCTTACCTGATTTAACTCTATTAGTCTTATACGCTTGATTGAAATGTTAAATCCACCCTTTATGTTAAGATCTTATTGCGTTTAAGTATATTAGACTTCTGTTTGGTATATTCTACTTGCTTTAATATCTTAATATAGAGTAGTATCGGAGCATTATCTGATACATGCTAGATCTATCTGATCAGCTATGCTATGAATATATATAGTCCTGTTAATATATATTTCGATCTAAGTGATTTATACTTTCCGATCTATCCCAATCACTTGATTTAAGTATATATCGACATGAGGATTATATATTGTTAATATCTACAGCCGATCGAGTAGATTTAGTTCTTTCTTATTTAGTCATGACTGCCGATTGATGCATATATGACATTGGCTCGAAGATAAATGATATGTCATCGGCACCTAGCCGATCGGCTATCGTTTATGGATTTGACCGCAATTTCTTTGTCTTTGTTTCTTGTTGATTGAAGGATCAAATCAACTGGCACGCTCACACACCCGAAGGCAAGTTTTGGACCTGCACTGGAGTTAAGCAGATCTCCCAGGCCTCGTGTTTTCACATCAACGGCAGCCAATATCATTCGGACTAGAAGATGCCGGAGGGGTTCTTTTCCCGCACTAGGACCCGTTGGTCGTTTCGGTAGAGATGGCTGGCTTTGAAGTCCGGCGCATCCAGATCGATAGAGGAAGTTCGGCTGATGTCATGTTTGCTGAGACGTATGCCAAGATGGGTTTGCCAACTTTGGCACTGTCTCGGGCGCTGACTTCACTCAGAGGTTTCGGCGGCGAAGCGGTGCAAGTTCTGGGACAAGCCCTCATCAAAGTTGCCTTTGGCTCGCAAGAAAACAGAAGAGAAGAAGAGATACTCTTCGACATTGTTGACATCCCTTACAACTACAACGCCATCTTCGGCAGAGGCACATTGACCAAGTTCGAAGCAGTTTCTCATCACAATTATCTCAAGCTCAAGATGCCTGGCCCCGCTGGTGTGATAGTTGTGAAGGGTTCTCAGCCTTCGGCCGCCGCAGTTACACCTTTCGATAGAGAAGTTCACACTGTAGAAGTCGAAGGACAAGAGAAGGCAAAGCCAGTACCGAAGCCGGCCCCACATGGCAAAGTCGTCCAGCGGCAGATAGACGATTCCGACCCCGCCAAGATCGTGTCACTTGGTGGGGATTTGTGCGAACAAGAAGTCAAAAGTGTCTTGGCAGTCCTGAAAAAGAACATTCACATTTTCGCCTGGGGACCAGACGATGTGGGGGGCGTTTCGCCAGATCTCATAATGCATCACCTCACAGTCAAGCCTGAAGCAAAGCCGAAGAAGCAAAAGTTGAGGAAAATGTTAGCAGATCACCAAGAAGCGGTGAAAGCAGAGGTAAAAAAGCTGCTGAAGGTAAGGGTAATTCAAGAGATTGACCACCCAAAGTGGTTAGCAAATCTGGTACTGGTCAGAAAGTCGAACGACAAGTGGCGAATGTGTGTTGACTTCATAGACCTCAACAAGGTGTGCCCGAAGGATGATTTTCCATTGCCCCGAATCGACCAGCTAGTAGATTCGACTGCTGGTTGCGAACTCATGAGCTTCTTGGATGCATATTCCGGATATCATCAAATCCATATGAACCCGGCAGATATCCCCAAGACAGCGTTCATCACGCCCTTCGGCACTTTTTGTCATCTCATAATGCCATTCGGCCTGAGAAATGCAGGGGCCACTTTCACCAGACTCGTGTACAAAGTCCTAGGGTCGAAGTTGGGGCGAAATGTCGAGGCCTATGTTGATGATACTGTCGTGAAAAGCAGAAAGGCTTTCGACCACGCATCAGATTGGCAAGAGACCTTCGACAACATCCGAGTAGCCGGCATGAAGTTAAACCCAGAAAAATGTGTCTGTGGCGTTCATGCCGGTAAGTTGTTGGGATTTCTTGTGTCCGAACGGGGGATCAAAGTGAACCCTGAAAAAAATCGATGCCATTCAGCAAATGAAGCCACCATTGAGCGTACGACAAGTACAAAAGCTCGTAGGGCGAATTGCGGCACTAAGTCGATTCCTATCAAAAGCAGCAGAAATGGGCTTGCTATTTTTCAAGATACTTCGAGGGGCAGGAAAATTCAGTTGGACGCCCGAATGTCAAATAGCCTTCGATGAGGTTAAGCAATACCTATAAAGCCCTCCAGCACTGGTCAGCCCAGTAGCAGGCAGCGAGCTATGGCTCTATCTGGCAGCTTCGCCTGTGGCCGTCAGTGCAGCTCTGGTGCAAGAAACCGAAGTAGGGCAGAAGCCGGTCTACTTTGTCTCTGAAGCTCTCGAGGGGGCGAAAGTCAGATACATCGAAATTGAGAAATTGGCCTACGCCCTGGTGATGGCTTCAAGGAAGCTCAAACACTACTTCGACTTGCATTTCAACTTGCTTCGGGGAAAGGAAATTACGGGGTGCCTAAGCAAATGGGCTGCAGAGCTTTCACCTTTCGACTTGCATTTTGTCGCCCGCTCTGCAATCAAGTCTCAAGTCCTAGCTGACTTTGTGGTCGAGTGGACGCCCGCGTCCGTCCCGAAGCTCGAGCTTGTCGAACAACCATGGGTCATGCACTCCGACGGCTCGTGGTCTCACAAAGGGGCTGGCATCGCTGCAATCCTGACTTCGCCAGTGGGCGTACCAATTTGGTATGCAGCAAGATGACAGTTTGACACAACCAACAACATAGCAGAATATGAAGCAGTGTTATTGGGTCTCAGAAAAGCGAAAGCTTTGGGCATTCGGCGCTTGCTAGTCTGGACGGACTCAAAGCTTGTTGCAAGCCAGGTTGACAAATCCTTCGAGGTGAAAGAAGAAGGTATGAGGAAATACCTAGAGGCCGTTCGGTCTATGGACAAGAGTTTCGTCGGCATAACGGTCGAACACTTGCCCGAGGCCAGAATGAAGAAGCCGATGCATTAGCAAAATCAGCCGCTTGCGGCGAACCTCATTCGCCAGGTGTCTTCTTTGAAGTTCTTCACACACCAAGTGTGCCAGAAAACAGCCAACATATCATGGCGATCGACCAGGTCGAGCTGGGCAAAGACCCGGACGCTTAGCGAATGCCCTTCGTCAAATACCTCAGAGAGGGATGGTTGCTAGATGATGAAGCAAAGGCGAAACAGTTACAAATCAGAGCTGCAAAGTACAACCTAGTCTCTGGGCAATTGTACCGAACCGGGATGCTACAGCCCATGCTTCGATGTGTCTCCTTCTCGAAGGGTGAAGAAATGATAAACAAAATACACCAAGGAATGTGTGGAGCACACCAAGCAGCAAGAACAGTTGCATCAAAAGTATTTCGCCAGGGCATATATTGGCCAACCGTACTCAAAGCATGTGTTGACCAAATCAGGAAGTGTGAGAGCTGTCAGAAACATGGTCGAACCCAAGCTGCACCTCAATACAACTTGCAGCCAATCGCGCCCATCTGACCATTCGCAAGATGGGGCCTGGACATCATCGAACCATTCCCGGCAGCACGAAATGGCTACAAGTTTGCCATTGTAGCTATCGAGTACTTCTCCCGCTGGATTGAGGCCGAACCACTTGGCACTATAACCGCAGTAGCGGTTCAGAAGTTCGTCTGGAAGAACATAATCTGTTGATTCGGAGTTCCGAAGGAGTTCATTACTGACAACGGCAAACAGTTCGACTCAGAGAAATTCAAAGAGATGTGCGGGGGGCTAAATTTGCAAATCAAGTTTGCTTCGGTCACACACTCGCAGTCGAACGGGGCGGCCGAACGAGCGAATGGCAAAATCCTCGAGGCACTAAAAAAGAGACTTGAGGGGGCGGCGAAGGGTTAATGGCCAGATGAAATGTTATCCGTTCTCTGGGCCCTTCGGACGACTCCCATAAGGCCAACAAAGTTCAGCCCTTTCATGCTCCTTTATGGAGATGAGGCAATGACACCGGCAGAACTAGGGGCTAACTCACCAAGGGTGATGTTTTCTGGGGGCGAAGATGGGCGCGAAGTGTCGTCGAACTCCCGGAGGGGGTGAGAGTCGAAGCACTGGAACATATACACAAATACACAAAAAGCACTTCGGCAACCTACAACAAAAAGGTTCGACCAATAGAGCTCCGGCCCAGCCATCTTGTACTAAGGAGGAAGGCGAACCCTGTGGTAGTCGGGAAACTAGAATCTAAGTGGGAAGGACCATATTTGATCAAGCACAGGTCTCAAACGGGCTCTTTTTGGCTGGCAACACTAGAAGGTGAAGAGTTCGACCACTCTTGGAACGCCGCTTCCCTTAGATGATTCTATGTGTAAAATGGGTGGCACCCGATTCGCCATTGTAAAAATGTACATATGATGTAAGCCGTTCAGCACCAAAAAAAAAAAGAAGAGGAAAATAAAAAAAAACTGGACGTAGGGCTATTATTCAACTTGGAGGCCCGAACCAGTATAAAAATTCTCGTGTCTTTTCGCTTTCTTTCTTTCTCTGTGGATGGTGTCCTCGTGGAAAAACCCCAAAGCAAATGCCTGATCAGCGAACGCGCCAGGAGGGCGAAACGAATCGGTCGAAGCATGGCTCACCGAACGTCGAAACCACGACAGCTCGAATTTTCATAACACAAGTCAAAACACCGTTGTTCTCGACTTACGCATAGGCCACGATGCTTGATAGCACGCCTGCCATGAGCCGAAAACGGAAGAGCAGAGCTGGGAAATAAACATATCTTTTCGCCATAGCACGCAAAGGGGCCGACATGTTTCGACCTAACGAAAGCACGATTGTGACTATGCGAACGATAGCGTGAAGATATGTCCAAGAGTCCACAGAATATCAAAGAGACAAAATTACAATTGATCTGTTGTACTTATGTTAACAAACATTACAAACATATCACATCTTCATTTACACCTTCGCCCGCGGTTGCGTTACAAGTCGACGAACTAGATTCGTCGTCACTACTAATATCGTAGACAACCCTTAAAGGGGACAGAGGCCAGACGCGAACTAAGCTGTAACGACGGCGAGAGATCGCCTCTTGGCGAACCGATCTCCTAAAGTTTCACCAGAAGTTTGAACTATTCTCGCCGCACAAAACGCGATGGCGATCATAATCCTCCAAGGTTCAACCTGGATGTGTGCGCATCCATTTAGCGACCTTTACAATCTGGTAGCTGTTGCCATTTATTAGCATCTCACGGTAAATAGGCCGAAAAAGACACTTCGTCTTTGGCAAACCTTTCACCGCCACGAACTTCTCGTTCTTGTTTCGCCAATTATTGGCGGGGGGGGGGACGCAAACTTTTCGGCCACAAGCATGCTAGAAAAGCACAAACAAACAAGTGCAAAAAGGGAAAATACCGACGAAATTAATCCCTCTTTCCAACAATAAAATTGGCGAAACATTAATTTTTTATTTGTGGAATAAAAGTCATAGTGGCTACAAGATGGAAACGGCTCAAGGCCAAACATGCCAAACGCCTGTATACATAAGAAGACTACCAAAAAAGCCTAAAAGGCCAAACAGAAAAAAGCACACGAGGGCGAAGGGCCTCACACCTCAGGGTGGTCTTGGCTTCCATCGCCTTCGCCCTCGTGTAGGGCAGCCGGCTCCGATGGCTGGGGATCCCCCCCAGTGTTAGCTGCAGCGGCCTCCTCGCGTCCTTCGCAATTCTTTTGAGATTTTCGCGAAGCCGAGTCTTCGCGCAATCTCGACCACCGTCCTCCCAGAACCCCTTTCGAAAGGCCCTTAAGGCCGCCCCGGAGCACTCCGAGTTCTCGGGCCAATCCTCCTTCACCCAATCGGGAAAATCCTCAACATGGTCGCAACCATGCGCGTCGAGCAGGCTAAGTACGAAGCCCGCCGAAACATGCGCACAACAGTCTTCGTAAGCACAAGCCACTTCAACGACCGAGCCGGCCGCTTCCCGCGTCCACTCGGAGAAGTCGAATGTCGTCCCATCGTCACTTGGAGCGCCCTCCGCACGAGCGCCCAGGTCGTTGAGAGCTAGCCTGAGGGTGTAACAGGCTTGTTTGGCGGACTCTGTCGTCGGCGCCAAAGTCGCAGCAGCAGCTTCGGCCGAAGCAAGACGGGCCTCAAGAGACCTAATCTTCTCCTCGGCCGCGGCAAGCTGGCGATACCTTTCGACGTCCCGCTTGTTCGCCGCCTCTAGGTCGGAGCAAAGAGATTTGTTTTCTCCAGTGAGAGCCTTGTTCTCTGCATTCGCCTTTCTTAGCGTATCCGCCACAACGCGTCTTTCGTTCTCCTTGTGGCGAAGATCCTCCTCGGTTTTCCAGAGGCGAAGACGGTACCAGTCCAGCCTCTCCAAGGCGGATTTCTTCGCACTCAAGTGCGCGACGAGGCCCTAGACAAGGGAGACCAAATCAGTTATGGTGCGACATAGACGGAAGGAGAAAATTCAACAGACAAAAATATTCATACCAGCAGAAACAAGCTCTCCACAGCTGCGTAGCTTTCGCCAAACTCGTTCAGTTCGGTGAAAAGCCCAAGGCCGTCGGACGGTGCGATAACATGGCACACCAAATCCACGAAGGGGGTGATCTCAGGCCGTGTGGCGAAATCCGCGCGAACGAAGTGTTGGGAGGTAAGAGATTCGTCCGACACGGTCATTTCAACCGCCGGAGCTTTCCCTTCTCGCTGACGAGTTGGCGAAGGAACCGCCTCCACCCGCTCGACCCCGGAGACATTCGCCACAGCGGCCGGTGCCGAGGCACTTCCGGCCGTCGCCGCTTTGGCGTCACTGGCAGGCGGCGGGGACATGCGCCTCCCCCGAGGAGGAGCGCGCCGCAGAATCGGCTAAGTGGGCGTCCCGTCAGACCCTTCACTATCCGAAAAGCCACGGCCAACTTGCACAACCTTCCCCTTCTTCTTCTTCCTCCTGGCGGCTGCTCCCGGCTTCGCCGTAGTGCTAGAAATCGCTAGAAGGGTGTTCACCACAGCATTGTCTTGCGGGTGCGCAGGCGAAACATGAGAGCCCGCCCAGATTTCGCCAGAGTCGGACTATGGTGTAACCGTGGGACCCATCGTCCTTAGATCTGGCCTCCCCATCATCTTCTTCTTCCTCCTCACTATCACTTTCGGTCGTACCCTTCACGGCGCAACGAGTTCGCACCTAGCCGCCCTTCGTGACCGCCCGTTTGCGCTTCCTCGATGTGCCGACGTCATCGTCACTGGCCTTGGAGGGGATCGATCGACCTGGCAATTCGCCAGGATGAACTCGGTTCACCCGGCCGTCGGTCTGACGCTGGAGCAAGCGGGCGAATTCGGCCGTGGTTAGGGCGCCAAGCATTTTCGACGCCTCCGTTTCGGCGTCCTCCATGGTGCGAACTAGAAAAGAGAAAAAGGAAAACGATAATTTAGGCAGAAGTATATTTCCATAAAAGAGAATATACGACGCAGAGCAAAAGCAAAAACTCACGCTTGGCCCCAGTGGGGAGAACAAGGCGGGGAAGCCCGAGAACCTCTTCGCCCTCGTTGGCGGAAACATCCCAAATATGGGCGAGGGGGGAGATCCGAAGAAGGCAAAACTCCTCACAAAGGTCGCGGGTACTTAGCCGCCGTGCGACCTTGCAAAGGACTCGAGGGTTCCATCAACCTCTACGTTCGGCTTCGCGATGATGGAGACGGCGGAGCGCTGAAAGCGGAGCCAGTTCGCCTTGACGTCTTCGGCAGGGTAGGGGTTGGCGATGTAGAACCACTTCTGCATCCAGTTCCTCTCCCATTTGGCCATCGATGCAGGCATCGAACAAGCGTCCGAATGTTCCGGCCGCAGCATGAAGTTCATGCAGCGGAAGACAATTTTTCTTAGTCCGGCCGGCGTCTGCACGTCTTTGGTCGTGGCGCACGCCGTAAATAGGACGGCAAACAGCTCGGCGGTGGGAGCGAACCCGCAGGTTCGACACATCCAAGCGAAGACAGCCAGCTTCGGGAATACTGATGGACTGAGCTGGGGAAGCCTAACCTCGTATGTCGCCAGCACAGATGACAGGAAATCGTCACATGGGAGACGAAGCCCGGCGGCGAAGTAGGCGGCGAAGACAACCATTCGCCCATCGCCAGGCGAAGAGACAACGGCTTCGCCCCCACATGTCCCTTGGCCCTTCGCAAGAGCACCGGAGGAAACTAATTCGGCTAAGTCGGCCTCCTTGACAAGCGATCTGCCAAGGAAGCATGACCACCCCTCGCCAAGGCCGCCAAGGTCTTCGCCAGTCGACCCGGCCTTGGTGGGCTTGTGAGGAGCCATCAGGTCCGTGGCGAAAGAAGGATTGAGAAGCGAAAGAAGGCGAGAAAGTCGTCGAAGCGCGAGAGCACAGTGGTGGCGAAAAAGCTAAGGTGCAAGCAAACGCAGAGAGCGCGGAGCGTGTTAAGCAGTAAAAAGTGAAGAGCGGAGTGGAAAAAGCGGTAAGCCGGCCCGGGGTTATATAACCCCGTTGCGAGACCGTTCGGCTGCCGACCAATCAAATCCTGACACGTGTCCAAGGGCAGACGAAACGGTAAATTCCCATCAGGACCCGAGTCGAACAGTAAAAGGCCGGGTGCGAGAATGGAAAGGCCCACGGGGCCCACTACTATTCATATTAACACAAAGAACAGGCCAACCCCTTCGACACTCTTCCGCGAACGCAGGAAGGAAATTTTCCTCATGAATTTTTTGTTACCATGAAAGCAAAATTGTTTATTTTGCAGGCACACAAACATAGGTTTCGGCAGGAACGTCGCCCGAAAGGGGGCGCCTCGCGGTATACCATACGATTTGCACGGTCTCGGCCAAAGCTCACTACTCATCCTTGCCCGTGAGGGGCTTGTTGGAGGTATACCACGAATGACCTTTGGCCAGGCTTGCTGAAACCGAAAACTTGGGCGATGGGCTCGAACCGGAGGCAAGCGATGAAGGTCGAAGAGGAATACCCCAAGGGCGAACACCACAGCTCGGGAGTACACGTGCTTCGCTGGACAAGGACCCCGTCAGGAGGCCACACAGGCGGAGTCGGTGAGGCGAAAGCCTCGGCCCGAAGGCATAGGTTTCGCTAAGGCACCAAACCCCACCATGAGGAAGCCCAGCGGGCCGTTGCGTCCCCGCAGGGGGACTCGCCAGATTGATGGGCCAAGCCATCTTGCCCAATTGGAGCCCATACATGTAAAGGACACTGTGTGCCCCTAATAATGTCCCTATCATAAGGGCAACCATGTAAATTCCCCTGTAAAGCCTAAACCCTAGGGGAGAGAACCTGTAATGGGGGGATCTGAAAAAATTTCGACCAAGTAATACAATTGTCCTTTTTCCAACCACTGTTGAGAGAACCACGCCTTTCGGTGTGGCGCAGTTGTCTATTCGACAACAGTTTATTTTTTAGTTTTTTGCTTTTTAGATCGCTAAGAACATGTATATAAAAAAATTATTCACAAATTACTTTTCGTTTGCAAATATGTCGTTTGGCTTATTCACAAATCCCTCATCTTTTTGTGTCGTTCCTTGTGTTGCTAAATTAAGTCTATTCTTGGTCCCCACTATTTTTCTTCCTGCTCATTGGATCGTGCCATGCCGGGCCGTCTCACCGTGCCAAGGCATCGGCCCAAGCACGGTCTAACTATTGAGACAGCCCGGCATGGGGCCAACACCAGTCGTGCCGTGCCGTGCTTGGCCTAGGCCAAATGGCCATACCGTGGGCCGGTCCATGGGCCTTGGGCCTTATGGCCATCTATAATTACAATTTTCTTCTTCTTCTTCTTCTTCTAGTAGTAGTTGGTCACAAGAGTCCAGGCTAGTAAAAATCTCCCTACAAAGGGAATATTAGGTGGTAATTAGATTAGTGCTAATCAGTATGACGCCCAAACTTCTTCTATTTATTTTTCTTTCTCAGCACGGTGCATCCATCCTTATAATTCATCAACTCGGTCTTACATCTTTCATACTTCATTAATCAAATCCAACGGATGAAAATCGTCCAATCCGACGCTCAAGATCGTCGCGGACCCTCTCCTCTCCCCCAGCACGTGCTCCGCATCCACATCTCATCCGCGCCGCCACGCGTCTCCCCCCGATCCCCTCCCCTCCTCCTCTCTCTCTCGCACAACCGCCGCCACCACCACCCTCTATGCCCCGCATACTTCATTCATCAAATCCAACGGATGAAAATCGTCCAATCCGACGCTCAAGATCGTCGCGGACCCTCTCCTCTCCCCCAGCACGTGCTCCGCATCCACATCTTATCCGCGCCGCCGCGCGTCTCCCCCCGATCCCCGCCCCTCCTCCTCTCTCTCTTGCACAACCGCCGCCACCACCACCCTCTATGCCCCGCATGCACCCCTCTCCCCTCCTCTCTCTCGCACACCCGCCGCCACCGCCAGCGTCAATCCGTCGTCGATTCCCATCTCCAGATCGACGCCACTGGCGCCCCCTCACGCCACAAGAACACTGTCGCCTCGCCTCATCGATCTCCGACAACGCCGCCGCGCGCCGTCGCCGATCTCCGCCGCAAGAACAACGTCGCCCCGCCTCACCGAGCTCCTCCGACGATATTCCGCGTCAATTAATCTTCAGAGCAATAAGGTACCCATGCCATGAGTAATTTGCATGCTCGACTGTAGCGTTTAATTTGTCAAATTTCCATACCCGAGAGGTGGTATAAACAATGTTCCATTCAGTTCGTCAAACACCGCACTAGATAGTAAATTTTCAGATTGTACTTGCATGATCATATATATTGTCGGTTGAAGTTAGATTGGGAAGGGTATTGATGCTTTCTGTGCATGAATGAACTTAAAAGGCTACAAACTAATCTGCATGCCTACTATTTTTTTTGGTTGGTACAAAATGCTTATAGTTGTCTGTAACAACTTGCTAAATTTGGTAAGGCAGGGACAGCAATTTCCACCTCGCTGATATCGCGGCACCATTGATACCGGTCACCGGATCGCGTCTATTTCACATGCACTGCTCCTGTTGTCATCCACGACCACACTGCATCTACGTCCTCGACCTCTACCTGTCGGTGACGACCATCCAGGAAGGTCGCCCTCGCAGCGATCTAAGCTGGGTTCCGTCCGCGCCCACCATTGAGGTAAACTACTATATATATATATATATATATATATAGTTCTTAAAGTTTCATAATTTACACAATGGTGTTAGATTGCTGGACATGATCTGGTTTGCCACCACTGCCCATGCAGTAGTAAATATATCAATGTCCTGACAAGATATAGTATCTGATCAGGTTTGCTACTCTACTCAATGGGACTTGAAAATGTTGTGAAATCTCTTTCAATTGCTGGTAGAAGGCTGGCATTATGCAATTTTATTAATATGGTGCATAGATTGAAGGAGCTATTTCTTTTCTCCCTGCAGATGCAAGCACTGACACAATATTCTTGCATTTTAAATACATATTATTTATTTTATTGCTGGGTCGGGAGAAAAATTTGACGGACTAGAAAAATCCCCAAAATGAACTTTAGTTTTAAGTCAAATATTTCTAGAAAACCAACTTCAGACAACTTTGCAACTGATAGGACATTAATAGAAAATTGAGACATTGTGTTGTGGTCAAGATCAAGAGACTTTCTAAACTACCGTGCATTTTTTTACTAGACAATGCAAGATTTTTATTTCTTGTAATTTTGACAGCCATTTTGTCCAACTTTTCAGAATATCAGATTTTAGGCCTTTTAAAGTTTGTTTTTTGGTCACATTCTATGTCTCATATTTTCCATCACAATTTTGTTCCGAACTTTTTGGATCCCGCCTTTCTGTTTCTGTAGGTATTTGACAGCATTTTGATGTTTCGCTACTTCATGGACCTTTGCATGACCTTATTCAACATGTAATAAGTACTACCACAATGCATTTTATTTTGATGATGACTGAGCTAGGCTACTTTTGAGTTACTCACATTTGGATCTACAATTCTGCTGATCTAAATAATAATTGCTAATGTAACAGCAGTTCCAGGAGAATCTGACTTAGCAGATGTAAATATGTTTCTAACATTATATGAGATTTTTTTTTATGCGTAGCTATGCAAGCCACAACTGAGTTCCTATACACCATTTCTCACCCAAAAGTTGTAAGAACTAGGAGGCACTTCAAGTTTTGAAGTTAATTTGAGCAGAATTTGTCTCCTGGATATATATTTTTTGGAGTAATAATCTAATCCTTTTTGAAAGGTGTATTTCTGTGCTTCTATCAAATCCCCTGCTGCTAACTGGCCACTTATGTGTATTTCTGTGCGCTGATAATTTTCATTCAACTCGTGTTTCCTTTTATGCCACTTTGTCCTTTGCATCTAATACTGTACACTTCAGCAGTACTAGAAAAGTATAATAATCGTATTGGACAAACTGCAGATTGGATATACTAAATTGGAAATTCCGGTGAATATGCTAAATGTTTCCTGTAAATGCATATACTGATTTTTTTATATACAGAATTATATACTGCAATGTCCCTATGTGCTATCTTTTTCACCTTTACGAGCATATGCACTGCATTTTTCTATAGAGAGGGTATATGCTGCTTTATTTCCTATAGGGGTATAAACTGAAATTTGTATAACAAATAACAGATTGTTTATTATCAAATCACCAAATGTGTACATTGTACTGCATGTAACAGAATCTCTCTCCCTCTCAAGAAAAGGGAAATTATCAGCACTTGCATAGGTTGTGATTAATGCCACATGCACTATTTGCTAGCTGAAAACCGTATATTTGCAAAAATATCCAATTTTGGGCAATATATTGGTGGTATGGTCTCTTGACATCAACTCTTACCCATATTGTTTGTTATCAGATCTGCTATCCTTAATCGCTCAATCTGAGTCAAAACAATCAATACATTGCAGAAGTTTAGTTCATTTGAGCCTTGGAAATATTCAATGTAAGACCTGTACTACTACCACATCAAAGATTTAGTTGTTCCTTTGCAATGACATTATTTTTTGACAGCACACATACTCCATTCCTGACTTGATATTCCTATTTTTTTAAAAAAAAATCTTTCTGTGTTGTTTGAGTTCCATTCTTTCTGGGAGAATATATAGTTACTTTTATACCAAGCATTCGGCCTGGTAAATAATAATTAAGAATTAATTATGCCATGAATATTTAGGGTCAGATTTGGCCCGGTGTGAAAAATAAACCTCTTTTGATTCAGTTTTGTTTGCAGGTCCAGCATATGGATTCAAACTTGATGATTTTTTTCTCTGAATAAGGCAAGTGCTTGTCTTCTGTCGGTGGCTTGAGCGAGGGATAAAGGAGGTCAGTACCTTGTCCTATGCCTTCAATCTAGCTAGAGCAGTTTTTTTGGGTATCCCCAATATATAGTATGGCTATATCTCGATTTGTAATACAAATTTTGGTTGCAAAATATTGTTTTGTCATTACCTCCATAAGTCCTACCACAGTGTAGGCTGAGGGCATATATATTATACAGTAGATGTGCAACAAATTTAATTGCAATTAGGAATTTTTTATGTCAAGTTGTCTATAGGAAGGAATCAAACACTTGAAGATGATATCTTCACAAATTGGACTTGGCTCTACCGATTGATTTATTCCATACTATTTTCTATATGTCTATTGTTTCTGAAAAAAATGATATCAGCTTTGG
The DNA here is from genome assembly GCA_023541355.1 of Oryza rufipogon. NCBI lineage: Eukaryota > Viridiplantae > Streptophyta > Magnoliopsida > Poales > Poaceae > Oryza > Oryza rufipogon. The sequence goes on along the minus strand of CM042205.1, from coordinate 22,899,121 downwards.
GTAGGGCACAATCGGTTATATTAAAACCTACTGGGAATTGACGAGCTGAGAGCGATTCGGGGCGGCGTGGTCGCATGCGGCGCTATCCACGTCGCCCGCGAGCGATGGCAGGCGGGCGGAATCCGCGCCCCCTCGTGCGTCCGCGCCGTGCAGCCCCCAGCCGTCCGATTCGTCGCAGCGACGGCTGAGATCGATAATCGCCCTGAGCGTGGGTGGCAATTTTTCAAAAAAACCCTCCGTCGCATTGATAATGTGTTCTAGATCCTAAATTGTACAGTGCTACATTATGGTCTTTTACATATAAGACCTCCATAGCCAGGAAAATCTTACATGAAGAAGAGAGAAATCCGAAAGTAGGACCGCGCTCTGAAAAAGGAGCATCAAAGGGCTTTTTTGAAAATCAATATATACCTATACCCCTTCCCCCCGAAACCCTAGAGTTACTGCTTTCCTTCCCCTCTCCTTTCCCTCTCTGCCCCATCGACGCCTCGCGCCGCCGCAACATTCTCCGGCCATCGCTCGCTTTTCTCCGTCGTCGACGACCACTCCCACGCGCCCTCCACTACACTCTGCCATTGACGCCCCCTCCAGATCCTCCCACTCCATCGCTCCCCTGACCGGCGCCATGGTGGAGGCTTGATGGAGCTCCACCACGGCGGCTGCCTCCAAGCGTTCCTCCCCGTCCCCTTCCTCCTCCACCACCCCTCCCCCGGAGCATCCCAAGGTGAGACCCTCCCATGCGGATCAGAAATGATTCCTCTTCGTCCCGATTTAACCTACAGTTTAACCGATCTGAATCAGTCGGCGGCTTGCGTGGTCCCCCAGGTTGAGGCGGAGGTGGCGATGACGATGGCAGCGATCCGACGCCACGAGGTCGGGGAAGAGCAAATCGGGAGGAGACACGGTGCCCAGATCTGGAAAAGAGGGCCCACAGATCGGGAGGAGACCGTCGCCGGCGTCTGCCCCTCCGTCGGCTGCCTCCCCGCCGTCGCTGACGCCTCCTGAGCAGCTGAGCTCTATCTCTCCCGGCGATTAAGGATGGCAGGTGCAGAAGCACAAGAAGTAGGAGGTTCGATGAGAGCTCGGATGGATCACGACGATGGCACAGTCCTCCTCCCTTGCAATTTGAGATGAACAGAGAAATTGCAATGACCTCAGTTGCAATTCCAGAAGAATAGCAATTTGAGATGAACAGAGAAATTGCAATGCCCTCAGTTGCAATTCGAGATGAACAGAGAAATTGCAATCCCCGATATGGTTTCTTATCGGTAAGAGATGATCCTCTGTGTCTTAGTGTCATGGTTCCCATTGATTGTTGTCAGGCAAGGCAAGACAGCCAGATCAAAATGCATTAGATGGCAAAAGCAAGGTAGCCACATCAGAATGCATACTCTGTTTTTCCCCTTTTTTTGTGACAGCAATTCATGTTGAATGTGGACCGAAATTCTAGAATGTTCTGTATCATGCTTTTAATTCAATAAATATCAATAATCCATCTATGATTTTGCATAATTTTCAGTGAACAAAGTACTGATTTATACTACATATTAATAGTAGTGTCCTGCTGTAGGTTTAGGATTCAATGAATAATTGGATTGTGCTTTTGCAAGGTAAGCAGAGTTAGATGGGAGTAGTCATTTCTCTCTGACAAGTAAGCAGTTATTTTTGTTCATAACTGCTACTTAAATTAGTGGGGGTATTATTGTTACCCTCTAACAGATAACATTGCTGATTGAATTCAGAAGCAGCTCATTTTGTTTGGTTTTTGCTTCATGAGGTCTTGAGAGGGAGAAGAAATATACTAATTATGGCAGCTCTGAGTCCGCATAGCATTTTAATGTCTCATTGCAACACTTTGTCATCATATGTTGCATAGTGATTCTGCCGATATGTCTGGTTATTTATAAAATAACATAACAGTTTTCATCATTTGTCTTGAGCAATTTTCATAATGCTGGAATTATAATGCCTGATTTGTGGAAGGTTCTCAGGTCGAGCGAAATATAAAAGGTTTAGCAGTGGCACCAATAAAAATTACACTATGGATGTATGATAAGTAAAGCTTTCCAATGATTTTAACAAGAACTTTTGCCTTTTGTGTTTAATAGCTATCGTCTTAGTATTCAGTTGTAGTTTTTCCTTCAGAAACAGTTGTTTCAAGTAGTTATTAAGCTATGTTTTTTTATTCTACGTAGTGTTGATTTAGTGAGTGGAACATCTGCTGTCTGTTACAAATATCGTAGTTATGCCCTTCAAAAAGTGTGAACACTGAGATTTTCTTTCTATAGCTTGGTAGCTTGCTGGCTGCTGCTGAGCATATCTAATGCACATGAAGAAATCATTTATCATACACAGGGTCTTCTGGTACTTGAGAAATGTTATCTAGCTTAAATTCTTGAGATATATTTTTTTACCCCAGTATGGTTTAGTTTGTTGTCTAACAAATGCTTCTCTTTTGTGCGGACAACTTGGTGGTTAAACTTTTTGTCAAAATGGATTGTTAAGATATGATTGTCTGATGCTCTGACTATGACATGTAAATATTACACTTCCTAAGCATCGATGTATATTTTGTATTTACATGTGATTAGAGGATTCGTACCCTCTTCAATAGGATGTGATGAAAATAAGCTAAATTGATGAATCATGATATGCACCGTGTGATCAAGATTTAGCGTACGTGATGCATAATTGTAATGTGCTGCCCATGCATCGATGGTTTAAGCTGTTAAATGGTGTTCCTGTTAATTTTGTCTAGATATACCAACTCCATGCTTCAGGAAAATTTTGCTTTGGAACATTACATGAAAACACAATTTATAACAAGCCTTCAGAATGGCTTTTGAACCAACCAGCTATATATCATTCCAAAAGTGACCTTTTGGCTTGTCCGAGAGCGTTTTCTACATTGTACTATTTGCCCACCGATAGGGTTTCTTCTCTGAGATTGTGCGCACAGATTATTTATTTTGATTAGATTATGGCGCTTAAGGAGCTGGATTTGTTGTTTATTTCTGTGTATAACAACAATGCGATGTTCTCAATTTGCTGATTGCAAGAGTCGAAAAAGGCATGTTTCTATGCTTAGACGCTATTCTGGTAATTTTGTTTGCATAACTAAACACAATGCTCACTCTATTTACCATAGAAATTTATGATTTTTTTCTTATCAGTGAGAGTATGAATCTTTAATTTTATTCCCCACAATATTTTTATTGGTAACAGTTCATTGGACCCTTGATAGGGCGCGCAACGCGCGCAAAATGTCTAGTATATATCCATAGCTACAACTAAATTGAAACATTTAAGAGAAGTTGAGGACAAAATATTTACAGGATCTTATTTTTTATACAATTATGCGCATAGATTTTCTATGATCAATGTCATCGCATGATTGAAGCGTCTTTTGTGCCATTTTCCCCACCCTTCCGCCCTTGAGGGTTTTTGTTTTGGTCTTATCCTTAAATTCATACTGTGTACATGGAAGACCAGTGTATTATTGTATACTGCTTAACACCACAATGCTCCAGAAGTACTTGGTTTGAATATATGTTTATTTATTTTTATTTGGTGTGAGATGAATCTCATGTGCACACTTCTAATTAGTAAGCTTCTTTCTGCTGCATTATCAGTGATTGCACGTGCATTTCATAAGCTAGCACCTATATTTTTCATCCATTGTCGTTTGAATGATCAAACAACTCTACAATTATTTTTAATCTTTTGTGTACCATAAGCTAACTCATGTATTTTTCATATATTGACCTGATATAAATGCCTGCGTGATCTTGTTTACAGTTTTTCAGGGAAAAAGCAGGAAGGAAATATTCCAGATGGTTGTAAAGCATGGACTATACGATCAGTTTGGGAATTACATGCTGTTTTGTCAAATACTGAAATTGATTATGTTCCATTGTTAAAAAATAATGAGTAAATTGCTTTGGTCCGGGATGATACAATATACCAAGTTTAAGGATCTCGATGCATGCTTTGTAAGTTTGTAGACCTCCAGTGCAATTTACTAAAAAACTAGTTAGGTGCCCGTGCGTTGCCACGGGTTTAATAAAGTATATTGTTTATATATTGCATAAAAAGGTGAAATGATATTCTTTATATATATTGAACAATGTAACAATGTAGGAGTCATGACACGATTACTGATTCAACACAGTACATACAATATTTAATTACAAACTAATTGATAGATTTGAAGTTAACATTGGAAGTATTGTGAGACCATATATGAAAAGTAATAGCAAAAAATGACAAAACCAACCTTTCATTGTTCTTCAAAGAATTTGGCCATCCTCTTAATGCAAATCTCACAAAAATGGATAGGATTATCACGGGCGCAGTAAGGGCAAATTCATAGTTTGTCTAGGTGATATTTGCTTTAATGAAGCTCTATTCCAATCCATAAGCTCAGAGTTTTTTTATTCTAGTTCAATTCAAACTATATACTCCGTTCCCCTATCAAAAGAAACTCCTATAGCTATGTCCACATATATCGTAATTTGTTATCCACTAATTAAAACATAGAAATTTCCACGTTGGATTTCAACATAACAACGTAAACTTGTCTGGGATCGGAGGCCTAATCACACACCAACGACCTTACCCAAATATCTAGGTACTGTCAAACTTAAAAATAGCTACTAAGTACATAGACTTTTCTATAAACTTAATTGAATTTTTAAGAAGTTTGACCGCAGAAAATCAAAACGACTTCTAATATGAAACGAAGAGAGTATTAATTTAAATCCATAGCTAACTGTAGTTTTTTTCCAGAGCACCATATTTAATCAATATAATATAATACATGCCATATTTTCAATCTCAATTCACAATTAAATTTTACAAGTGTGTATAAAATATAGACAAACAAATTCTCCCCGGGTTTCCACACATGACAAAGAAGTTCAGCCGATTGCATCACATTGTGCCAGTAATCAAATCACAAAAATCTAAACGGTTCACACATCACACTCATCTACAGGACAAAAATGTGAACCGATTCCATCACACATCCAATCAATACCATTCAAAATCATAGTTAGTTACTGGCCAAGTTCAGTTGGTGGAAGTCCACATAAAGATTCAAAGTGCAGACCTAGAAGGTGTATTAATCAGTGACCAACAGCTATAGTTACATCACAATATATCCCAGAAAGGTACAGTAAATTATGGGACAACAAGAGATTATATGAATAGATGCAAACATATTCCATGAGAACAAATGTATTGCCAATACAGATTATTGAAACACCAATAGTAGCAGGAAGTTCCACATCCTATCTAATTTCAAAATATGGTATAAAATAATATTTGCAGATTTAAACAGAATTTCTGCCCAGAACATGAATTCCTGCCCAGAACATGAATCCCTGGGATATAAATCTGATTGTTCTAATTGGTCCTCTGTGACCCTTATACATTGTGAACGCATCCTTTTTTGCTTTCATCCCAAATCCTAGCTAAGATCTGTATCTAAAGAACAAGATGCACGGGCATATTACTACGTCTTTGACCAGGGGATCATCCTCCAAGCATATGACTTCAATAGTCCAAGATTTTTAATTTGTCACTTCTAAACCTTTGAGAGAAAAAGAGCCCAGCAGACAACGACACATTTTTGTGCTAATGCACTGTTATTTGAATGCAATTTTTTAAAAAGGAAGTAAAGCATGGCTTACTTAAAATAGGAGAAATTTTATGAGCAAAATGATCCCATTTTAAAAAAGAAAAAGAATCAGGCGTTTGTTAATAGTAAATCGTTAAATTTCTCAAAAAACATTTATATATTTGCAAGAGGGCATAAGAAAGGAAGACATGGGCGAAATTAGCATGCAAAGAGTGTATCATTCGAGTCAATAACATGCACATGGCTAACCTGGTTTTGTACTTGATGGTGTGGAGCCCCCAACAATCTTATCCATTTCTGAAAATAAATGAGATGATAGATAAAAAATTATGAATTTGTGAAACAACCAACAGAAATATGCAGTGCACACATTTCATTGATGACGAGGCTAGCATCTTATTATGCATCTGTTTGATAGATCAAAAATAGAAAGAAAATGGTGAACAAAAATGAATATTAAACTACTCCCCAGGTTTCCTCACGTGACAAAATAGTTCAAACGATTGCATGACATCTCATTATTCTAATTGCTCCTGTATTTAAGATTTGTATCTTAAAAACAAGATGCAATGGAGTGAGACACTCAACTTTCAAGTCCTGAGAGTACATCTCAAGAAATTTAGAACAAGAGTAAAAGCTCGAAAATTCAGCAGTGAGCTTTCAAGTGTACATGGCATCTTTAGAAATTCATAGTGATGATAAAAACTCAGCATAGGAACTTCATATATTCTGGGCTTCAGATGCACAAGACTCCAAAGTATCTATTTCTGTGTACATGACAGGAGATAGACAGGCTTCCTACAGCTTAAATGCTAAATTATTAGTGTGTTATTGGTGCCCTCATATACCCATTGGGAAACCCTTCAAAGATGCCTGCATGTTACCACCCTGCATAGATTCAGAATGTTGACCTAAAAAGAGAGGTGTTCACTTGAGTTCAGAGTTTGTAATCGCACCAAGAGTCTTAAGACTGAAGTTAAGTTCATTCAACTGCTATATATATTGTCCCTAATCACTCAAGGCCAAGGACTTATTGTTCATGTTTAGATAGGAGTTTGAAGAGATCAATTAGCTACAGGCACTTTGTTACGTATGTTTGCTGATTGCAAGAAGTAGCAGATCCAGCAAAGAACTAATCACTCAAGGCCAATGACTTATTGTTCATGTTTAGATAGGAGTTTGAAGAGATCAATTAGCTACAGGCACTTTCTTACGTATGTTTGCTGATTGCAAGAAGTAGCAGATCCGGCAAAGAAGTAGCACATCCTCCCAATCACTCTCCTAGTCTCCTTATCCTGCAAATCAAGACCATATCATTACTTTGTTAGTTGTGCAAGGACAACATTCCAGGTTCCTAAACTGACCATTCCAGGTTGCAAAGAAGACCATGTGAGCAAGAATTTTTTTTTCTTTTCAGCAACAGAGAATATGTCAGTACAGTTATTTATAGGACAGTCAGCAATGGTCCCAGGGGAATGGTTAATTAATCAAACTGAAGACGAAATGTGATAGCATCAAAATCTACACTCTATGCCATATCTGTTCCGCAAACAATAGATACAATTGATCCTCTCTTAGCAATAGTGTATATGCAAACAGTGAAAGTATTCAGAGCATAGCAAAAATCATCGATCTTAGTGTACAGAGCTTAGCAAAAGTATTCACGAAACATCTGCTTGTAACACATGGATGGATCTTGACTGCAATTTAAGGCCAGTTCATGAACCAATCAAGCATTCCATGCATTAATTATATCTAGCTAAGGACCGGTCATGACACAAAGTATTTGCCAAACACAATCCGGATGAGAGGGAAGAAATAGAATAATACTTATAGCCTTTCAATGTGAAGCCCAGTAATTTTCTGGCGTCGTAGAATTAATAACTGATCTACATGGTACCCAAAATATATAATTGGACATGTCAGAGGATACTGGATCAAAGGTCTACATGAATCTAGATGTACTCAAAGAATATTGCAGAGACATACCCACAATGGAGATGAAGAAAAAAATCTCACAAGATCAGAAGAGAGGAGGGAAATAAATAAGGATGGGAAAAATGTTGGGTCATACTGTGAAATGAGCATATGGCAGTTGACTATGTTGTCCAAGCGGAGATGGGCGAGGGTTGGTGAGGCGTTGTTGCAGGGTCGGGTTGGCGTCCGGTCCCCGGGTTCAACAGAGATGCACTCCAAAAGTCTGATTTTTATCTGCGACAACAGTTGAAATATACAGAAATAAACAGCAATAACTTGATCATTGTGAGACAAATTATGCAGATATATAAATTGGATAAATAATCAATTTGATTTGATTCATGAACATAAAGGAGGGCCTCTGAAACTGTTAATTGCAGTATTTTTTTAGGGAGAGTGAAACTGTTAATTGCTGTTATTGTTTTCCTGGAGCATCAATCGGTTCATGACTTGCGCTCCTTCATATTCAGTTTTATGCAAATCTGTACACACCAGGCAGACTCACTTTGAAGCAGTCCAATAAATTAACTTCTGCTAATCCTAAGTAATAAACTTAAAATAAACCATGATTAGCAATTTTACAGAAGTGAACAATGTTGGCCGATGTCTGAAGAAACTGACAAAATCCCTTTGCTGTTCTATTGTTCCAGTTAAGCAAAGAAGGTTGATGTGCCACTACTTCAGAGGATTCTTCACATAATTCACCAGGCAAGCATTATATAGTGCTTCGGGGTAGATTGCACCACTCCAAATATTGATCGATGGATTTTCCACTGATTATGACATCTGATTCTCTACTATATTCAGCACCTTATGATGAACTCAGCAGATTACATACATGCTTCACTGGTAAAAACAATTGAGCAGATTTTCATGTGTCAGAAGGGAGGGGGCCGAGCGGCGAGGCCTACCCCGGCAATCGGTTGCGGGCCGAGTAATTAGGGTTGGGTAGAGAAAAAAGAGGGGGGGGGGGGGTTCGGGTGAGGCAGGAGGGGACCTGTACCTATAGAGGGAGACTGTGGTGTCGAGGACGGAGGACAGAGGCGACGGATCGACCTCCGTGGCAATCGTGACCGGCGGAGGTGGCGCGGATTGGGGAGAGTGAGCCAAGAGCAGCGGGCATCGGTCTCCCGACGACGCGGAGGAGATCGGCGAAGCAGCCAACGGCGGGCGTTGGACTCCCGGCGGTGCAGTCGTGGTTGTTCCGGCGGCACAGAGCAGATCGACGAAGCAGCCGGCGATCAGCGACGCGGGTGGGAGAGATCGGCGGCGAGGCGCAGCGGTGGCCGCGTGGACGGAGGCGCAGCAGGCAAGGGAGGGATCAGGAACGGGGCGCAGGGGAGTAGGGGGGCGGCGCAGGCAGCGGCGGTGAAGAAACCATCGCCAGGGGAGGGGTGGGTGCGGGAGGGAGTCTGGGGGTTGGGGTTAGGGGCGTGGGCAAAGCGGTAGGATCTCTGGGGAATCAATCTGGCCGTTGGATCTAGCGATCATAGGGTTAGTATTGCGCGTGTCTGCCATGGTTGGCTTCACCGCCACCACTACAGACTTGTTAAGTAGTAGAGATAATGCTGAATTAGGCAGCATTGCATCACCTCCATGCTGCCCCTCCTCTTCTTTGAGGACACAATTGTCTAAATTGTGGGTTTCCTGCAAAATAGAATATTGTTTGCGGTGAAACGATTAGTTCATCCGTTGTCTCTTTTTCAACTGCCTTATTACTAAAGCCCATCCAATCTTAAATATATTTCATTATATGCTTATTGTCAGAACACAATGTCAGCGAAGTGTTAGCACGGGCATATAATATAAAAATAATTGTAATATGAAAATGCACTATATTATATAAAAAATATCACCCACTTGCAAAGCATTATAATGACGCAGATATATATACACACGCACACCACATACAAAAAGGACGCTTGTGGTATGAATAAATATTGATATCAATGCCATTGTGAATTATTTTGCGTGTCATGGATATATGCATAATATATCATATTATTATGCATTATTATGATGAAAGGCACAAATATACGCATTATCATATATCTTTAATATCACTAGAAAAAAATACCCGTGCGTTGTAATGGGAGAAGGCTATTGTTCACTGTGAGAATTCGCTTGGATATATATTTTTCTAGAAAATCATGTTAAGTTAGCATGCGAGTTTTTTTAAAAGAGACTTCTTATACGACTCCTTCTGTATTTCCAAAAGCGAACGAATTTAAAACCCAACTCAAATACGGATCTGTATTTCCAAAAGCGAACGAACTTAAAACCGACTCATACACGGATGATGTACCAAAGCACCGGTAAAAACAACTTCAATTTTTATATATTTAATATCATATGATTATGCATTATGACATAGGGCACAGATATATGCATTCTATATCTGCATGAATTGGTATATCATATTATTATACTTTACATGAAATATATTTGAACTATGACATAAATTGAATTAAAACTCAAATGCACAGTTCATATAATAATTTTTTTTGCTAACATGAAAATTTTAAACATTATTAAAGACAAATAGAGTTGTACCGTAGCGTTTAGCACGGGCATATTACTAGTTGAAAATAAATCGATTATACTCTGTGCATTGCTAATTCACTTAATATTTCTGTCCATGAATTGCAAAGGTGGTAATCTCATCCCAAAGAATAGGAGATAACCGAACTCAGAACTCATCAATCCAATCAAACAAATCTTATAAAACCAACCAAACAAAAACTCATGCAATCCAGATTTAACTCATACAATCATCAATCAACCAAACATTCCCAATATATAAACATATTTGTATGACTGATCAATCTGTACCATATCTGGTGTCTATACATGTCCTCCTGGTGTTGAAGAACTCTTTGCTTCTCTCTTATTCCAAATTTCTCATAGAACAACAAAAGTAAAAACAAGTCATACTTGTGGGCACACGGAAATTATACCGTCTAGTGTAATTTGTGACCACCACAGTTTTAAATGAGTGAGATCCATACACGCATAAATAGCCAGTCATACCTCAATGTGCTCATGATTACAAATTGACACCATTTGATATAAAATCCAAAATACCGAATAATGAGTAAAGGAGATATTGTTCGGCATTAGCTTACCAATCAACTTCAGCATGAGACATGTCTGTCAAATCACACGAAGGTAGCGATCAAATGTGTTACACATCTCAGGAGACTCGATTCAAATTACTTAAGCTCTACAACATTTCAATTGCTCAAAATTTATACTTGTGCTCAACTAGACCGTAGGAAAAGAGACTAGGTAAGACTTCCATTGGAATCAATTTTTAAGCATCACAAATGCATATTTATTGTTAAAAAGACAAGAAGGTATATATTTCATAACAGGGTTCAAAAGCCTTTCATACAACACAACTAATCAGGGTAAGAGCCAGGCTGAAAAGGCTACTCACTATCCTCATAGCCCTCGGTAGGGTAGAATAGAAAGAACACTCGACCACATCGATATTCTCTCCTGAAATTTGCAGGCATCATGTTAAGGACAAGATTGTACTCGCAAGTCTTAGACATAATAATGTACATACGCATCAAAGAGAGAAGTATGCAAGCTTCTACCTTAAAAAGATGGTGTAATGGTTCAAGTTTTGCATAAAGCTAATTTTATTGAGCGAGTAATAAGTTGACAGCTTAGAATTTGTAAAATAGCACAATCTGAAATTTTTGGACAACAAGCATGTAAATCTGAAATTGAATCACATATTAGCACAACCGGTGCTCTCATCACCATCATGGGTTACCTTTTGTCCCGAAGCGAATTTCAAGCAGAATGTGTATTAAAATCTCTGTCCAGGACCATCTAGAGTATACAAACGACAAATTGATAAACAGATCCACGTCTTACAAAAATAATAAATAATTCTTACAAACGCAGCGGAAATAAACAAATAAACTAGACTTAATCTTCACGACCAAAAGCGTAGAATCCTCCATATAACCACAGGCATCCTCAGCGTCCGAAACAAGCTCAATCCTCATAGAACTCACCAACTGAACCATTCTCTGCCTCTGGGGTGGGGAAAAATAAAGCAAGACTGAGTACCAACCACCGTACTCAACAAGTCATACCAACGGGAAGGTATGATGCAAGATATTCGCAAAGGAATGGCTATAGGATATTTGCAATAAAAGCAGCATTTATAAATCATAATTTGAATACATCAAAATAGTAGATATAATTAAGCAATATTGAAACACCACTGCCATATGCTAAACCACGTTGCAATAGGCCCAACCAAACCATCTGAACTACACCAGTTCAATAAGTCATATTTTTTTGACCAGAAAACAGCAAGGGATGCCCCCACGGTATATTAATTTTCATAGAGCATATGTACAGCAGAAAAACAAGAAAAGAATAGGGAAAATTTAAAACAAAAATTACAGTTGCTCTATCCATGATTGAACTAAAGGTCTATATCTCTCTTTGAGCCTAATTAAATGTAGACTCAAATCTTCCTTCAAGTTTATTAACCATTTGCGCACTGAAGGATGGATTCAAGTCTTCCTTCAATAAGTCATATTATTAAGGATGAGACTAATCATGGTGAGCTGGTTGACCGCCCAATAACCGTGGGCACGACTATTTGAATAGTTTCAACTCTGATCAGAGGTGTACAACTTTACCCACAAGACACGATTCCACACAAGTTACCATGCCCCGAAGTACCACCGCGATACCGCAAAGGGGGAAATTGTGACAAAATCCCTTCATATAACCCTCCCTAACCGAACATACCCACCTCAGGTTTCACCCCCTCCTTGTGCCAAGTCGGGCAGTCCCCTCTCGTGCCTAGGTAAATCCGGAAACAGCAGAGACCAGAGCCAAGTCCGAACTGCGCCATCGCCTCTACCCTTGCCACGGTATGTCAACTAAGTTAAGTTATACTCTAGATTTAGTCTGTAGCCCACGCTGGCCTGTGGTAAGTACGATTATGTCTTACAGTGGTTCCCGAGAACCGATCCTTAATTGTCATGGGCATGACTTCCAAAACCATGCACCCACAACCCACCATTAAAGCACATTTTAATTTAATTAAACCATAACCATGGTGGTACATCATCACATAATTAAGGACTAAATTATAGTGAATCCCATTGTGAGCTAATTGATCTAAGTATGGCTAAGCATTTCTAAACCAATCATCTAATCAATTATATCCCAAGTTATCAATGGCATAAGATATCAACAGGCTGAGTACGATAGGCATCCATTCGACATGACATTCTAAAACAATGCAATTTAATAGAAAGCAGGGGATTTTGTAAAATAGGTTCAACATGATCAATGCTGTATGTATGGCTTGCCTTGCTCTTGAGCTGACGGAACCTTGGCAACCACTTCAAAATAAACTATAGCGTTGGAACTGCCGGAATCTAAACGACAAACAAAGCATACAAGAAATACAAGCAATAAGACTACTGAAACAACAAAAGAAACCAATTTTAATGGATTATAGACATTTTAACGAATTCATTGCAACTTGAATAGGTTAAAATGGAGATCGGATTATTTAGTTATGAATTTTACAATATGAGTTGTGTAATTACTAATATGAAAATGTTGGGATATGCGTAGGCTACGATAGCATAAATCAAAATTTTCTATCGCGTAAACCAGGAACCATGCAAGTATTAGATCATAGATCCTTACCACTCGACGCGTTGCGCAGCGGAAGAAGACGCTGAGAAGTCGAAGGAACTCTCGCGAAGTAGCGCGCGTCGATGTAGAGGAAGTAGTCGATCGCACCAGCTCGACCTTCTCCTCCTCATGCGTTCTCCTCGCCGTACTCCCACGCCGATCAGCACCGCAAACCAGCGGCGCCTCTACCGGTATCCACATGTACAGGGACGGAACGCCACGCGCAGATGTGCTAGCACCTGCGCACGGCTAGGGTTTTGCTTGGGGAGGGAAGTGATGGCTAGGGTTTCTCACATGATGCAATGCCTCCGCCGGTCACACCCCTCATGAATATATAGGATCCATTACTCGGGCCTCCAAGGCCCGTAGGACTCCTATCCGAATTAAGCTCATATTGGATCTCTATCCAATCCCCTTATTCCGGCCCATTAAGCGTGCAACCCTGTAGGTTCATATATACTCGGCTGTAACCCGAAAACTCCTTTTCGGTCCACGCGTCAACAGCAGCCCCTAGCAGAACGTATTGACCCACCAGGCATACATAAAGATCATATCGGCTGAACCTCTAGTGTATACTTGTATGAACCCCTTTGCCTCACGATATCGATTAAGCTCAAGGCTAGATATGTGCCATCCTCTAATAGCTCAATCATTCACTCGAACCTGTTGATAGATTATATAACTTGTGATTGACTCCTCAATCACCTTTGGCATGTCCATGCACTTCCATAATCTACAACATCGAGGGGCCTAGAGATATCTATCCATAGGAGGGGCAAATCCCATCTTGATTATTCATATCCCACTACATATTTCATAGCATACCCGAAAACTACTTTTATAACTACCCAATTACGGAGTAGCGTTTAGCAGTCCTTAAGTAAGCTACTACATATGTTGAGAACCATGATAATCTCAGGTCTAAGGATTGAACACCAACACTCAATGAGATCACTGATGACACAACACATATGGCTCTTGCAGTGTCTCATGTTGGGTCTATCCAACAACATGTTCACCAACATGTGTCCACATTATTAATTTGGTATCTCTATAGCATGATCCATGAGATATGATCATCAATTAATACATGTGCTAATCATATAAACATATTTGTTCCACATATGATATTTGATCAGGGATCCTTTAGAAATAGTAACAAACAACATAAAGAGTCTCATGAAAGAATCACATATTCATTAATCAATAAGGAGTTATCTATTTCAATGAACAATGTCGGATAAATATGTAAACATAGTATGTGATACAATCATCTCTATGATTGCCTCTAGGGCATATCACTAACAGAAAAAACATTAGTCATTTATTACATATGTTTTTTTGAAAGAAAGCACTGTAGGGGAAGCCCCCACAGTTTAAATTTTATAAAAAAAACAAAGAAATTTACAACAGGTTTATCCAATTTACAAGAATATCCCTCTCAAACAAATTAAGCCTATGGACTAAAAGGGAGAGTTCATTCTTAAGGAAAGCTCTCCAGGAGACTATGGAAGGTACAACATTATTAAAAATTAAATCATTCCTTTGCTTCCAAATACTCCAAGCGGCATAGAGCACCTTCTCCACAAAGTGTGAGGACCTGTAAGAGTTTTTGGCAGTATACAACATCTCCTCAAAATTCAGAGACAAATCCCAAACCAGCCCAAATTGCGCCCAACACTGAGAACTGAAAGGACACTGGAAAAACAGATGCAAAGTGGTTTCTCTTGCACTTGACGAGCATAAGACACAGGTTAAAGCAGCATTATGGGGTGTACAATGGCGCCTGTCCAGCATGTCGTAAGTATTCAAACGATCAATCAATAGGAGCCAGCCAAAAACCTTAATTTTCATGGCACATTTGCTTTTCCAAATCCAGTTAATAGAGTTAGGGACCTGAATATGCATAAAGTTCATCGCATAAATTTTCTGCGAAGAGAAAATTCCATTTCCCCAAACATAGGTCCAAAGATCTTTGTCACCATTGAGATGACTTAAAGGATCAGAAGATGACATTAACAAATATTCCTGAAGAGCTTGCTCAGACAGTGGTAGCACAAAGAGCTGCAAAAGATCTCTTTGGGAGAACATATGAACTGAAATCTTTCCAATCCTAGCAAAAGAGAAAATCCTGGGAAATGCAGCTGATCTAACCTTATTATTCCATAAGTCCTCCCAGAATAAACAAGATTTACCATCCCCTACAATGCAATTCGAAATTCCCCTGAATATATCCACAAACTGCAAAACATCCTTCCACCAGAAAGACCCTTTGGGAGCAACAGCATGAGGGACCTTTGTAGTATAGTAAGAATTCCAAATCAACTTAACCCAGGGTATGGGGAACCTGTTATAGAACTTATGCAGATTCTTCAGCAGCAAGGCATTATTCTGAAGCCTAAGATCAATTACACCCAAACCTCCCCTTTCTTTTGGTTGGCAAACCCTATCCCAAAGAACCAAAGACTTTTTGTTTGAATTTATGTCAGACCCTCTCCACAGGCAGTGCCTTCTTGCTCTGTCAATGCTCTCAATAACTGACTTTGGAAGAGTTAAAGAGCACATATAATAAGTTGGCAAAGATGATAAAACTAAATTGACAATTGTTAGTCTATCCCCATAAGAGAGAAGAGCAGTAGTAGCTGAAAGTCTCCTTTCAACTCTATCAACCAAGGGAGCAAAGTCAATTACCTTAGGCCTTGTAGTACCAAGAGGCAGGCCTAAATAAGTGAAAGGCAGATTTTCAACTGAACAACCAAACAACATAGAGAGATGTTCAACCATTTCAGTATCCACATTTAAAGGTATCATAGAAGACTTACTGAAATTTATCTTTAGTCCTGTTGAGGCTGCAAAGGTATTCAGTATGGCTTTGAGGCAAAACAACTCCTTTGGAGATGCAGACAAAAAAAGGAGGGTGTCATCAGCATATTGTACAATAGGGAAATCATTATCAGGAGTTGGGACTGGCATAGAGAGAATTCCTTTAGAATAGGCCTTATTAATGATAGATTGCAACAAATCAGCTCCAAGGACAAACAAAAGTGGGGACAGAGGATCCCCTTGTCTTACACCCCTTTTACAGTAAAAAGATTTACCAGGTACCCCATTCAGTAGAACTGAAGATGAGGCTGAAGAGAAAATCTGTGAAATCCAATCTATCCATTTAGAATCAAAACCCTTTTGTCTCATAATATCTAGGATGACTGAGTGCTCAATAGTATCAAATGCTTTCTCAAAATCTAGCTTTAGGAGGATTATCTCCCTCTTTGACTGCTGACACTGATGTAAATATTCAAAAGACCATGCTAGACAGTCCTGAATGGTTCTTTCCTTAATAAAACCATATTGATTCTAATGGATCAACTCAGTTATAACCGACAACAGTCTATCAGCCAGAACCTTTGTAAGAAGTTTTAGTGCCACACTTTGCAAGGAAATAGGTCTATAATCATTAACTTTCTCAGGGGTTGACTTCCTTCTTAGGAATCAAAGTGATAAAGGATCTATTGATACTCTCAAGCAATAAAGAACCTTCACAGAACTGGGCATAAAGATCATAGAAATCTTGTTTAATTATAGGCCAGCAAGACTTAACAAAACAACCATTAAAACCATCGGGCCCAGGAGATCTATCAACAGGCATTTTCCTAACAACTTCATCTATTTCCAAAGTTGTAAAGCCAAGAGATAAAGAATGCAGGTCATTTACCGTGTCCATTAAATCTGGGAGATCAAAGTGCATTGTTGGGAGTGTAGAGACACCCATCCTTTGCTGAAAAGTTTGGTAAATGATTTCTGTCTTTTCTGCATGATCCATTAAAAGTCTTCCATCATCTGTTTGGAGGTGAGTAATTAGATTTTGTCGATATCTCTCTGTTGCAGCGGCATGAAAGAATTTTGTGTTTTCTCCCCCAAACTTAGCCCATCTAATAGTACACCTCTTTTGCCAATAAATCTGCTTGTATTTCAGATATTCTAGAATCTTAGCTTTGATAATACATCTAAAATTCCATTCAGCCAGGGTAAGATCTCTTAGCTCCTCCAACCTGTCAACAAAAGAAACTGCCATACTACAGTTTGTAATCAAAGAAGACAGCTTAGACAAACTCTTGCTCCACTTTTTTAAGCCCTTCCTCAAGCTTTTAAACTTTGCAGATAGATTCTTGGCTGCATCTGAATCATCACCATGATTACTCCAAACCGAAGAGACAAGCTCAAAGAAACCCTCATGTTCCACCCAGTAATTTTCAAACCTAAAGATGTCGGCTTTTAGAATTGTGGTACCAATCTGAACTACACAAGGCACATGATCAGAAATTAACCTAGCTAGGGGCTTAACCAAAGTTTTGGGGTAGGTTGCAGACCAAGAAACAGAAGTAAAAAACCAGTCAAGTTGCTGCAGGAGAGGACAGTCCTGCATATTACTCCAAGTGAAAGATCTACCTTTCAAGGGCAACTCCAAGAGACCAAGGTTACTTATAACACTGTTAAAGATCATCATGTCATTCATGTTGCCACCTGCTCTATTCCTATTATCAATGGATCGATAAAAGTTAAAATCCCCCAATAAAATCCAGTTCTCATTATCAGGGATATCCAAATCAAATAACCACTGAACGAAAAGAGATCTATCTGGTTCCTGACAAGACCCGTAGACTGAAACAAGTGTCCAAACGTCACCACAATGATTAGAGGTAAACCGGACTACAATAGCAGATTTCGTGATGCACAGGACATTGGCCAAAAAATGAGCACCAACCCAACAAATCAAGATTCCTCCTAAAGCCCCCTCCGAAGGACTAAAACAAAAGGAATCAAACCTTTTTGGGGCCATTTTCTTGATATAGGCAGAATCAAAAGAATCCCTCTTAGTTTCCTGAAGACAAAAAATTGAGCAACCACTTTCATCTATCATTTGTCTAACAGCTCTCCACTTATCATCTGAATTCAAGCCTCTAATATTCCAGCACAAAATATTCCAATTCCTTGTAAAATTATTCATTTAAAACATAAAAGAAGGGAGGGACAATCAGAACATAACTTAATTACATTCTGAGACCAGCCATACTGTAGCACAACCGACAAAGACACAAGCAGAGGGGAGATTGACTGAAAGACAAGGAGGGTAACAAAAGACAGAGCTAACAGACCCAGAGCTAGGAGAAGATGCAAAAGCCTAATAATATTCCTAAGAGAACTAGAGAACACCCCAGACTCTGACTTAATTCCCATCATTGGCATGTTTAGAAGCAGAAGCCATAAGCTTGTCCTGTGTCACATCCTGAGGAGCAACACCACAGAGGTCAGAAGCAATCTTTTGAAGAAGGGGAATTGAACAATCGGCAGTTATTCCAGCTTCAGCAGAGGCAGTTGTGAAATCAGAGTCCTGCAAAGTGCTTCCAGGGAAGAGTAGGCCAACATCATGAGCAACCTGTTTGAGTTTTTTCACTGACTTTCCTCTAGGCTTTCCAACTCCTTGGTTGGGATCAGGCTCCATCAAATCAACTCCTTTATGACCATCATTAATAGCAAGAAGCCTAGAGCTCCTTCTTAGACCAGTAGTAACCAGAGGGGTAGCATTCCCAGTTTTCTTCTTCTTGGTAGAATTAGTCTTTTCTAAAGGTAAAGCTGGTGGGCCCTGTAGATCAGAGGAAGGCAAAGCTTGATCACCTGGAGCAGTAATAGCCATAGGGGTAGGTGGAACAACAGCGTGGGGCACTGGCATGAGAATTTCCTCAAAAGAAGAACCAACAGAACTCAAACCCGAAACTGGCAAAACCTAGGAAGGCAAACCAGAAGGACCTGCACCTCCTGAAAAAGTAGACCGAAAAGACATATCCTTGAAAAACATATTATCAAACATAATCTGAGGGAATCTCTGATACATAACCCTGAGATGCTCAGCATTCACATCATCATTTTGGGGTACTATAGCATTTTCTGCTGATGGCAAATCCTCATTCTCAGAGCTAGAAACACTTATGATGGAGACAACTGAACTATCTGAACTAGCAGAAGGATAAGAGCTCACTGAAGAGGAGATCGCATTGACTTCAACAGGAACTGGAATAGGAGGTTGAAAATCTTCATTGTGTTCAACTGCATCCCAATTACCCCAACCATGGCCATCACCACCCTGCTGCTGCAAGTTACCAAATTGCCAAGCAGGGGCATCTTCAAGATTAATATTAGGATCTACAGGCCCCTCTCCTGGAGGAATATCATCATCAGGTGGAATCACATCAGCAAATTCCCCGTTTAAAGTATAGACATAAATTGTCCAAGGCTGACCATTGGGCACATTAGGCTGCTCCCAAACCACAAACTGGGGAACAAAATCCAGGTCCCTAAACCAAACCCTAGCAAGGACCCTACCTTTAAGAGGATCCTCATCAAACCACCAATCAAGATCACCAAAAGTAGAAACAACCTGATTCACATTATGAAGATTGATGTAATCAAGAGGGAAATCCAGCATCATAACCCAACCCCTATGATTGTAAGGAGCATTTCGCCAATTTGGGCCCTGATCATGCCTAACAAAACAAACCTGATGCACACCATCATAATCCAGAGGCAGACCAAGAACAAGAGCATCACGATGAACAGGCGACCTAATCTGAAACATGGCAACCGCATTTGGATGCGGGCAGGATTCAAGAATCTGAACATGTCTAACCTGCTCAAGAAAGCCTCTAATCTCATTTCGATGCTCTTCCCACTGTTCCTCAGGCAGCTGGGGATGAACTAGAGCTAACACAAACTGCTCGTGCCTCATGATCGAAGGGGAAAAGTTTACCGTATCAGCACGGCGACGACGGTGAGGCCCTGGAGGATGCAAATGCATTCCTTGAGGGATGAAGCGATGAGGGTTAGGTTGCAGGTTCGCCATGGAAACCACCAAGCTCGACTCTTGCTGAGAGGGTTTTTCTGTAGCAACAGAGGAAGGAAGACGAGGAGACCGAGAAGGAACCGATTTCTTATCCCAAACCTTCCGAACCCTAAGGCTTTTCTGTTTATTGTTGGCACGGCCCAAGGGCACAGCATCCTGTTTTATCAATCCACTGCCCAAAGACCCAGAATTGAGTTGGCCCAACAAACGGTTTTCCTTTTTTTTTTTTTGAAAAGGCCAGATTAGGTCGCAGCGGCATTGTAGAATCAGAAACAGGTTTAGAATTTGAACTTGGCTTAGCATTCGGATCACGGTGACCTGAACTCTTGCCGCCGGCGATTGTCGGGGACTTAGAAGGAGTAGAATGAAGAACCTGGAACCGATTAAAAATTCTAGGAAAAGGCACATCAGGCAAAACCAAAGGTTTTCTCTTCTTTCTAGAAACAACTGTCCACTCATTGATCTACTCAAATTCCCAGTTCGGTCCACCATTACGCCAAAGAAAGAACCTCAAATGATAATCACGACAAATATAAGACTTAAGACTATAAATCCAAAGGCCAACCTCTTTGTTGCAGACCAGGAATGAGAAGCAACGATCACTAATACGTTGAACCTAAAAACTAGCCGGAGAACCTCCCAAACAGGCCCTAAGGGCCAGCGCAATTGAAGAAATCTCCAGACGAAAAGAAGAACGAGGGACATCGACCACCAACTTGAAAGGAAAAGAACTATAAGTAGGAGAAGAGTGAACTGGGGTACCAAACAAGAGACTGCGTTGCTCCTTAATCTCATTTCTGGGATGGAAATCCCATCCTCCCGGCGGCGAAGGGGGCACCATGACGACGATCAAGCGCCATCGTAGTCGCTAGAACTGACGCCACCAGAAAAAACGGAGCTCGCCATAGATTATCTTAACAATATAAAAACGGAAAAGACCCCCATTTATTACATATTAATGCCCATAGATAAATAGATCAACTGAATTATATCACTGGTAAGCAAGCCTCACGAATTAGTGACTCAACAAGCCAATACTTCGTGACACTGGACCACTCAAACGGTCAACCGAACCGGTGAACGGAACCGGCAGCTCAGAACGACTCAGGACAACCGAACGAACTAAAGCTTCGGCAATACTACGTGCGAACAAACGGTTAGCAGCTTAGCAAATGACTGCGGGATGACCGGTAGAATTAACACAGTTTGCGGCAATGACCCGATACGGAAAACGATAGGCCGGTAGCAACTTGGGTTTACGGTTGCGGCTAGGAAACTTGGCTACCGTGCGACAAACAACGGCTAGGCAGTGACGGCGGCACGGGTGTGGCGATGGCGACTGCGAGGCAGCCACAGCAGTGGCTCGGCTGCAGCGGCGGCGACTGCGAGGTAGCGGCAGTGCGGTAGCGGCGGCTGGCGCGACAATGGCTGGAGCGGCTCGGCACGGCGGCAGCGGTGGCAAAGCTAGGGCATGGCGACGGCGATGCGATTATGTTTACAACAACAACGCTAAGAAAATCAACACCTAAACCAAGAGATCACGGATAAGTTCCTCACCAAACCAAGACGATCGGCGAGGAGGAGACGGGGACGACGGTCCGGCGGCAACACATGGAGATAATGGTGGCGCTAGATCAAAGCTAGATTAAACCAGTTAGACGGATCGAGGGGAAACTACGGCAGCAACCTTGCCGAGAGAATTGGAGGGGAGCTCACCGGCTATGCGAAGGCGTCGACGGCTACGGCGATGCATGGCGGCGATGGCTAGCAGGCAGTGCACAGGAGGTGGCAACGGTGGCGCAGGTGGTGGTGGCGGCTAGGGTTTGCTACACAAATAAAATTGTGAAGATAAACAGGGGGTGTGATAGCTTATATAGGGGAGGGTTAAGAGGGAGGTGGGGCCGGCTAGGAGGCGGCAAAGGGGAAGGAGAGGGAGGCCGACTCGGGTTAGGGGTGAGGGGAGGCACCCACGCAGCAAGGGAGAGGCGGCGACGGCCGAGAGGGAGAGGAGGTGGGGTTAGGGTAGGATTAGGATGGGAATTTCCAAAATAGGAAAGGAATAGCGATGCCGTCTTAGGAAAGGAGCCGAAACGGAACCAAAAACAAAATAGGATTTAGTTTGTTATGCAAAACAAAACCGCGAATGGAGAAAGGGGAATGAACCGGGCACGGTTCATGACCAAAGATGGCCAAAGCGGGAAAAATATTAATTCAAGTCCTGGCAAATTAAATTACCTTTTGTGATTTCCTTTGCTCTGAATATTTGTCACGCCCGGAATTTCTATCCAAAATTCCAAACGCTTACACGTGTGTAAACCCTCGTCCAGGAATCAGCCGAGGCACACAATAACAAATTGATAATAGAGTGCAATTATTACTCTAATTAATAAGCAAATATAAAGTCATTACAGAGGTAGATAGTTCCTCTCAAACAATAAAGTTCTAAGCAGCGGAAAATAAGATAAACGGCGCAGACGACTCCATCCCACAAGCAGCTTGACCAGGGCTACGCCTAATCTTCCACACCATCAGCATCACTGTAGAACTCCTCCTTTGATGAATGATTGCAAGGTGAGTATATGACATACTCAGCAAGCTACACAGCAAATATGCAAGTGCAAGGGATAACAAAGGATGGCATAATATAGTCTCATTTGCATAAATAGCATTTGGTAAACATTTCAGAATTTAATAAAACAGGAAAGTATTTAATTAAGCAATATTAATCCAACATACCCGTTGCATAGGCCCAACCATTCTGAACAACCATTCCCGGCTGCACAGTTCTATCTCCAAACCAGGAATATACCATTCCAAACCAGGAGCTAAACAAATTATTACCAATTACAACATCATTTAATATGGTGAGAAGTGTGGAACTAATCACGAAAGACATTGTTAGACCCGCCCATAACCGCGGGCACGGCTATTCGAATAGTTTTAGTCTGGCCAGAGGTGTACCACTGTACCCACAAGACACAACCTCAACATCATGTCAACCATGCGTCACGATACTTAACAAGTACCCGAATAGAGATTGTGACAATACCCTCTATATAACACAATTCAAAGCAGTGCAGCGTTCCGAGATCATAATCACCCCCTTGTAAACAAGGTATGGACTCCCCAGCGACCCCCGTGGGCTTATCTCCGCCACTTCACAGTCTGGTGCTCTACAATGAACCATACTATACAGAAAGTAAAGCCGTTGCCCACGCTGGCTTGTGGTTTGCACGGTTAATTTTTCACAATCGAAAATCGTGAACCGGTCCTTAATTGTCATGAGCACGACCAGCAAAACCATGTGCTCACAACCCACCATTATCAAGTTTTAGTTGGCACATTAATTAATTAACCAATCACGATTTACCATCGTGAGCTATCAGTAAACCATCATTAAATAATAGTGAATCATAAGTATCCCATTTATATGAGCTAGTGTCTCTAAGCATGGCTAAGCATCCTATTCACTTTAGCTAAAACCATATCATGTTCTAGCTAATCAAATTATTAACCAGGAGACAAAGAATAGGTAATCAACATCAAAAGGCTATAACAAAGGCAATAGGTTATTTCCACCCAATGACATTCGAAAATAAATACAATAGTTGAATAGAAACAATAGCTTTAAACAGGATCAACATGCTCAAAGGATTGTTTGGGATCTGTGTGACTTGCCTTGCTGGCCTTGGAACTCTTCAAAGTCTTCTCCTGCAAAATCAAATTCTCCGGGAACGTCAGAATCTAAGCAAAAAGAATAAAAATCACCAAAACAGCACATAAACAATCATGAACAGTACATGTGGATATTTTTAACATGTAGATCTCAATTTTAGAAAAATTTAGAAATTTGAAACAACTAAATCAGAGCTAAGATGAATTAGTTATGAATTTTCAAAGATTAAATCGGATTAAATCATTTATATAGATTTTAATTGAATTATGACGCAATAAAGAATTATTTTTGAAAAGGAAAAATGAATTATTGCGTCAGCGGCTCGGGCTCACGGTGGACCGGGTGCAGGGCGACGGTCTACGGAACAGGACGGCCGAGATCTAATCGATCCACCGCGGGTCTACGGATGACGCGTCGCTGACGTCAGCGGTGACGTCATCACCGGCGGCGGCTCGGCAACGCGTGCTCGCCGGCGAACGACGGCGCGGCGGCGCAAACGGAGGGCACCTACGCATAGCGGACAACACGGCAAACTCACCGAGGGCACGGACAGTGGCGGACGGTCAATGGACGGCGACGGCGGCGAGCTCGAAGCGGCGGAGACGTTCGGCTTGACGACGACGGCAGTGCTCCGGCGAGAAACGACGGTGACGGATGGGTGGACGAGGACGGCGACGACTTGGCGATCCCGACGGTGGTCTTCCCGAGCGACGACGACGACCGAAGCGGCGGCGACGGCGGCGCACGGGCGAACGCGGAGGCAGCGTTACAGGCGGTGGCGAGCTGAGGCGAGGGTGGCAACGGAGAGAGGAGGTCCCGGGGGTCCTTAAATAGGGGCTAGAGGGCGGCGATGGAGACCCACGGTGGCCGGCGACGAGACGGAAAGATTAGGGTTCGGGGGAGAAAATCGAATCCGATTCGAGATCGAATCCGGCGATTTCCAAAGGAAATTAGACGACGATTCCAAAAGAGAAAAGATAGAGGGGATCCCGGGGATCATTTCCCCTCTATCGATTTGACCGGAGACGGAAAGGGGCGGCCGAATTTTGGAAGGGCGGCGGCGGCTTGCGCGCGGCGCGTCTAGGGCACGGTTGGCGCGAGGAGGACGACGACCTCGACAGGTGGGCCCCACCTGTCAGTGGGAGAGAGGAGCGGGCGGCTGTGCGCGGCTGCAAGCGGACTGAGCCGGGGTGATCTGGGCCGGGGAGAGAGAGGGACAGGGTTTTGGGCCGACTTTCGGCCCAAAGCCAAAAGAGGACTTTTAAAACCTTTTTCAATTTAAATTATTCATGAAATGTAATTCCATTTATTAAAAATACTTTCTTGGCTCAAATAAATCCCAGAAAAATCTAGGAACTATAGAATCAAATGAAGTATTTAATAAAATTTTATCTGGCCCACTTTTATATTGGAATTTATTATTTAAAATTAGATCTTTTCTTCTAGGCTTTTAAAATCATTTCTAATAATTCCAATTAAACAACAATTTATATATATTGGATTTTTAGGGTGTGACAATATTCCGCTATACATCCAGTTAATGACTTAAAACAAAGAATTCAAAAAAAATTCTCCCTAACAATTTCGATTATTAAACACATTGTTATTCGGGGTTTTCTCCTGGTTAACAAAGTATTTTCCATGCTGCACAGGCCCAACCATCCTGAACAATCATACCCGGCTGTACAGCTCTATCTCCAAACCAGGAATGTACCATTCCAAACCAGGAGCTAATCAAATTATTACCAGTTATAGCATCATTTATTATGGTGAGAAGTGTGAGACTAATCACGAAAGACATTGTTAGACCCGCCCATGACCGCGGGCACGACTATTCGAATAGTTTTACTCTGACCAGAGGTGTACCACTGTACCAACAAGACATAGCTCCACGATATGTCACCATGCGCCTCAATACCACCACGGTACCTCGGAAAGGAGCTGTGACAGTACCCCTCGCACAACACAATCCACCACAGCGCACCGTTCCTGGATCATAATCACCCCCTTATAAACAAGGCATGGACTCCCCAACGACCTCCGTGGGCTTATCTTCGCCACTTCTCAGTCTGGTGCCCCGTAATGAACCATGCTATACAAAAGATAAAGCCATTTCTAATAATTCCAATTAAACAACAATTTATATAATTAGGGATTTTTAGGGTGTGATCCGAACTCGGTAGCTCTGTTTCCGAACTCGATCTCCGCCTCCAATTCCACTTTGATCAAATCCTCTTTCCTGATACAGATACTACCAAATTTGGTTGTGAACACATGCCCCCCAAGTCCGGGATTTTTGATAATGTTCCGGATTTGCCGCAAGCCGACTCCGAGCAAGTTTCGCACTCCGCCACTTTTGACCGTTATTCCAGTGCTTTAAACACTAACCGTTACCCCCGAGAAATCTCACGCCGTAACTTCCGTTTTCACTGCTCAAGCGAAACCTTTTCTCTCTCTTCTCCGGTGATTCCTCCGGCGCAAAGGCGATTCTTAGGCGACTTCTTCCCCGGCAAGATCTCCGCCCGCACCAATGTCGTCTTCCGCCAGCCCACCTGGTGCACCATCGGCCGAATATGCTGAGGTAAGTTTTCATCGGCTAGATCCCCTTCTTTAGCAGCAAATCGATCTTCTCCAATCTGATATCACTCTCTCCCTCTGAATTGCTTTGGATTTGTGGCACCTTTCCAACCTAGTTGCGATTCCCAGTCTGTCGCATGAAAATCACTACTTTCTTGGCCCAGTCGGCAATCCAGACCCCACCGAGTTCATCATTGGTGAAACCAATAGGATCCCCTTCAGATTAACTAACCCAGATGTAGGTCACTGGAAGAACACCTTTAAATCCTGGCCATCCCTTGAGAAAGTTCCACCAGAAAAGAGCTGGACCACATGGTTCAAACGTGTATCAGCCAGCAAGAGAGTTCACTGGGATGAAATTGGAATCGGCCAAGCACTTGACCTTACTATAGCGAATTCAGCCAATGATGAACCCCTGATGGCAGCTGCTTGTTACTTCTAGTCAAACACTACCAATGCCTTTCTGTTCAATCAAGGGCCGATGACCCCAACTCTCATAGATATCAGTATGATCACAGGTCTAGATGTTACCTCATCGGCCAACCCTATGAGTTTGAACACAAAGAACCAATATGACTTCAAAACCAAAAGTATAGGGGGTTGGTCAGGCTATGTGGCAGCATACATGGGCCAGGGCTCGGTCACCCCTCGAGAACATGTGGCTTTCCTATTAATGTGGTTAGAAAATTTCTCTTTTGTGGATCAAGTTGCGGCCCCACAACCAACTGGCAATTTCTAGCTGAAGCTCTGGAAACAAAGAGACAATTCCCCTTGGGCAAAATTCTCCTCGGCTATGTATACCAGATGTTGAGCAATGCATTGGCTAAGATAGCAGTCGGCTCAGTAGTTGGAGCAGGTGGACCCTGGTGGCTACTACAAAGCTGGCTAAACCTGATAGTCATGAAGGTTGTCAATCGGCCATCCGTATCAGAAGCTGAATTTCCAAGACTAGAGCCGATTGTAGAGGATGGAGAAGAGCGTAGTCATCGGAGATGCACATCATATGGAGAATACGCTTCTACACCAACTGATGCCGGAGCAAAACTATCGGCTGAACTGCTCAAGGATTGGTTTGTAGCTTCTATGAAGGCTTTCAGAAAGATCCTAGAATCTGGTTCCTTTATGAAGACTCTGCACAACTTGAGCACCCAGTGGACTTCAGATTAGAAGACATCAACCATGAAGTATACCAATAATCCAGGGAAATCTTCTCGGCTGCAATCAGCCCATGTATCCTTCCTGTTGGCATTCACCAAGGAAGAAACATCCAAGCTTCTTACGAATTCTATCATCCGATGAGCTCAGCTAGACAACTCGGAATGGGCCAACTCCCAATTGGCTTGTTTTTTGCTGACAAGATCCAATGCTGAGGAGGGATTTCATCAACCCTGATGATGGATCGGCTGCTTAGCCTTCAAGGACCCCCCCTGGGCAGTATTGACAACATAGAACTGGCAACATTCAGAAGCAAAAGCTTTGATAGGTGGTGGGGTGAATGGAAACTGCATTTATTCCACCAACCAGCATCAATGTATATGACAGACCTCTTTCCAGATGTTGTCCCTCAAGTAAATCTCCAACTTTGCTCAATTTTATTTAAATAACTGTCTGGCCGATTAATCTTAACCAATCGTCCTTTTGGTTTGCAGACAACAGAATCTTCCCCTCCTCGTCAAAGCAACAGTGGCAAAGACATCCAATATGCCCCAGGCTTAATTCCTAACGGAGGTGCGCTATCTCCTCCGGTTATCGGCTATGATGCCCCCAAGACCTCAGCTCTTCTTCAAGGGCTCGTTAGAGAACCAGCCGATGCCGGCAAAAAGAGGAAAACCAGATCGTCGGCTGTAAGCATCGTAGCCCCAATTAAGAAGAAGAAGACAAAGAAAACCAAGCCAGCTGATAATCTGCCTACCCTGGATCCATCCATCGAACAAGCTCTGGATGAAGAGGTCATTGAAGACGAGGTTGATCAGGCCGCAACCGAGGTAAGTGATACTGAAAGAACACCATCAGCTTCGCCTAAGCAAACCTCGCCAACTCCTTCCGCTCTAGTTCATTTCTCAAGGGTAAGTGTTTCTTGTTAATCCCTTTCGTGATTATTTTGTCTTATAGCCGATCATTCCCAAGTCTCATAATTGCAGAAAAAGAAGACTGCAGTGAAGAAATCGGCCGCAACAACATCTAAACCAGCTCCACCAGTAAGATAGCTTTAACTTTCATTAGTTAATTTCTTAGCTGATTCTATCTTACACTTGTTTCCTTTTAGCCTTCACCTCCTTCTTCTTCTCCTGTTCAACAATCATCGAGTGATCAGACCCCTTCAGCTGCGGGAAGTCATCACGTCGAGGAAGAAGAAGAACAACCAGCTGTTCCTACTATCCCAGTAAGTTTCTTTTATCATAACAACCATTCAGATCGGCTACAATTGTTTAACCTCTAACTGCTTCTAAATTGTCACTACAGGTCTTAGCCGATCTTTTCTCTTTCGATATCAGAGACTATCTTGATGAAGGAGAAGAAGATACCACAAGCAAAGCATTGGCTCCTTTATCTGATGATGTGAAGAAAACTCTAGGAAATATTTTGGATCGGCTAGAGGCATCATCGCTAGATAGCTTGGTAGTTGACTGTGGCTCAATCAGGGCTCGGCTGCATGAGATTCAAGCCTTAATCCCAGATGAGTTAGCCAATATCCTTACTCCAGCTGTTTACCTTGAGCAACACCAATTCAAACTGGAGAAAGCCAAGTTAAGACTAGCCGAACGGCGAGAACGTAAGAACATTGAGGCCACTATCCAAGCCAACTGACAACTTGTGCATGAAGAGAAATCCAAGCTTGATCAATTATCTAAAGGCCCAATCAAGTCTAACGTTGATCAGCTTGAAGCTCGCAAGATTGACCTCTTAGCACAACTTGAAGAATGTAACGCCGAGCTGGACATGGAACGCAAGAAGCTAGCTGATCTCCCCAAGTCTATTGAAGAACAGAAAACAAGACTCAAATCGGCTATTAAGCATGTTGCTGAACTGACCAAGTCCCTGAAAGTTATCCCTGGAACCGATGCTCAAGATGCCCAAGCCATAGAGGAAGTAGAACAGATTAGGCAGAAAGCTATATTGGCTATCCAGCAATACTTATCGCAGTAATCTTTGTGTAATAGGGCTTAGAATTTTTTGTAATCGGCTGAAAACATTATAATACTTTAACGTTTGAACGACCCTTTGGGCCGATTAATATGACGTGCCAATCAAAAACTTTAAACTGCATTTTCACATATATATGCCCCCCTAGTTTTACAATGTCAAGAGCATTGATAAAATTATAAAACAACTAAGGGCGATATAACAATATCGGCCATTGTATATCGGCGAACCACAACCGATTACATTATAAAAACAGCTAAGGGCGATATAACAATATCGGCCATTGTATATCGGCGAACCACAACCGATTACATTATAAAAACAGCTAAGGACGATAGAACAATATCGGCCATCTCAAGGCGTTGTAAACACATCGGCTGTCAGGCATCGGCAATAGTAACCGATCATGCGTTAACCCACACACTTGGGTAATATTTCTTCAAGTATTTGCCATTGAGCGCTCGTCCATAAACTTCACCGTCAAGCCCTTGCAACATATATGCTCCCTTAGACACAACCTTATGAATTTGGAACGGTCCCTCCCAATTCGGCGACCACTTGCCGAATTTACAATCACGAGTACCAATCGGCAAAATCAACTTCCATACAAGTTCACCTTCCGAAAAATCTTTAGGTACAACTTTCTTATTATAATGCCGAGCAACACGTTCCTTATCCTTAGTAACCTTCGCAAGGGCTCGCAATCGTGACTGAACCAAATCCTCCCTTTCATCAGCCATAAGATTGTAATACTCATCGGCTGTTAAATCATTTTGCAGCTCCGTTCGTCGAGAGCTGATTCTAACTTCCCATGGCAAAACAGCCTCATGTCCATAAACAAGTTTGTAAGGGGGAACTTGAATCGATCCATGACAAGCCATCCTATAAGACCACAATGCTTCGGCCAATCGAGTATGCCATTGCCGAGGATAATCAGAAATTTTCCGCTTGATCAACTTAATCAAACTCTTATTAGACGCCTCGGCTTGCCCATTTGCTTGCGCATAATAAGGTGAAGAATTCAACAACTTGATACCCACACTATCAGCAAACTGAACAAACTCATCGGACACGAAGATTGAACCTTGATCCGTAGTAATAGTTTGAGGAAGACCAAATCGGTAGATTATGTGTTCCTGAACAAATTGAATAGCATCCCCAGAATCAACTTTCTTCAAAGGAATCGCCTCTACCCACTTGGTGAAATAATCAGTTGCCACCAATATAAATTTATGTCCTTTACTCGATGATGGGTTTATCATACCGATCATATCAATCCCCCAAGCTCTAAATGGCCATGGTTTAATAATAGGATTCATAGCCGACGCAGGTGCTCGCTGAATTGCTCCAAACTTCTGACAATCCTGACACCCCTTATAATATCTGAAACAATCCTCCAGCATCATCGGCCAAAAGTACCCTGCACGCCGAAGCAACCACTTCATCTTGTGAGTCGATTGATGAGTACCACAGATCCCTTCATGAACTTCACCGATTGCAACCTTAACCTGATCGGCACTAAAGCACTTAAGTAATACCCCATCAATCATCCGATAATAAAGCTCATCATCCAACAGTGTATACTTCAATGCCTTATATCATAATTTCCTAGAAGCTGATTGAGATGGAATACTCAAATACTGATGCACATCATACCTCCAATCATCGGCTGACATTACTGCAATCTCAACTTTAACATCTTTGATCATCGGCTTATACCCCGATGCCTCTTGGGCCAAATCATTAGCTTCAAGATTTTGTTCTCGAGATACATGCTTCAAGGTAACCAGTCGAAACCCTTTCATTAGTTCCAGGCACTTCTCATTATAAACCATCAATGTATCGTTCTTGCATTCATATTCTCCTGCCAATTGGCTAATTACTAGCAAAGAATCCCCCATGATTTCAATAGTATCGGCTTCAACTTCTTTGAGTAATTGCAACCCCTTGAGCACTGCTTCATACTCAGCCCGATTATTAGTCGCATATGGTTTAATAGTATAAGCGAACTCGAAACATGCCCCCCTAGGGGAAATTATAACTAAGCCGATGCCACAACCATGAGTGCATACCGATCCATCAAAGAATAAAGTCCATGGTACTATCTCCACCGAGCCGATTGAATCATCACGATGTTCCACAATAAAATTGGCTATAGCTTGTCCCTTAATCGCCTTCGGTGATTCATACCGAAGATCAAACTCAGTCAAAGAAAATATCCATTTTCCAACTCGTCCCTTTAATATTGGAGCCGACAGCATGTACCTGACTACATCGGCTTTGCATATAACAGTGCACTCGTTAGATAATAGATAATGCCTCAACCTCGTACACGAAAAATACAGGCACAAGCATAACTTTTCCACAGGAGAATACCGAGTCTCAGCATCCAAGAGCCGTCGACTGAGATAAAACACTACTTGCTCCTTCCCTTCCAATTCTTGAATCAGAACCGAGCCAATTGACCTCTCGCCAGCCGATAAATATAACCTAAACGGTATTCCTTTCTGTGGAGGGATCAAAACAGGAGGAGAGCTGAGATACTCCTTGATATTATCCAAAGCTTTTTGCTGCTCTGCCCCCCAAGTGAATTGCTGATCGGCTTTTAACCTCAATAAGGGTGTAAAAGGTTCCAACCTTCCAGACAAATTAGAAATAAACCTTCTAACAAAATTTGTCTTGCCGATCATCTCTTGTAGCTCCGTCTTATTTTCTAGGTGCCGAATTTTCTTGATCGCATTAGCGCTCCTTTGGGTCAACTCAATCTCCCTTTCATGAACAAGAAATCCTAAAAACTGGCCAGCCGACACACCAAAAGCACATTTTGTCGGATTCATCTTCAAGCCATACTTCCTGGTTCTCTCGAAAACTCTCCTTAAATCGGCTATGTGGTCCTCCACTTCTTTAGACTTAACAACCACATCATCAATATAGACTTCAACCAACCAGCCGATTAAATCATGATATATATAGTTCATGGCCCTTTGATATGTTGCTCTAGCACTCTTTAAGCCGAAAGTCATGACGACCCATTCAAATAAGCCGATTGCGCCAGGACATCTAAAAGCCGTCTTATGGATATCTTCCTCAGCCATAAAGATCTGATTATATCTTGCGTTCCCATCCATAAAACTCAAAATTTTGTTCCTTGACGCGGCATCAACCAGCTGATCGGCTACTGGCATTGGATATTCGTCCTTTGGTGTAGCTTTATTTAAGTCTCGAAAATCAATGCACACCCTGACCTTGCCATTCTTTTTAATAATTGGAACTATGCTAGAGACCCATTCAGCATATCGGCAGGGACGAATAAAACCAGCATCATACAATCGTTTAATCTCAGCTTTAACAGGTTCGAGCATATCGGCTTTACATCTCCTCGAAGGTTGCTGGCGTGGTCTAACCCCTGGCTTGATAGCTAGCCGATGTTCAACAATCGATCGGCTGAGTTCGGGCATCTCATAGTACTCCCAAGCGAAGCAATCTCTAAACTCTTTTAGGAGCTCTATCAGCTTGGTTCTAAACTCTGGAGTCAAATTTTTGCTAATAAATGTCGGCCTTGGCCGATCGCCTGGACCTATGTCTATTTCTTCCAAATCATCGGCCGACATAAAACCTTGGCCTTGCTTGTCATCAAGATCATCTACTGTATCCTTAGCATAGGCATTCGAACCCTCCACAACGCCCTCAAAGTAATAGCTTGGATTCTCCTTCTTCGATTGGCTGTATATCAGAATCGGACACTTTTAGAAAATCTCCATCCCAGACTTTTCCAGATAAACAATCAAGGCCATCCATCTCCTAAAGGGCTAGATCGGCACTGGCAACATTAACTGACCTGTCGGCTGGCACGAACACTATCTTGTCGCCTTGCCATTGAATCAAGCATTGATGAATCCAATCCCTTCCAAGCAACAAGCTGTACGAACCCTTCCCAACGATGACAAAAAACGTGGTAGGAATAGTCTTGCTGCCAACTGTTAGTTCCAAATTTAGAACACCTTTGGTCTCCGATGGATTACCACCAAAGTCTTTGAGCACCATATTTGTCTTGATGAGATCCTCGGCGTTCCTACCCAGCTTCCTGAACGTAGCATAAGGCATCAAATTCACCGCGGCCCCACCATCGACCATCATCTTGGACATCAGCTTCCCATTGACGTAGCCGTTTATATATAATGGTTTAAGATGCCGATTCTCTGTCCCCTCGGGTTTCTCGAATACTGCCTGTTCTGGTGACAAGACCAACTTAGCCGATTCCTCTTCCACCTCATCAACATCGGCCTGATTGATCCCGAATTCAGCTGGCAATGTAAAGACCATATTAATTGGTGCCGCTATAACACTCTTTCCTTTTGCCAACCTCTTCACCTCATCGGCTGCAGCATCATCGGCTATGGGAACCTGATTCTTGACACACCACTCCTGTCTTGGTTTTGGTTTCCTTAGCCAATGGTTGATTTCCTCTTCAACCTCCTGAAAACGCTCCCTGCTCCTCAATCTCTGGACCCTCCTTTTCTGATTCTTCGTGAAAATACCAGAAGGACACCATTGATTCTTCCTGATCACCTCATCCTCGTGGCCACGATCTTGATTCATCGGACCCAATCTTTGATGAACAGGGAGTCTTGTCTGTCTCAGCCGATCATCCCCTATTATGTGGTCGGCTTGAGCTCTCGATGACATCACTACACCCAGGACAATTTTCAATAGATGGCAACCTCATCCCTTCATTCCAGCAGAATCTGAAGAACTCGCAACCCCAATGAGGATCAAAACCATCGTCGTACTCCTCATAACGCCTCTCCTGCAGCTTGTCATACTTCCTCTGATACTTGTTGATAATCTTAGCCGAATTTACTTGAAAACCCTTTGCACGGGCCCTATCGGCTGCTTGACCAGCTGTATGCACCATATTAACAGGAAAAGGATTCCCATCGACCTTCATCGGCTTCTTGGAGTCATCAAACTTAATCTTTCCCCCTTCAATGGCAACCTGGATTTGCTGTCTAAAGACCTTACAATCATTGGTAGAATGAGACCCAGCATTATGCCATTTGCAATATCTCTTCTTGCCTAATTCCTCAGCTGATGGGATCGTATGACCAGCAGGTAGCTGAATCTGCTTTTCTCGGAGTAGCAAATCGAAAATCTTGTCAGCTTTGGTGATATCAAAATCATACTTCTCCTCTTTCCCGGGACTTTTTACCCATTGGCATGGTATAACCTTTTTGCTCCTCACCCATTCGGCTACAGCTATCTCAGAATCATCTTCTTCGTCATCCGACCCATACATATATGGACAAACGTGATTAACTTTCTTAGAGCTCTTCCTGACTTCCGCTGAACTATGCTCATGCAAGGTCACCTTCTGTATCAGATGCGATA
Source organism: Oryza rufipogon (assembly GCA_023541355.1). NCBI lineage: Eukaryota > Viridiplantae > Streptophyta > Magnoliopsida > Poales > Poaceae > Oryza > Oryza rufipogon. The sequence continues at coordinate 22,864,138 of CM042205.1, read as the reverse complement.
AGCTATCGAAGTCTTCGGATGAGAATTTCTCCCTGATTGGAGGGATCATACCCTGGAAGGCCAAATCGGCTAACTGAGCATCAGTCAAACTCAAGCTAAAGCACTTGTTCCTCATCTCTCTGAACCTCTGAATATACTCGTGCACGGGTTCATCATGCCGCTGCTTGATCGCTGTCAAGTCGGACAGCTTCATCTCATGGACCCCACTGTGGAAATAGCTGTGGAATGGCTTCTCCAAATCGGCCCAACTATTGATCGACCCGTATGGCAAAGAGGAAAACCAAGTAAAAGTTGATCCAGACAAAGATAACAGGAACAACCTAACTCTCAAGGCGTCTACAGCCGATGCTTCACCACACTGAGCAAGGAATCGGCTGATGTGCTCATAAGTCGACACGCCCTCTTGTCCCGAAAACTTGGAGAAATCTGGAACTTTAAACTGATTGGGAAGAGGAACTCTTTCAAACCACTCAGGGTAAGGCTGCCGATACAAACTTCCAGTTTCTTTTGGTTTAAGTCCAAATTGCTCCCTCATTACATCGGCGATCACATCGGCCCATGGTCATTGCTGAGCTGCTCCTTGTGGTTGTTGCTGCATGGGCTCGAACTGACCGAACTAAGGTGCGAGCTGGGGCTGAGCCAATCCCCCTAGCTGATATTGGGCTTGCGGGGAAGGAGGCTTATATTGATAGCTCAAGTTACCCCCTTGGTAGTTATGAAGATTCGGCTGGATGTTGCGTGCCAAGTGCTAAGGGACCATCTGAGGCACCACAGTGCCATCCGGCTGTGCATGGTGAACCAAATGCTCTGGGACGACTTGGTTTACAAATTGCTACGCAGGTTGGCCACCAGGTGCTGCGAACCCGACCGATGCATTGGCCGACCCCGGGTGCTGAATCGGCTGAACGATCTACTATCACACCGGAGTCTGTTGGATCGGCTGAAGCCGCTGCCTTGGCGGTGTTTGCTGAATCGGTTGGAGATGCTGCTGTGTTGATGGTGTTTGCTGAGCTGGTTGTACGACCTATTGTTGGATCGGCTGTACAACTGGCTGGATTGGTGGTGTCTGCTGAATCGGCTGCTGCTGCACTAGATCAACAATAGGTGGAGGTGGCAAAAACATGGCAGCAACTTGATCCTGGGTCGGTTGATTCACGATCTGCCCATTAGGCTGTGGATGCTCCCTCATTAACAACCGAGGGTTCATCGGCTGGCCTGGCGCCATAGCTGTTGTAGCGGGTAGAGGAGTTGATGCTGGCACCGTTGGCTTAATTGTGGGTGCAACAGAGGGAACTGCTTGAACAGCTGGCTGAACATCGGTGACCGAAGATCGATAATTCGGGAAGACACCTCCTTGCAAGTAAACTGGGCCTGTGGCCTGATTCTCGGCTATTGTCTTCATCATGTTTGACAATGTATTGACTAAAACCCCGGACTGATTGATCAGAGCATGATGCACAGCGTAATCAACCCGATCTTGAAAGTTGTTGAAAAAATCTTGTGCTAACTCATTATTCTGATTAAGATTTCGTCCTTGCGCCCCTGGAGCACCATCACCTTGGGCTCCATGCACTCCATCACCCTGTACTCCATGGACTCCTTGAGGGTTGTCGCCTTGATTTCCTAGAGAACCATCAGTAGCGCCCTTATTGCTCGGCTGAGCCGAGCCTTTTGGAGCTTGTTTCACCTCTCCATCTTTAGAAGAACCGGTTCCAGGACTATCAGCAACCACTTTCATCTTATACTTCTAAGCAAGCGTTCCCTCGCGAGTCTGCATGAATGAGTTCAGGAACTGGTCCCGTGCCTGCTGCAGCGTTGCTTCAAGCTCCTGCTTCTGCTCAGGCGTGAATTTCTTTGGATTGATTGGCATGACATTGCCTTTAATGGAACCTGGGCTTGATGGTGGTGGTGCCTGTTTCTCGGCCATGAGGGAGAACTGACGTCTGACTTCTAATCAAGTCCCACCAGGCGTGCCAAAAGCGTGTTGACAGAAAACACGTGGCCTGGGAGATCTGCTTAACTCCAGTGCAGGTCCAAAGCTCGCCTTCGAATGTGTTAGCGTGCCAATTGATTTGATCCTATAATCAAGAAGAAATAGAAACAAAGAAACCGTGGTTAAATCTATAAATGATAGCCGATCGGCTAGATGCCAAATGACATATCATTTATCTTTGGGCCGATGTCATCCATGCATCGATCGGCAGTCATGAATAAGTAAGGAAGAACTAAATCTACTCGATCGGCTATAGATATTAACGATATATACTCCTTATATCGATATATACTTAAATCAAGTGACTGGGATAGATCGATCATCATGCCGAGATAGTATAAACCACTTAGATCGAAATATATGTCAATAACAGGATTATATATGTTTATAGCGTAGCCGATCAAATAGATCTAGCATGTATCGGCTAATACTCCGATACCACTCTATATCAGAATATTAAAGTAGATATAACAGATCAAACAAAACCCTAACATATTTAGGTGTAGCAATATCTTGATATAAAGGGCAGATTTAGCATATCAATGAGACATGTAGAATAAATATGGCTAAATCAGATACGATCGGCTGAAACTCCGATGCAATTCTAATTGGCAACCAGAAAGCAAGCTAGAGATCGATATTCTAAACACGACTTAATAGGTCAAACTCAATTGATGCAGCATTAAGTATGAAAAGAAGAACAATATCTAGACAATCAAGCCACTAGAAGTTTCATAGAATGGTAGATATCTTATGTAATCTAGATCAACGTCAAGATCTAGACTAGTCGGCTGTCTTCTGCATACAGATATTGGCCGATAGTAGTCTAGATGGTGATATTGCTAGAGATTACGTAAGATATATGATAACTTGATGAATTACATAAACAAGATTAAAGTATAATGAAGATGGAAGCACTAATCCTAAGAACGCAATCCATCACGACGAATTTTACCTCTTGTTGAAGATCGAAATCGATGCAGCTCAACCCGAAAGCAAGAACTCGTCGAAACAAAACTAAAGAAAAAGGATGGCGATGCGCCGAGATTGTATTGAACGTGTGTGTTAAAAACGACATAGGGCTCGGGGTCTATTTATACCCGAGGATTACAAGATATGCCCATACCGGACACGACCATTATCTCTAACAAACTCTAAGATACCATAAGTCTTTGCGGCAGACTTTTGCCCACACTTATCTATAAGGAATTTACATAAAATATCCTAATTAATAGATATAATTGTCTTCCTAGGACTCTATCCATGCATGGCAATCATCTTGAAGTACATTAACTTGAACCCGATGTCGCGCACAAGTCATATTTGTCGGAATCGGCTATATCGGCTTATTTAGCTCGACTCAGACTCAGCCGATCCTAACCATAGCCGATCCGGACTCCAGCCGATTCCTGCTCTGTTTCCAAACTCGATCTCCGCCTCCAACTCCACTTTGATCAAATCCTCTTTCCTGATACAGATACTACCAAATTTGGTTGTTAACAGGTCTATAGGGGAATGGTTAGTTCATGGCAGTTGTACAAATGATACCCCGCATTTGGCAACAGGATTTCATTTGTACAACCGGGGAAAAAGTATATCAAAGATCCATCTCCTCGCCGTTGGGTCCTTTGGCTGCCGTAGCTCGCCAACATGCCCACGGTGTGCCCTCTTCTCTTCCTCTCGCCCTCCGCCGCCGCGCATGGATGGAAACAGATTTTGGAAGGCGAAGTCTGGTTTCTATCCCCGAGAAGTAACTTATGCTTGGATTTTTGGGAGTACTGAGCACGATTTGGATTGTTGTTCAACAAGGTCACCACAAACTCCTTCATGAAGTAAAGTACTCGCGGGCTACTGCGGGTGTGGAGATTATGGATACCCCATATCTACACGGCGGTTATATTTAGACTGGATATAGGATACCGAATATAGATAGAATATCTTTATTTGTATCTCGGGTTTGCTTCTTAACTTGTACGTCAAGGAAATACCCTGAGGTTTAGTCGGTTACGATTGTATTTTATCTGTATTCTCGTATTCTGTTAGGGATATGAGTTATACCTTGTAATACGGACTCCTTCCCCTATATAAGGAGGGGTCCGAGTCCTTCCTGGGACACCAATTTTCTTGGAGATCATACATTCAATAATATACTCGGCAGTTTCATCCCCGGACAGGAGTAGGGTATTACTTCTTGAATAAGAAGGCCTGAACCTGTATAAATCCTTTGTCTCCAAACCCATCCACTTTTCCAGCTTGATAGCCACCCCCTTTTAGTATTGCCGAAATCTTGTTTCGACAGCGGGGGACACGATACCTGGGTACCCTACAGGAGGCCTTCGGCTACAATGCAGGGGGTAGGCCGAGTTGCCTAGGTCCATGTGGTCATTTGTAATACATGGAAAGGGGCACTTGTTAGGAAAACCTATCCCGTGTCTGTACATGAATGGTATGCACCCAGATTATAAGGGATACCATATCACACATGCTGGAAAATGTCCCAGCATTATATAAGGGACGCCGATGAACCCTAAGGGGTTAGACACTCGCTCATACTCATCGGACCCAAATCCAATCCACATACAATTGGACTAGGGTATTACCTCTCATTAAGGGCCTGAACCAATATAAACATATGTGTCACCATCTCTCCTTGATCTAGAATACCCTATAAATTATATTGCCGATCATAAAAATCGACAGTTGGCGCGCTAGGTAGGAGTGCGCTAGATCGTTTTTTCACAAGGAGGAGATGGCACCTCAAGGAGTTCTCTTCATGAATCCCACCACCTCCCCCCCCTCCGCCACCATGATCTCCTTCAGCACCTTCGGCATCGTCGCCGATGCCCTCGGCCAACTCCAGCAGGTTAACCTCGGCTTGGTCGGACCTGTTCAAGACATTCGGTTCTCGGTCGGTACTAGTTTCTGCATTGGATCGCTGGACTTCACCGCGAACAAGGCTGGTGCACTACGACCCTTGAACCCATGTATCTCCGACCCAGCGGCGACATCCCCAGTACCCTTCGATCTAGCCAAGATCGACTTCCACAACGACCGCAGCCTACATGACAAGGTCGCCACGACTCCAACAAGACGGCCCGGGCACCACGGCCGATCAAAACACCGCAGACCACGACTACCCACGGAGTTTGGCCCCGACGGGTCGGATTCCTCGACATGTCCGTGTTAACAACGGAATTTTGCATCAGATTTGGAAAAGAAGAAGGAAGATCGAAGCGGATTTGGTATGAAATCGAGTTGCACAAGGAGTCGGACTGCACATAGGCTAGACACTGTATCGGCTGGAAGTCGGGCTTGAGTGTTGACGGTCATTATCGATTAGTTTCGACCGTCAATATTACCAAAATAGAGGAGAACTAGTGATGCCTGCAATTCATACATATGTTAGAATAATAATATTCCACTAGTATTAGGTATACTAACCTTTTGCAGAGAATGACAATAAAGTGGAGGAAAATCGACATCAACTCAGACGATAAATCAATCGGATGATGTCGAGAACCAGACTTGTGTATGAATGGGCCAAGAACGCAGACTTGACACGATAAATCAGGCCAAAATTCACAAGTCTACGAAATGAAGCAGCGGAGGAGGCCACCAGCCAAAATATGGGCTGGTTGGGCCGGCCCTTGGTTCGGCCGAACCTGCCGTGAAGCCGATGAATACACGGTTTTGAGGGAACGGTGGAGATTCACTTCCTATGGCGGTTGGAGGGTACTACCGACCTTTCCAACCGCTATAACCGTCATTACCTGCCTATTTAAGGAGTTCACTCTCTTCACTTCAACACACACCTCAAGCAATAGCTCTCTCATTTCTCTCAAGTTTAGTTTAGTAGTATCTAGCTGATGGAATAGAAATAGAATAGAAGTCAGGAGTCCGGAAGCCTTCAGAAGAGTTCGGGTATGGCTTTAACAGCTTTCCTCTTCTCTTTTGTAAGCTTTGTACTTTTATTAGAATACTCTTCTAAATACATTTATGGTATTGAAATACTTTCCAAGTATATGAGTGCCTACTTTACATTATGTTCATGTTATACTGAATATACGGTTAGCTTATCTGGGAGAAGCTTTGGTGCGGGTATAATGTTTGCTTATGCAATTACTCTATGTTATGACGATGATATTAGAGTAGTATCTGGTAGATTAGTCGTGGTGTCTAGATTACGGGATATCATTATTTGGGGTTATATATTGTGGATGAGAGATGGGCCGCTGATGGTGACAGCTCAGTACGGGTATTCCTCCGCGCCGGTATATAATCCTATCTTAATTTCCTGGGGAGGGTATTCCTCCGTATTTAGCCCCTGTTGTATGGTCATGACGGGCTGTCGTAAGGAACTCGGCAGTCAGGGGTGGCTTCTCGAAGTACCTGGAGGGCATCGGATAGAGGGTATTAGCTAGTATATCAGTTAACTAGAGTGTATGTATACTATGTATATTAGAAGTATAGGAATAGATTTCCTTTCTCTTGTCTTTCCACCTAGCTTAGATCATTTATTATGAGAATGAGTTGTTAATGCTTGTGTGTCACTCTACCCTTGGATTATCTTAACCCCTGCTTAGAATATGATTATCACAAGTAATATATAAACTATTAGTCAATCTCTCTCTACATGATCTTCCCACGGGATAAAACAAATACGATACCCTTGGAATACTCTCGGGTGAAATGCTACAATGGTATATCCGTGCGCTTGCAGATGAACTTTGTAACCATAATATACCAGAAGTATTTCTGCGCCATTGCTGGGAATTATATTTCTAGTAATGTCGTTAAGAAATACCAACAAGCATTTCTGGCGTCGTTGCCGGGGAAGATTCATAATAGACATTGCTTGAACTAATACTTTATATTTACCTCTGTGTAATCATTTCCTTTGCAGGCTAACCTTGGTTGTTTTCACTTGTTGTTGTGAAAACAGGGTAGTGCATGACTGGTTTCAACCTGCCGGAAAACTTCAAAGAAGATCTAGAAGCTTTCTTCCGAAGAGAAACCAGCCATACCAGCGCCACCGACCTTCAAGACAATGGCCAGCAAGACTCTTCGCGAGTTCATTGCTCCCTCTGTTGACAATGTAGCCATTGGAACGCAGGTCAACATAGGAGACATAGATTTCGACTTGAAGTCCAGCCTCATCACAATGGCGCAGGCTAGCCCATTCTGTGGCAAGCCTAATGAGGATGCCAATGCTCATCTGCAACAGTTGCTGGAGATCTGTAGCACGTACACCATCAAGGGCATCAGTCCCAACACCGTCAGGCTAAGACTGTTTCCGTTCTCCCTTCTCCGGAGAGTGAAGCAGTGGTTCTATGCCAACCGTGCTGCTGCCAACACCTGGGACAAATGCTCTACGGCATTCCTCTTGAAATTCTTCCCGACGGGCAAAACCAATGCCCTTCGTGGAAGGATTTCAAGTTTCCAGCAGACGAGGGATGAGTCTATTCCTGAAGCATGGGAGCGTCTGCAGGAGTATGTGGCCGCCTGTCCTCATCATGGGATGGTTGACTGGCTGATCCTGCAGAACTTTTACAATGGACTCACCCCGATGTCCTGTGATCACCTGGACGCGGCAGCTGGAGGGGCTTTCTTCTCTAAAACGGTTCAAGAAGCCGTTGAATTAATAGAGAAGAAGATGGTCTCCAATATGGGTTGGAGCAAGGAACGACTCCAGACCCGTCAGCGAGGCATGCACACCGTCAAGGAGATGGAGTTACTTGCTGCCAAGCTGGATCTCCTCATGAAACGCTTGGACGACCACGAGAAAATGCCACAAGGCACCGTCAAGGCCTTGGACTCACACGTCACGTGTGAAGTCTGCGGCGGCATGGGTCATCCTAGGAATAATTGCCCGGAAACCTGTGGGGAGGCGATGTACATGGGCAACAACAACGGGTATCGTCGACAAGGAGGTCAGGGGTGGAACCAACCACGCCCATGTTGTCAAGGAGGTAACAATAACGGTAACTTCTCTAACCAGCCCTCCTTAAAAGATCTCGTTTTTGCGCAAGCCAAAACTACTGATTCGCTAAGCAAAAAGCTTGCTGCTAACGATAAGATCTTAGAGAACAGAAATGTCAAGTTAGATGGCTTTGCTTCTGCCTTTCAAAATCAGCTGAGCTTTAACAAAATGATAGAAACCCAGTTAGCTCAGTTGGCATCTTTAGTCCCTGCAAATGAAACTGGGAGGATTCCGGGGCAACCCGACTCCTCTATTGAAAATGTCAAGGCAATCATGACAAGGGGAGGTAAGTCCACTCATGATCCGCCATATCCTAACCCTACAGGAACTAATGGGATGTCAAAAGAAGCGCCATCTAATGGTTTGGCTGACAAAGAGGTTCAGCCAGAAAAGACCATGCCGCAGAAGTACTGCGACACACGGTTGCTGCCGTTTCCCCAACGGATGAGAAAACCGTCAGTGGACGAGCAATTCGCTCGTTTTGTTGAAGTGATCCAAAAGATTCACATCAACATGCCGTTGTTGGATGCTATGCAAGTGCCGACATACGCCCGTTGTCTCAAGGATATACTCAACAACAAGAGACCGCTCCCAACAACGGAGGTGGTCAAGCTGACGGGAACAATGCACCAACCTGATACTCCACAAGCTCCCGGAGAAGAAGAAAGATCCGGGGTGTCCTACGATCACCTGCTCGATTGGGGCACAACAATTCGACCAAGCCTTATGTGACCTTGGAACCGGCGTCAGCGTCATGCCAAAAGACGTCTTCGACAAGCTCAACTTCACGGTGTAGGCTCTGACACCGATGCGCCTCCAACTGGTTGACTCATCAGTCCATTACTCGGCAGGGATAGCGGAGGACGTGCCAGTCAAGATATGGTATTTCTTTATCCCGGTTGATTTTGTAGTGCTAGACATGGACACGGGGAAGGAGACACCGTTCATCCTGGGCGGTCCATTCCTTAGCACCGCAGGAGCCAACATTGATGTGGGAACGGGGAGCATCCATTTCCATATCAACGGGAAGGAGGAAAAGTTTGAGTTTCAACCAAGGGCGGAACAATGCTCCATGGTCAGAATCAAGTATGGGCTGAATCCGCAGAATATTCAAGTGGTCGAAGTGGAGCCACCAAAAACGGACAGCCTAGTGAAGTTCATGCAGAATTTCCTGGAGAAGGAAACAATGATGCCTAGGAACCGTTATTGGAGGATGCCGGTAAAATCACCCGTACCGGCCAAGAAGTTAGAGCAGCCGGCTCAGAAGAAGCCGTCCTGCGCACCAAAACCAAAGAAGGTGTGGAGGGAGAACCCAAAGACGCCCGCTCCATCACCTCCGGAGTCGGGTGCAAAATCCATGAACTAAATCGAAAGGATGTACGGTCTTGCACGTCGGACCTTAAAAGACACGACCTTCGCCAACAGGTAAATTAGAATGTATCCGCATATTTGCTTTCAACAATTTGAATTTTTGCATCATCACATAGTTGATTTTCAAAATTGCATTTAGGATTTTTGAATTTTGAGGAAATTCTTCAAATGAATTTTTCAGCACAAACCAAAATAAAATTTTCAATGAAAATTTACTGTGCCATGACCACACTAACCGTTGGAATCCAACGGCCGAAAGTGGGGCCGGTTAGGCCCACCAGGGGTTCGGCCTGAACCGGCCAGGCCAACGGTCGGTTGCCTCTTTCTTTGAGGCAAAGGCTAGTGGGCCCCACAGGTCGGTTTTGACCGTTGTGGGTGCACTATATAAGCCAACCGGCCGGGAGAGGCGACTTCACCCCATTTCAACACATTTTCATTCCCTCTCCAAAGTTTGCTCTCAAGTTCATTCAAGCTTTGATAGTTTCCCTCAAATTCAAATCTTTTAGTTGCATATATACAAGGTTCTTTGGTGAAACTAACCGGCGGGTGAAACTCTTATCACTCCCAACCCTCGCCGAGTTAGTCCATTCTTGCTTCATTGTGCAGAATGAGGAGGCGACTGTCTCGTCTGTTCAAGGGGTCCGGCTCTTCATCAAGTCATCATGACAAGTCTAGTACTCGTTCATCAGCCGATGTCTCAATGGAAGATGCTTAAGCTCCGTGACGACTCCTGAACGACACTGACCTCGACCTTACCAGTGATCGGGAGAGACAAGCCTACTACATGCTGAGCGACCGGGAGTATGCTCACATGCGAGAATACTCACCGGAGTTGCTGAATGTTGAATTTCGTTCTATTTGGAAAGCTGTTGGTTGGTAGAGATTTGTTGTGATAGATGAGCCTAGTTTTCGTTTGCTTACTTTGCAATTTCTGTGCACTTTGAAATAAATAGAAGATGGTATTTCTTTTCGCTTCTTCCGTAAGGAGTTCACACTTACATGGAAAGGCTTGAGTACACTTCTTGGCTTTCACGATTCCTGTAAGATCGATCTCCAGGAAGGAATTTCTGTGTTCGAGAAAAATAGGTTTTGGGAAGATATTTCTGTTGCTCCAATTTGCGAGAAACCTAGAACGAATGATATCCATAATCCTACACTTAGGCTCATGCACAAATGGATTGCTATGACTTTGTTTCCTAGAGGTGATCTGAGACCCATTAGGGGAGATGAATTAATTATCATGTTTGCCATGGTTAGAAAAATCAAAATTGCTCCTGTGAAATGTATGATAAGGCAATGGTTAAAAAGTATAAAGTTCTCTGCTCCTGTTGAGTGCACTTCTCTGATTAGTTGGATAGCAAAAGGGCTAGGGGTCGTTAGCGACCAAATTGCTTTTATCTCAGCCGCTCGTCCGCGTATTGATTAGGCTTGTTGGCAGCGGCAACGATGGTCCAGTGGCGGTTCGCAAGTGGAAAGCAGCGGCCGGGACCCTTGTGACCTGGGGAAGAGGGTGGGGGCGTTAGAGGAGCGCAGGGTGGCTGGAACCGGCGAGTGAGGGCTCGACACTCTAAATAGCTCCTCCGCTCCTCTCTTCCATTCTGCACCAACAAGTGGAGTACAACTCACTTATGGCGGTAGGAAGAGAGTGAGGGGAAGCTTCGAAAGGAGTGCCCCAAATGTCGGAGTTTTCTTCGGAAGTTCCGGAGGAGTGCCGAAGATGTTGATATTCTTCCAGTGGAATTCCGGAGGAGTGCCGGAGATGCCGGCAGTCTCTCTGATCTTGTACCTTGATGGATGCTTATACGCAAGTATTCGTGATCTTCTTTGTTTTTTATTTTCTTATTTAAGTAAGATATATTCCCATCATTGCGGGTTCATCGCTCTACTTAGGTAGAGTACCTAAGTCTTTAATTGGTACCGAGATTAAGGTAGTGTTGGCGGCCGTTAAATGATAGTTTTACGCCACCAATACTACATAAATCTGAAATTATAAAACATCCAACATAGTGGTAGGGTTTAGTTCTAACAATTTCCATAAGTTTTGGTGTATATTTGGATGCAGGTGACAAACCACTAAAGTTGAGACAAAAAACACATAAAAAAGGAGGAGAATTTCACCCATTGAGTCTTGGGCCCACAAACTCATCGAAATACCAGGAATTGGGCCCAACCAACACATCATTGGTCCAAGGAGTCAATTGCCAAAGCCCAGGAGGAAACCCACGGCCAGGGAGTATCTGGAGAATGGGTGCAAGAATATTTGATATGGGTGCAAGAATAAGGAAACGCATCTGGATAATAATTGGAATCAACTATACCTAATTGTTCTAGCCGACGGCTCGGTGGCAGTCGATTAGTCAATTTGAGGCTTGTCATTATAGGCATCTCCAACAGTCTCTCTAAATTCGACTCTCCAAATGTCTATTTGGCCAACTCTCCATTTCATTTGTCAAGTCAAATTCATTGTTTACTCCAACAGCCTCTCCATCCATCCTCTCTATTTTGAGTCAATGACAGCGGGACCCATGCGTCATCCTCTACACCCATTCTTCTTCCTCTTTCTCTCCCCCTTCCTCCTTCTCTCCCAAATCCACGCCGCCTGGTCAAATCCACGTGAAGGCGGCGGTCGCGGCTGGGGTCGGCGCGGACGGCGTCGGCGGTCGCGGCTAGCTACGACGACGATGTAGAGGATGGCGGCGGTTGCGGCTGGGGACGGCGTGGACGACGGCGGCAGTCGCACCTGGAGACGGCGGCAGTCATGACTGGGGATGGCGCAGATGACGGCGGCGTTCACGGCTAGCTCCAGCGCCTCTCTCCTCCGTGTCGTCGCCGTTCACGAGTGGCGCCATCGCTGCCATCTTGCTCTAGCCGGGGGAGAGAGAGATGGGGTGAGAGAGGGAGTGGTGGGGCCCACGAATAGCCAAGAAGAGAGACTCTCCAAGTTTAGCTACTGAGGGGTGTGATTTGGCCATCCGGATGGCTTGGCTAACCGGATGGAGAGGTTGTTGGAGAGTATTTTTCCCTCATACTTGCTAAAATTTAGCATGGCCAGCCATTTGGCCATTCTATTGGAGTTGCTCAGGGTTGGTTGAGAGTTTGATGGATGTCTGCCTCCTCAAGTCCCTGGATGCTGGAACCTAGAGGTCGCACGTAGTGCATGGCTCCCAGCCATCTCGCGATACCTACAGCTGACGCTACAAGCGTGCGGCGCCACGGTATGGCTGGCGCGTGGGGGATGGGGGAGGTAGTGCGACACGGGGAGGAGAAGTGAGAGCGCCGGCTGGCGGGCACGCAGCGCAGCTGGGGCGCGCACGCTGGGCCGAAGAAAAGCGAGCGCGGGCGCTATCGGGCCCTCGGCTGTCGCGCGTGAGGGATGGGGGAAACCAGCACGGCGGGGAGGGGAAGCGACCGAGTTCGGCGGCAACAGCGGTTGTAAGCGATGCGGATGGGGCAGGAGAAATAGAGAAACCCTGGAAAGAGATGTGGGCTAGGCTTCACGCGTGTGCGAGCGTCCGGATTAGATCGGACGGCTGAGAATTAAATGGTGATGTGGCTTAACCACATGTCAGCTTTGGGTCTTAACTACATAGAAAGAAGGGATACGAGGACTCAACTGTAAAATTCCAAAGCCAAAATTAGAACTATACAAAAATGAAATGCTCTTGTCACATAGGTTTTCTTTTTGCAAACGGATCTCCAATCTGACACTCCAAAATTATTTTACCAAGGTGTATGGATCTCACGGTGTTGGTTTGGAACCAAGAGAGAGAGGGAATTGGACTCGGTGGAGATGGTTTGCATGAGGTGGATAGCCAGCACTGGTTTGGAAAGGTCCCACGCGAAAAAAATATAGAAACAAACTGAACCCAAATAGAAACCAATCCAATCTAATCTCTACCTTCCATCTTCCTCATGCACATCAGCACGGCCGCAAGAGCACATACAAACAATGGAACAGGGCAATACCACACGGCATAAACCCTAGATGCAACTCCAAAACTGACCATTATGCGGTGTAGAGATGGCGCTCCTAGTGCTCCGTCTTCTGCGGGTGACACCGAAGGCGATTCCTGATCATGGCTCCTACTGATCGTGATCATGGTGACGACGACTCCTCCTGGGGGATGGGACTTCTCCCCTGGTGATCAGATTCGAGATGGGGTTCTTTCTAGATTTGTTAACAACCAAATTTGGTAATTCAAGTATCGGAGGAGAAGATAAAATCGAAGCGGAATCCAAGAGATAGATCGATCCGGTAACAGAGCAAGAATCGGCCGAAGTCCGAATCGGCAGAGTTCGAATCGGACAAGGTAGCTGATTGAGCCGATTCTGACAATGTGACTCGGTGCATGTTGTCGGGTTGAGTTAATGTGCTTCATATGGATTGCCACGCACGGATTGAGTCCTGAAAAGGCAACTGTATCTATTAATTAGGATATTTTATGTAATTTCTTTATAGATAAGTTTGGGCAAAAGTCTGCCGTAAAGACTTATGGTATCTTAGAGTTTGTTAGAGATAAGAGTCATGTCCGACAAGGACATATTTTGTATCTCGGCTATAAATAGGACCCAAACCCCATGTAATCAAATAACAGACGTTCAATACAATCTCGGCACATCGCCACCCTTTTACTTTCGTTTCATCTCGACGAGTTCATGCTTTCGGGTTGAGCTACATTGTTTCGATCTTCAACTAGAGGTAAACTTGTCATGACGGCTTGCGTTCTCGGGATTAGTGCTTCCATCTTTATGGTACTCTAATCTTGTTAATGTAATTCGTCGAGTTATCACATATCCTATATAATCTTTGACAATATTGTTATCTAACCTTTAATCGGTCAACATCTATCGCTAGAAGGCAGCCGATTAGGTTAAATACTAATATTGACTTAGATTATATAGGGTATCCACCATCCTACGAAACATCCAACGGCTTGATTGTCCAGATATTGTTATTCTTTCCATACTTATAGCTACATCAGTTGAGTTTGACCTTATAAGTCATGATTAGAATCTCAATCTCTAGCCTGCTTTTGGTTGCTAATTAGGATAGTATCGGGGTTTCAGCCGAACTTACCTGATTTAACTCCTTTACATTTCATATGCTTGATTGATATGTTAAATCCGCCCTTTATGTTAAGATCTTGTTGCATTTAGGTATATTAAACTGCATGTTTGATATATTTTGTTTGCTTTAATATCTTAGTATAGAGTGGTATCGGAGTATTAGCCGATACATGCTAGATCTATTTGATAGGCTATGCTATGAATGCTCATAACCTCCATGTTAATATGTATTTCGATCTAAGTGATTTATACTGTCTCGGCATGGCGACCTATCTATCCCAATCACTTGATTTAAGTATATATTGACAGAAGCATTATATACCATTAATATCTACAGCCGATCGAATAGGTTTAGTCCTTATTGTCGACGTTTGATGTCTCGACTACGGTATTTGGACAGTATGGGGATCGTCGGTGCTAGGGTATATGCGAGACTGAGGTAAAAGAGATGGAGACAGGGATTTTTATACAGGTTCGGGCCCCTGAGTGGTCAGGTAATAACCCTATATCCTGTTGGCCGGAGCCGATGTTGCTCTTTATTCACCATAATCACACCAGTACAATATGTGGGGTAGCCTATCTAACTGTTGTCGACATGGCGGTCTGAAGGTCTGACTCGTAGTCGACAACAGGGTAGCCGTCCTCCTCGAATCCGTGTCCGGCGAGATCAGAGATAGCGCTTTCGTATCTCCTGACGGTATCCGGAGACACCGTAGGGGAATAGCCATGCCTATCCCTGAAGTCGATATTCGGCGGCGTGTCTTGGCGTATGTAGGCTTGTATGTTGTGGCTTCTGGTTGGCGTGTGTTGATTGTCATGGGTGTCTTCCATGGTCCTCCCTTTCCCTCCTAGGGGGTCTTGTATTTATACCCATAGGTGTCCCCTTGTCCAAGTAGAACTAGAGAAACCAGTATGGATACAATCCGAGTAGTCCTTGTCGTTTCCATGTAGAACTTTGGTTGTCTTTACTTATCCGGAACTCCCTCCATATCTGAAGTCAGTTTCCATATAGGACATGGTATGTGGTTGATCCTGCCGAGATTTAGTCAACTACTATTAGGTATGTGGTATCCATAACCCTGACACTTATCTTGCTTATTTATAACTGCCGATCGATTCACATATGACATCGGCTCGAAAATAAATGATATGTCATCGGCGGCTGGCCGATCGACTATCGTTTATGGATTTAACCGCGGTTTCTTTTGTCTTTGTTTCTTGTTGATTGCAGGATCAAATCAACTGGCACGCTCACGAATCTAAAGGCAAGATTTTGGACCTGCACTGAAGTTAAGCAGATCTTCCAGGGCAGTGTGTGTTTTTCGCATCAACAAGATTCTCTTGTCCTGTTCACTTCTCAAGGTTTTTCTCTCGTCGTTCGTTTCGGATAATTGTTGATTTTCCTTTCTCCTCGTTTCGTTTGTGCAATTCCTCGGTTGGTTTAGCCTTAAGGGCTTGCATTGGTGGTTCGCCGGGGGATCTCTTTGTCTCTCATCTCAAGGATCGGAGTTTTTCCTTTGTGGTCTATTCCAAGGCAGTGGGTATCTGGATTTACAACTTGAAATCTTACATTTGGAAAGACTATCATGCCCGTTTTCATCTCTAGAGAGGTGGAGGTCCAAATTGGCGTAGAGAATGGGATCTTTGGTCTACTGAACAACTTTCAGAATGGACTTTGGTTACGAAAAAAATCAAAAAGGCAGTCTCCCTGTTCTCGTAAGTTACAGCCTTTGTCTGCTATGAAAGCTACTTCTTTGTTTCCTCTTAATTCTTCTGTTTCGGTTGGAAAATCTTCAAGTCTTGGTCCGCTAAAAGATCATAAAAGAAACGCCCTGAGTATGTTTTCTGTTAAATCTGTTTTTGATTGTCTCCGTTTTCCGGTGATCCCCGGTGGTAAGGTTTCTGCTCCTCCGATCCATAATCAGGGGTTTTCTGGTGCGAGTTCCAAGGCCCGGAAGGGGGAAAATTCAAAGGCCTTGAAGGGGGGAAATTCAATTTTGGGCAGTCCTAAAACTTCTCTCTTCTGTGAACGTTGCTTGCAGAAGGGGCATCTTGAATCTCAGTGTATTAATCGGGTTTAATGTGCCGCGTGCTTTAAATTGGACTGCCGGGCCGCTTCCTGCTGGAACAGAAAAAAGGCCCAAGTTTGGAGGCCCAAAACTTCCAAGCCTGTTGCGGTTTGCTCTGAAAGGGGGAAAGAAATTATTTGTTACAATTCTCAACGTAACCCTTCTTCTACCCTGCAACAGTCGCAACTTTTCCACCACCTTGTTCAGGTTCTTTCGCCTCATGGTTCTGCAATGGCGGTTGTAAACGCCGATCCAGTTCCTTTCCTCCCTCCAACCCTGCAACTTCAAGAACCTTGGGATCACCGGCTTGAGCGCGCTAACCTCTGTCTTCAGGAGGAACCTCCCAGGCGCAATGAAGATATTGCAGTGGTTTGTATTCAACCCTCCCCTACCCCTGAGCAATAGGAGAGTTTCTGTCAAATGGTGATTAATCAGGTTCAGAATGTGTTGGGGTACCATATTCTTGAAGTCAGTCGGCATCCTGTCGAATTCTTGTACATTCGTGTTGCCTCTGCTCTTTTGAGGGATACTCTAATCTTGGGGGGACCGTATGATGTTGAGCATCAGTTCATGCTTAGTTTTGTGCCTCATGATTTCGCTGTTAGTTGTCGTAACTCGCCTTTCACTATGGAGGGATGGATTATGTTTTTGGACTTCCCACTGGACTTTAAAACTCCTGCTATCATAGACAAGGCGGTTTCCCTGTTTGGTAAAGTGATTAAAGCTCAGCTTGATGATAATGTGAGGGGCAAATTGATGGTTAAAGCTCTGTACTCTTCTACCCTTCAAGTTCCTAGAAGAATTGTGATTAAAAGGGTTACAGCTTTTGATGGAGTTGGACGATCTTGGACTGTCTCAGTTTTCCTTTGTGATGGGGATCTGCCAGATGTCATGCCTACAGATGAAGATCTTCCTCCAGTCAATCACATTTCCATTCCTGAACCAGTGCCACAAGTGCAGCCAGAAGTGGAGTTTTTTAGAGACAATATGCAGGAGGATGCCCACGAGGACCAACAGCATCAGTCTCATACTATTAGTGCCTTGTCTGTGGTGGCTGCTGGATCCCACCAAGTAACTTTGTACAATCAGGGGACTCTTAGCTTGGAGTTAATTGTGCAGCCCAGATTTCTAGCTAATCCACTCTTTTGGAGGATGTTGAGCTCTCTAAATGTTGCTCTCAGGGCTTGGGAGAATTCTTTTTCTCCTAATTTGGAACCTGCTGCTTTTAGATTGCTGCCTTTCTCTTCTCAGTGGTATCTGGCGATGGGACCCCCTCAGAATCTTCAGATTGTGTCATACTCCTTGCCAGTTGTTCAGGTGATTCAGTTTGCTTTGCAGGCGGCAGTTCTCTTGTTAGCTGGGCATGATGATGTTGAAAGAGGATATGGCTCAATGGGCCCCTCCTCATAGATAGAGGCCCATCACTTTGAAGATGTTGAAATGATTGAGCCCATTGCCTCGGTTCCCCCTAACCAGGCTGATCTGCCCATGGCCCCATTTCAGCAATTGGGGTCCAACAGGCCCTCTCTTAAAAAGTCTAAAATGGGTAAGGCCAAACAGGTAGCAATTATTGATACTGATCGAAGGAGGAGTTCCAGGATCAATAAGCTTACTGAAGGATACATGTCCCCTAATCCCAATCTAGGAATTGGAAAGCCTAGGGGAAAAAGTGTTAAGAAGCTTAAGCTTATTGCTCAACAGAGTGGTATTATTTCCTCTTTGCATCCTTTAACTCATGATTTCTTTGAGGATGATGATAGTAGTGATTCTGAAAATCCCCCCATTGAATGCTCTATTCAGATGCTGCAGAATCTGGCCACACAACTTTGTGGGATGAAGGAAACTGATGTCTCTGCTCATGTCTTGACCTCCCCGGCTGGACTGAGGAATGGAAATGCTACTTCCTCAAGCCAAACTTAATGTTAGGGCAGATCTTTGCAGTTTTTTCCCTGGCTGCGCCCAGGATCTTTTGGGTTGTAATAATGCACTATGTTAGTTGCTGGTTTTCTGGTTATCATATTAATATTGTCGGACCTTTAATTGTCTGTGAGGGCTATACTTTATAGTCACTGTTTTGCTAAAACTGTAATTGTTTTTGATGAACGGGCACAATAGGAACTGGAATTTCCTGTGCTGGAATGTAAGGGGAATTAATTCAGATGCTAAGTGGAATGCTATTAGGCATAAAATTGAGGAAAGCTCTTGTTCCATTTTCTGTCTTCAAGAGACCAAGAGGGAGTTTTTTTATATGGCCTATGTTAAGAAGTTCTGTCCTAAAGGTTTTGACAAATTTGCTTTTGCTCTCTCAAGAGGGGCTTCTGGGGGAATTTTTGTGGGTTGGAACAGTGCTCGGTTTGGGGGTTCAGTTGAGCAGCAAACAGATCATGCTTTAGTGATAAAATTTACAGCTTGTTTGAATTCTGCCCCTTTTTTTTCTAGTCAATGTTTATGGTCCTTCCTATGGACCAGAAAGAGATGTCTTTGTGCAATGGATGAATAGTTTGGATATAGAGCCAAATGAAAACTGGATTATCATGGGAGATTTTAATTTCCATAGATCTGTGCAGAACAGAAATAGACCTGGAGGGGACATGAATGATATTTTCCTCTTTAATGACATGATCAGTAATCTTGGTTTGATTGAAATCCCTTTAAAAGATAGATCTTTTACTTGGAGTAACATGCATGACACCTCTTTACTTGAGCAGCTTGACTGGGTGTTCATTTCTCCCAGCTGGTCAATCTCCTACCCTAATACCTTGGCTTTGTCTATGACTTAGCATATATCTGATCATGTGCCGTTGAAGGTTCAAGTGCAAACTGCCATTCCTAGGGCAAATGTTTTCTGTTTTGAAAACTTTTGGGTTCAGCACGAGGGGTTTTTTCAGCAAGTTCTTAATGCTTGGCTCGCAGTTCAAAACATAGATAGTTCTGCCATGGCTATTTCAGCCAAACTCAAGCAAGTCAAAAGGAATTTAAAGTGTTGGAGTAAAGAGTTGTCAAAGCTTTCACTTCTATTTGACAATTGTAATAAGGTGATTAATTTTTTGGACATTTTCAAAGAGCGTAGGCTCCTCTCAGTGCTTGAACTGGTATTCAGGAGTATGGTTAGAAAGAAAGTAACTCTTTTACTGGGATACAAGTGTTTACACCCAAATTTGGCACCTAGGATTAAAATAGGAAAGATTGCCAAAATTTGGAAATCTACCGGTTTCCTCCGAGTGGGCCGGTCAGACCGCCGTGTGTTGGGCGGTCAGACCGCCGGTTGAGGGCCGGTCAGACCGGCGGTATGTGGCCGGTCTGACCGGCAAGTTCGAGTCCGACCCTGTTTCGTCGAGTTTCGAAGTTTCCTTGCTCGGGAAGGCATGTTTCGGGTTTCCTTTGGTTTCTACCCCGAGTTGGACGTGGAGGAGGGCCTGTAGAGGGCAAGACCAACCCCTATATAAGGGACAAGGCCGGTTCATTGTAAAAACCAATCTACAATCAATCAATCGAATCGTTCTTTTCATATTGCTTTTAGTTTTTTCTTAGTTTGTCCATCTTTGTCGGTTTGCGCCGTAAACCGTCCGCCGCCGCTGCGAGAGTGCGACATCTCTTTGTAGGTTTGTCCTGAAAACCTTCCGTTTGCCCACGAGACGGGTAGCTATCTAGAAATTGGCTCTGCTAGCCAGTTTAGTTATCAAAACCCATCTAGGTTTAGCTTTTTGCTAGATCGAGGTGGTTGGCGACTCTAGGATCACCGCAAGGCTTAAGGTGCTACGATCGTGCTTGTCAACTTGTCAAAAAAGTTGCCAACACGATTTTTGGCGACTCCGCTGGGGAAGAGATCCGTTCATCGTCAACTCGACTTCGACTTCGCCATGACGAAGCCATCATCCAAGACGGAGGTAGAGCCATCTAATGTGGTGCCGGTCACATTGGATGACTTCGAAGGAGAGGATCGTAAAGCTGTGGAGGAGTACATCAACAAGCTCACACGGGAGGCGTTGATGAGATTAACTACTAGGACTCGTCAAGGTGTGATCATCAAGCCCAGGCCACGTCCCAAGCTCGCTCCCGACGTGGTAAGTAATGACGAGGTATCGCAATCTATCAACCAACAAATTACATCAACAATAGATTCATCGATGGCTAATTTTAAAGATAGATTAGATGTAATGTTTAAGGAGAAGGTTGATGGGTTTTAAGGAGTAGGCTAGGTGTTTTTATGGATGATTATACATTAAAAGATAAAGCCTATACCACTGTTGATCAATCTCCTATAGATCCAATGGGGTCTAAAACCGACGGGACGGCGTTCACGGCCGGTCAGACCGCGACACAGCCGTCGGTCCGACCGGCCAGATGCTGGCCAGACCGGGTATTATCCCACCGGTCAGACCGGCTCTCAGGCCGGTCCGACCGCGCAACATGACGCCGGTCAGACCGGTCCCTTGGCTGGTCAGACTGGCGCAATCGTCCCAATACAGGGTATAGATCCAATGACTAATGCTAGTTATTTGTACCACTTTAGAACATTTGATCCTCCTATATCTACTGCCACCACTAATCCTCAAGTTCCCCCACATATTCCTAATGCCTATAATGATGTTTCTAGGGGATATCCTCCCGATACTAGGCAAGGCCAATATAACCATATTGTGCCACAAACCCAACCTATTAGGCCACCAAACCCACCACCAAATCCACAAGGGCCTAATAACATGGAGGATATGATTAGCGATATTATGAGGAATAGATTCGGGATTGAAACTAGAAATCGTGCTAGAGCTTACAAAAAGCCATATCCCGATGTGCCGTTTCCTAGAAATTATAGAGTTCCCGAATTTGCCAAATTTAGTGGTGAGGATGGAAAGACCACATGAGAGCATGTCGGTCAATTTTTAGCGCAATGTGGTGAGGCTAATAGTGATACTTTTAAATTGCGCTTGTTTTCTTTATCTTTATCCGGTAATGCTTTTACATGGTTTACTTCTTTACCGGCAAATTCTATTCATACTTGGGCTCAATTACAAGAACAATTTCATGATTATTTCTATACTGGGGAAACTGAGCTTAGGTTATGTGATTTAACATCGGTTAAACAAAAGTATAATGAATCTGTTGTTGATTATATTAAGAGATTTAGATATGTTAGAAACCGATGTTATACTTTGAATATAACTGATAGAGATTTGGCCGGTCTTGCTTTTAATGGTTTAGTTACTCCTCTTAGAGAAAAAACTAGATGGCCAACAATTTCTTGATGTTAGTCAACTCATGCAAAGGGCTCTGGCTCAAGAAAGCCCGTTAAGGATAATAAAAAATTTGCTAGACCATTCGACAAAAAGCCTAATATTAATGTAGTTGATTACCCTGAGGCTAGTGATAGTGAGGAGGAGGGTGATCATGATATTTATGTTGCCGAATGGTCATGGACTAACGAAAATAAACCTTTTGTTTGTTCTAATCTAATGCCGACTCCTCGCAAAGATCGGCAAAGTGAGGTTAAATATAGTTTTGATGTGGCCAAGTGTGATAAGATTTTTGATTATCTTTTGCAAGAAAAACAAATTAGACTACCTAAAGGCCATGTCATACCATCACAAGAAGAGTTGAAACGTCGAGCATATTGTAAGTGGCATGATTCTCATTCTCACTCTACTAATGATTGCAATGTGTTTCGACAACAGGTTCAATCGGCCATAGATGAAGGATGATTGAGATTCACCGATGGCTCCAAGATGAAGCTTGATCATGATCCTTTTCCAGTGAATACAATTAATTTCAATGATAAGAAGGTGTTAATTCGGCCGGAGCAAGCCGAATCTACTAAGGGAAAGGAAGTGGTCATTGGTGAGCCAAGGCCTAAGATGATGGTGCCAAAGAAGCCGGAGGTTGGCGTTTGGAAGGAGAATAAGGGTGGGGCTTCAACTTCTAAGGCTCCTAGGAAGACCAAAGTAACCTTTGATATGCTTTTGGAGAAGTATGAGAGGCAAGGTGGTGAGAGGGACCACAACAAAGGGAAAAGACCAAGATCACCTCCTAGAGAGCGATTTGGTCATTCACCAAGACGATCGCGTTCTTATCACGAGACATGTCATGGGGTTCTTATCCAATGCCGCCGCCAGGTTATCCTTATGCTTACTTCATGCCATGGGGGGCAACGCCGCCAATGTACAACCATATGCCTCCAATGCAATTCAACCAAGGGTGGGGAGGACCACGGAGGCCAATTCATGAGCGTTTGTTTTCACCAAACAATAGCCGATTTTATGGTAAAAATCGGGCTAATGAAGAGAAAAGGGAAGGAAAGCGGACCAAGGTGGAAGAAAGAACTTCGGAGGTGATTACTATCAAAATAGGGTCCCATGATGTGCCTATACCTTCTGGAGATGGAGTTGGAAAGTCCCCAAACAAAAAATCCGAAGCCGGTACCAGCTCCTCGCAGTCGGCCGGTCTGACCAGGCCCTCTGGCCGGTCTGACCGCAGCCATGTTGCCGGTCTGACCGGGCCATCAGGTCGGTCTGACCGCCGACCTGACGACGGTCTGACCGACGCCTCCGGCCGGTCTGACCGTGTGCCACACGTCGGTCTGACTGGCGCGTCTGGTCGGTCTGTCCGGTGGTCTACAGCCGGTCTGACCAGGCTCCAGCGCCGGTTTGATGAGAGGGCTGCAAAGGGCGATGTGAGGGCTTCATCGTCTTCAAGTAAGGTTAATAGAGGACATTATTTACCTCCTGGAACAGAGCCAAATCCTAGGTGGATGCCTAAGGATTTGACGGCTACTCAAAAGAGAAGGTTGCAACGTCTTCGGGCCCAAGAACTAAGGGAGAAAAAGGCCGAAGAACAAAAAGATAAAAGATTCAATGAGTTACGACCACCACCGGTATGGAGGCCTAAATCCATTGAGAAGGCAAAACCGATTGATGTAGAGAAGAAAGAAGATCAATCGGTTGATGAAAGTGAATCATCTCCAAAAGAAGACATGGATATCAACATGGTATGTATGTTGCCTACGGAGTTTTGTGCTATGGATGAAGCCGAGGTTGCTCAATTCTCATTAGGTCCTAAAGACGCGGTTTTTGAGAAGCCCGATGAATCAAACCGTCACATGAAGCCTCTCTACCACAAAGGCCATGTTGATGGGAAGCCAGTCTCTAGGATGCTAGTGGATGGAGGTGCCGCTGTGAACTTGATGCCGTACTCGTTGTTCAAGAAGTTGCGGCTCGAGGATGATGAGTTGAAGAAGACTAACATGATTCTCAATGGCTTCAACAGTGAACCAACGGAGGCGAGGGGTATCTTTTCGGCGGAGCTCACCGTGGGAAACAAGACGCAACCAACCGCTTTCTTCATCGTTGATGTGCAAGGTAACTACAATATTATTTTGGGTCGTTGTTGGATTCATGCCAATTGTTGTGTGCCTTTTACCTTGCATCAATGTTTAATCCAATGGGACGGCGATGATGTTGAAATTGTTCAAGCGGATACATCGGCCGAGGTTGCAATGGCCGATGCTACTTTTGAGTGGCGTCATGGGAATATCCAATGCTTATCGGGGAGGGATCTTTCTAGCTATGATTTTATTAGTATCTCCGATGGCAAATTTGTACCTATCTCTGTAAAGCCGACTAGTGTAGCACGGCTAAGCAATATAAATTTGTATAATGAGTAAATAGGCTAGTTTAGAGTGGTTACAAAAGAGGGTGCAAGAATATCAGTCTACAAAGAACGATATTAGAGAAACCGTTGAAGATTTTGATGAAGTGTAGAAGCTTGGACAAGGGTTTACATCGGCCGATCCATTGGAAGAAGTAGATATAGGTGATGGAACTAAACCAAGGCCGACTTTTGTAAACAAAAACATGAAAGCCGATTATAAGGTTAAGATAATCGAGCTACTTAAAGAGTATGTTGATTGCTTTGCATGTGAGTACCATGAGATGCCGGGTCTTAGCCGTGAGCTCGTTGAGCATCGGCTTCCAATTAAACCGGGTTTTAGGCCTTATAAGCAACCACCTCGTCGTTTTAATCCTTTATTATATGACCGAGTCAAAGAGTAGATTGATCGGTTATTGAAGGCGGGGTTTATTAGGCCATGTCGTTATGCGGAGTGGGTTTCTAGCATAGTCCCGGTGGAGAAGAAGGGGAGTGGTAAGATTAGAGTTTGCATAGATTTTAGAGATTTAAATAAAGCCACTCCCAAAGATGAGTAACCTATGCCTATAGCCGACATGATGATTAATGATGCCTCGGGTCATAAGGTGATTAGCTTTTTAGATGGTAATGCCGGCTACAATCAAATCTTTATGGCGGAAGAGGATATGTACAAGACGGCTTTTAGGTGCCTGGGATTTGTTGGTTTATTTGAGTGGGTTGTCATGACATTTGGGTTGAAGAATGCCGATGCAACGTATCAAAGGGCAATGAATTTGATCTTCCATGATTTGCTAAGTATTATCTTAGAGATCTATATTGATGATATTGTTGTCAAATTGGATGGTATGGAAGAGCATATAGCCGATTTGATATTAGCTTTTGAAAGGATGCGCCGGTATGGTTTGAAGATGAACCCACTTAAATGTGCTTTTGGTGTGTCGGCGGGGAAGTTCTTAGAATTCATGGTGCATGAGAGAGGAGTTGAGATTGATCCTAAGAAAATAGAAAAAATTCGTGATTTCAAAGCGCCGACATGCAAAAAAGAGGTTCAAAAGTTGCTAGGTAAGGTGAATTATTTGAGGAGGTTTATTTCTAACCTAGCGGGTAAAATCGATGCTTTTGTTCCTATACTTCGCTTGAAGAAAGAAGCCGATTTTACTTGGGGTGCAAAACAACAAGAGGCGTTTGAAGAGTTGAAGAGATATTTGTCTACTCCACCCGTTGTGCAAGCGCCTAAAGCCGGAAAGCCTTTTCGGTTATATATTGCCTCCGAGGACAAAGTTATTGGTGCCGTTTTGACGCAAGAGGAAGATGGCAAGGAATATATTGTTACATATTTGAGCCGCCGTCTTTTGGATGCTGAAACGAGGTATGTTTTTATAGAGAGACTTTGTCTATGCTTATACTATGCTTGTACTAAATTGAGGCATTATTTGTTATCTAGTACATGCATAGTTACTTGTCAAGCCGATGTTATTAAACACATGTTGCAAAGGCCAATTCTAAGTGGGAAAATTGGCAAGTGGACATATGCTTTGATAGAATATGATTTGGCTTATGAACCATTGAAAACTATAAAAGGCCAAATTGTATGTGATTTTATAGTAGACCATCATATAGATGTTGCTTATGAGGGAGAGGTTTGCTTAGTAGACCCCCGATTTTGGAAATCGGAAATCTTCTGTGTTTATCCGTACCAATCCCTGGATCAGTAGTTGGTACACACATACATAGTTGGATCACAACATATCACGAATGAATTCAGGCTAAAAGAGTTAAATACTTACATTAGGGCTAGGTAGGCCAACAACTATCAGAGAACAACAGCGGAAGACAAAATAATATAAGGGCCCGGTTGACATGCCACTGGCAGTCGACTGGGGAGCAAGACCTAGAACAAGACCGCACTCCGATCATCTTGTTGGATACGCAAGCGTACCGACAAGGGCTTCTCTTCAACACTCTCCTAAAAGATATATAAATAGCAAGGGTGAGTACCAACCGTACTCAGCAAGCCACCACAACAACAATGCATATGATAGAGGGTATTTCAAGGAATGGCTTCAGGTTCTTTTGCATAAAGCTAGTTTTGCAATTCTTTTCACAAGCCTAAGACCTAGCATAGACTGATCAAGTTTTAATACCAGTGTTCACATTAAACAACGACGGTTCTGTCCACCATCCATTGTGATCCCAAGGATAGCTTCCCGCCATTGAGTCGTCATGGTTTTCTGAGGATGTCCACCTTCCCTCCTCTCGGGAAGTGGCTCCATCAGCATAAAATTCATCATGCAATATCCCATCCCACACAAGTTAAGAATTTAGAGTCTAGCCAAGTGCCCATTTAAGGTGCCTTCCTTCTCCCAAGCTAAGCAAGGTGGGATTATTCAGAGGCTCACACGGTCGTCGTCCGACTTTTGCGTCTTTGCCAGCGGGTAATAGTGGAGGATGTCCTCATCAGAGATATTTTTCGAAACGAACGGACCCAATCCACTCCAATATGTCCAAAACTCATGTTTCGATGCTTTTTGAACTTTCTCGTTCCGGTGAAAAACATGGCACCCACGTGTGCCAATATATGCCAATATCAGCATTGAATGACAAAAGTTCATCGCGCGAGTCACGGAGGGACTTATCGAAATGGACGCATCCAATCCACTACAATATGTCAAAAACTCTAAGTTTGGTGCTTCGTTCCGGTGAAAAACATGCCACCCACGTGTGCCAATATCAGCATTAAATGACAATTGTTCGCCGCGCGAGTCACAGAGATATTTTTCGAAATGAACGCACCCAATCCACTCCAATATGTCCAAAACTCTTGTTTTGGTTCTTTTCAAACTTACTCGTTCCAGTGAAATACATCGCACCCACGTCTAACAATATATGGCAATATCGTCATTGAATAATGACAAAAGTTCGTCGCGTGAGTCACGGTGAGACTTTTCGAAACGGATGCACCCAATCCACTCCAATATGTCAAAAACTATTGTTTTGGTGCTTTTTGAAAAATTTTTTGTTCCAGTGAAAAACAGCACACCCATGTGTGCCAATATCCGCACTAAATGACAAAAGTTCGCCGCGCGAGTGACAGAGATATTTTTCGAAACGAACGCACCCAATCCACTTCAATATGTCAAAAACTCTTGTTTTAGTGCTTTTTGAACTTTCTCGTTCCGGTGAAAAACATCGCACCCACGTCTAACAATATATGGCAATATCGGCATTGAATGACAAAAGTTCGTCGCGTGAGTCACGGTGAGACTTTCCAAAACGAGCGCACCCAATCCACTCCGATATGTCAAAAACTCATGGTTTGGTGCTTTTTGAAATCTTTCGTTCCAGTGAAAAACATTACACCCACGTGTGCTAATTTTGGCATTTAATGACAAAAGTTCGTCGTGCATGTCACGGAGAGATTTTTAGAAACGAACACGCCCAATCCACTCCAATATATCCAAAACTCATGTTTTGGAGCTTTTTGAACTTATTTGTTCCGGTAAATAACATGGCACCCACATGTGCCAATATCAGTATTAAACGACTAAAGTTCGCAGCATGAGTCACGAAAATTTTTTTCAAAACGAACGCACCCAGTCCACTCCAATATGTCCTAAACTCTTGTTTTGGTACATTTTGAACTTTCTCGTTCCAGTGAAAAACATTGCACCCACGTGTGCCAATATATGGCAATATCGGCACTGAATGACAAAAGTGCGTCGCGCGAGTCATGGAGAGTCGTTTTGAAACGGACGCACCCAATTCCATTCCAGTATGTAAAAAACTCATGGTTTGGTTCTTTTTGAAATTTTTCATTCCGGTGAAAAACATTGCACCCACATGTGCCATGTAATATCCTGATTTTCGTTTTAGGATTTATAAATTATTTAATAAATTATTTTTATAATTTATATGAAATGCTCATTAATTTACAAGTGAAGTTAAATGCGGGAAGTAAAATTTCCTAAATATAAAGCATGGCTGGATTTAATTTTTATTAAATTCGCCATGATTAATTATGCTATATGGAATTTTCTCGGTTTTTCACTGCTCAATTCCTAATTTTAATAATACAGAGAATATTTCAGTAGTTATTTAAATAATAAATTAATCATTAAATGATCTATCTATAATTTTTTAAAATAGTTTGCTTGCTTATTTACTTCTTGGAATAGTTTGCATCTAGGAATTATTTGAGCTAGGGAAGTATTTTTAATAAACAAAATAGTATTTCATGAATTATATTAAGGGTTAATTGGATCCATGCCACTGCAACTTTGCCGAATTAAAAAAATGACACTACTATTCATGAAATTGGGCAGATGCCACTGCAATTTTCTAAAATTAGAACGGTGCCACCCCGTCACGTTTTTCTATCATCTCTGTCACATCACCGTCTTCGTCTCCGACGCACACCAAACCAAATCGAACAATGAGTCGTCACCGACCGGCCGTGCTTCATATTCAGCGGTCGTCGCGCACAGAACAGCAACTGCCGCCGCTTCCTCCTTTCGCCCGCCAGCACTGCCGCACGTCCGCCCTCCGAGCGCCGCCTCTCCTCCATGCGCTGGCCAGCCACACTGCCGCTTCTCCTTCCGTGCAGTGCAGCTGCCTTGCCGCTCCTACTGTGGAGATCAAGGAGGTCTTGGCGCCGAGTCCGCCTTGCCCCCATGCTGCGCATATTGAGGAGGTCTGGGTGAGCCGAATTGAAGACAGCGAGGGCGGAATCAACGACGAGCTAGGAAAGGGTCCCAACAACGCGTGCGGCGAGCAGGTACAGGGCGTCGGCTGCCGTTGTGGGGTGGGCGCCGGCGGAGTGGAGGGGATCTACGGAGGGGGAAGGGAAGAGGGTGTGGTTGGAGGCGACGAGGCAGGTGGTGCCGTCGACGAGCGGGAGGCGGCGCAGGAGTGCGGGGGCCCTGTGGAAGACAAAGCGCGCGTCAGAATCGCCGAGGTAGCCGGTCTGGAGCGGCTTGAGGTAGGCGACGGTGGAAGGGGATGGGGAGGGGAAGGCGAGAAAGGAGGCGACGAGTCCCCGGCGACGGCGTCCTTGGAGCGGGAGAGGTTGGCGAGCGCGTCCTTGGTGGTGCCGGCGTTGGGCGCCGCCCTGAGCAGCGGCGATGGAGATGTTGAGCAGCGGCCGCCACGTTCTCGAAGGCGGCGGACGGCACCGTGAGCTGCGCGGCGAGGAACGACACCGCCCCTACGTCCGCGAGCGGCGCCAGATGTCGACGATGGCGATGGTGATGGCGACGACGGTGGCCACCCCGTCGTGCACTGCGGTGGCACCCTGTAGCCTGCTGACGAGGGGGATGAGGACGGGAATGGAAACGGTGTGAGAGAGGAGGACGGAAAAGTGACGGGAGTGGCATGGTTCCAATTTTATAAATTTTCAGTGGCATGTAACTGATATGATGAATAGTAGTGGCATTTTTTTTAATTTGGCAAAGTTATCGTGGCATGGATCCAATTAACCCTAATTAAAAAAGGTTTTAAAATCCCTCCCCTAAGCCATTGGGCCGAATCCAGCCCAACTCTCCTTTCCCATGCGTCGCGCTGGCCTTGCGGCCCAGCCGGCCCGAACCCCATCCATCTCTCCCCCTTTGCCGCCGACATGTGGGCCGTACATGTCGGGTTCATCCCCTACCTCTAGCTGCTGGCCGAGCCCGAGCACCGCCGCCTCCTCGACGATTCCGCCGCACCCGTTCGCCCCCGTGTCCGATTAGTTGAGGAGAAATCATCCCCTTATCCCCCTCTATCTTTTCCCCAAGAACTGGAGCTGATTTCCCTGTAGTTTATCCTAATCAAACCCGGGTTCGAGTTTATCTCTCCAAATCAAACCCTAGGTTTTCCCGACGCCAAATCCTCTCGTTTTCACCTTAGCTAAACTGTATAACAATAATAAGATTAAAATAGCCTTCACCTATTGCAACGCACGGATATTTTTTCTAGTTAATTAAAATTCGAAAAAAAATTGGCAAACATTAAAATGCGTACATGAAAAATTTGAAAGTGGCCCGAAGTATTTTTCTTAAATTCTCCTTGGTCTAAAAGGAGCTTAAATTATCAGAGCACCGGAAATATTTATTAAGCAACAAAAACAATTATCACAGTTTCTTAAAAACAAAAACTAAAAATTAATCCTCCTTTTCCTTTGGGCCAAGTCAGGCCTAAGGTCCCTCTCCTCTCCCTCGGCATCCTTCCTCCTTTTCCTCTAGGCCGGTACACTCCCTACTCTTCTCCTCCCGGCCTGCCCCGGCCCAAGTCTCCCCTCCCGCTCCCACCTGAGCCGCCTCCTGGCCCAAGCCGCGCCGCCCAGGCCTCCTCCTGCCCAGCCCTCACCCGCCGCACGTGCGCCCACGCACCTTCCGCGTGGGCCCCACCTGTCGGATCGTCTTCGACCTCCAGCCGCCGGCCTCCTCTCCACTCTCTCCCATGAACCCTAGTTCCTTCCTTCCTCAAATCCGTGCGATTCAAATGACTAATTACAAAATTAATTGGGGGGGATTAATCCCCTTTCCTTCCTCTTCAATTCCCCCAAATTTCCCCCTTGAATGGCGCCCTCAATCACCCGGAATGGCCGCGCCATTTCCAGCCACCTTCCATGGCCGCCGGCCGCCATTCTTGGTGCCGCCCTCGCCTTTCCCGTGGCGGGCTCCCGCCCCTCCGCTATAAAATGGAAACCCCTCCTTCCATTCTCTCATTTTTGCCTCCTCCCGAACTTCCCCACGGCCACACCACCTCTCCCCGCCTCCTCCTCTTTCCCCGGCACCGGCCGCCTCCAACCACCCCTCCCGCCGAGGCTGAGTACTAGCCGACGTCGCCCTCCACCCCAGCTACTCCTCGATTTTGTCCGATAGTCGTCGGAACGCTGCCACCATGCCGCCCTGTCCATCCTCCTCATCGGAGCTCCTTGGGCCGCCCCTTCCTCCTCGCTCGTGCGTCGGTCAGCCGAACCACCACTCATTGCAGCGGCAAGGTCTTCCTCGGCCTTGCCTCCCCTCCGCCCGAACCGTCGGTGTTCGTCGTCGTGCCTTTCGTCGTCATCTCCTCGTCGTTCCCAGCCATCGTCCTCCTCGTTGTGGTGTTCGTCCCTCCGTCAAGACACGCCCGTTCGCCGTCCACGTATCGTCAAGTGCGCCGCTGTCCCATCGCCGTCTTCGTTCTCAGCTCCACGTCGTCAAGCGTTGCTCCGGCCTCATCTTGCCTTCGTCCTATGGTCGCCACCGAAGTGTCGTTCGTTCGTCACCACCGGTCTACCCCAAGCCATCTCCGCCGTGTCCGTTCGTTGTCGTCATTATGCACCTCGTCCTGTTGTGGTGAGGACCCCTCCCCTCGCTGCCCCCTCCTCATCCTCTCGGTGTTGCCACCGTGCACGTCGTGCACTTGTCGGTCTCGGTACCCGTGTACCGGTGTCGGCAGTTGTTCGCCCGGCCTTTAGGTTGACGTGTGGGGTCGACATGTCAGCTGTGCAGCTTTCTTTTCTTTTCCAGGCTAGCGCTTTACACATGTTTTATAGTTGCAAATTAATTACAATAATCCATAAACCTCTATATAACAACATTAAACTTCGGATGACTATATCTTGGTCATGCGAACTCTGAATCGACCCATTCAAATCTCTTAATTTTTGTTATAATTTAAAGAACCCTGTGCTTTTCTTTTTATGTATTGTTATCGCTTCTTTATAAGGTTTTAGCTTTGCTTGTGTGCTTCGTGTAGCTCTTGTCTTTCTGGAGGTTCCCGAAGCGTGGTTCGTGGTCGTCGCCGAAGGTTCGGAAGACCGTTCTCTCTGAGCAAGGCAAGTCGTATCATCCTTGAGCATATTTAATCCCAGTTTATAAAAATATTTTATTTTAAATTATTAAATTACCGCTTTATTTAAAGTCTTGTGTTATCACTGTTTTATTTTGCATTTCCTATTATTTAGCAATATAGGCCAAGATTGGCATTAATTGACAAATTTTTGCTGTTTGTATCGTGGAGAGATTTTTCGAAACGAACGCACCCAATCCACTCCAATATATCCAAAACTCATGTTTTGGTGTTTTATGAACTTTTTCGTTCCGGTGAAAAAACCTCGCACTCACATATGCCAATATGGGCATTAAATGATAAAAGCTCGTCGTGTGAGTCACGGAGAAATTTTTTGAAACGAACGCACCCAATCTAGTCCAATAATTTCAAAACTTATGTTTTGGTGCTTTCCAAAACCCACGTGTGCCAACAACATAAAAATTTGCAAAACATAAAAAGAACAAAGATATAGGTTAGATTTTTATATGCTAGGTTAGACTACTTATTTTATATGTTGAAATGATGAATAGTTGCTCTATTTTATATCTCTTATGTGTTACTTCATAGTTAAGAACTCTCTCAAGTTTTAAGTCGGAAGGCCAAATATTATTCGGGAACCTGAGAGTTGTGAGTAGAACATTGCATGATCTAAGTCTAGGTTGTTGTGAGATATCATATGTTAAAGTAGAGTAGCATGTTATCCACGGGGATTGGGTGTATGGGTAAGCCATCGTGCTAACTCACTTAACTCGAGAGAGAGTACTCATACTATGCACTTTGTGTCTTTAATTTATACGGCATAGTAGCAACTCTTGATCAACAACTAAGCTTTGCCTTTGCATATCCTTTACTCGGAACGATAAAAGGTTTAATCTTGGGGGGGTTTGTTGACGGTCGTTATAGACCAATTTCGACCGTCAATACTTCCAGAAATAATGGACAACTAACAATGGTTGCATGTATATTTATTTAGAAATAATCTAGTTCCACTTGTACTTGGCAAAGTATTTGCATACAGGGGATCAATTTATAAATGGAGGAGAAATGATGGAAAATCACCATTCAACCAAACAGAGCCCGACATGAGAATGGATGGGCCCACAAACCTATTGAATCACCTACAATTGAGCCCAACCATCATGCCACTGGGCTGAGGTTCCATCAGAAGACGTCCAAGAGGAAGCACTGGGCCAGGGAAGCCTGCTAGGGGTCGGCCGACCCCTGGGTTCGACCAACCCCAGGCTTGGCTCCGCTGTCCTAGGCCTAAGCCAGTGACGGTTACTACTGACCTTCCAATGACAATTTTACCGGTTTTGGCGCCTCCAATTGTCATACTTCAACTATAAAAGGACCTCCTCTCTTCATTTCAACACACACTAAGAAGGAATCAAGTGAAGAAACTCTCTTAGTTTACATATTTTGCTCTAGTGCTAGTCTCTACTATTATAAAAGTTGAAGATGTTTTCGCGGTTCGTCATCCGATGTTTCCGCGGTCCGTCATCCGTGTTTGAGTCAGTTATAAAAATTGATGATGTTTCCGTGGTTCGTAATCCGTGTTTGAGTCAGTTTTAATTGTATGTTTCGGTTTTAATCTATATCTCTTCTCTACTATTATAAAAATTGAAGATGTTTTTTGTCGGTATTTTGGTACGTCATCCGTGTATGAGTCGGTTTTTAGGTTCGTTTGCTTTTAAGATCCGGATTTGAGATGGTTTTAAGATCGTTTGCTTTTTGCAATACATAAGGAATCATAAAAGAAATCTGTTTAAAAAAACTCGCATGCTAACTTGAGACGATCGGACTCCTAACTCCAAGCGAACTCCCACAGTGAATTTCATCTTAACTAAACCATATAACAATAATAAGATTAAAATAAACTTCACCCGTTGCAACGCACAGGCATTTTTTTCTAGTAGAGTTAGAATTAGAATAGTCTTCTTGAGTTCTTCAAGTCTTCCGGAGAATTTGAGTATGGTTCTAGAAGTTCTTCCCTCTCTTGTAAGACTTTATCCATTAATAAAATATTCTTCTTTATGTAGTTTGGTCCTTTACTATGTTTGCATAATTATTCAAGTACCAACTTTAGTTTATTCTTGACTCGCATTAATTATGTGGATAACTTGCCAGAGATATGGAATGGTATTGGCTTAGTGTTCATTTATATGGTTGCTCTATGTCATCTGCAGAGATGTAGAGTAATATTTAGTAATGTAAGTGTGATGCTTAGATTATTAGATATCATTAAGTGGTGCTATATGCTACGGATCTATAGAGATAGGCCGCTGATGGTGACAGCTTAGTACGGGTATTCCTTCACATGCATATATAGAGTTAAGAAAGGTTCCTAGTGCGGGTACTCCTCTATATCTATAACCGATTGGATAGCCATGACAGATTGTCGTAAGTAACTCGGCAATATGGGGTTGTTTCTCGATATACCAGGAATGCATAGTTTGGGGGTATTAGCCACATAGTTGTACATTAGCAAGTGTACATTAGCCACATAGAAGTATAGAAATGATGCTTTTCTTATTCTTCTCTACTTAACCTAGACTTGATTTAGTGAGAGTATTGTAAACTATTCCTTTTATGTGTCAAATCTATCCTTATCCTCAATTGATTAACCCCTGCATTAGACTCAGGCATATAAGTGTGATATGAATTTATAACATAGTACTCTCTTACCATATCTTCCCTTGGGATTAAATAAAGACGATACCTTGGAAATACTTCTGGGTAAAATGCTACAGCGGTATATCCGTGCACTTGCGGATTTATATATGTAACCCATAAGAATACCGTTTAATATTTCTGGCAACATTGTTTGGGATTAAGTTCCTACTAATATCGTTAAGAAATATCAACAATAATAAACAACGTAATGAGCTTAGGTCATCCCATACTAGCACATGTGGTTGCACGGTATATAATAGTTGGTGACATAAAGTTCGCTCCTTAGTCGACTCAGGCAAACACTCCACCTATCGGTATGCAACTACCACTATATGTATACCACTTGCCGCCCAAGTCTTAAAACATATTTTTCATCATATTAGTTCAGAAATAACCAAAGTATATATCTTTGTCCAGAAGTTACAAAATCCCCAAAATGTTGAGTATAAATGATCCATTATGTTTCAGGTATAGTTTCTAAGCATGGCTATGCATATGGCAAATTTATAAGCATGTATAATACCCGTTTGAGCACTTGACGAGTACTCTAAACCATCCTAAGGTTACAATTAGTGGTGAATACAAGTTTCAAGGAGGATTATGCAGCAAATAGGTCATAGCTAACATCTACCACATTTTAGATATTGTTTTAGCAAATACGCGTGCAATTTTGTAAAGAAAACATTTCATTTCCCCGAAGCATAGGCTTCAATATGTTCAAAGGATGAGGGGAGCACTTGCCTTTCTCAGATTCAACCTGATCAGCAACTAAAACCACTCCTTCACCGTTGTCGTGCTTGTTATCTATACAATTATAACGTGTATGCATGTAAATACAGAAATATGCAAAAAATCCAAAATGCTATAGATTATGTATATAGAATATGTAAAGAATTGAGACTCAGTTATTACGTTTATGTATCAGGAAAACGGCTTGTAGTCCTAGTTCGGTAAGATTGTAAAGTAGTTCTAGGAGATTTAAACCATATTGGGTTAAATCTCTATCTTGTAAACCTGTCTCCTCCGTCTATATAATGAGGGCAGGATGTCCCTTGAGGGCATAACCACAACCTAGATCGTCAGATCAATACAACAACTAACGGATACAATACCTAAACAAGAGTAGGGTATTACTTCTCATCGAGAAGGCCTAAACCTGTATAAACCCTCATCTCATCACCCATCCACTTTAGATACTTTGCGGAACCCCCTTTTCGTATTGTTGAATTCTAGTTTCGACACTTTATTTCTCCTTAGCTTGCAGAGGTGGGATTAAACTTCCAACAACTACTTGCTCGCTGCTACTGCTGCTGCTCGGCAGTCTGCACTGCTGCTTCGCTGCACTACTACTGCTGCTGGTCGCTGTTTACACCCAAATTTGGCACCTAGGATTAAAATAGGAAAGATTGCCAAAATTTGGAAATCTACCGATTTCCTCCGAGTGGGCCGGTCTGACCGCCGTGTGTTGGGCGGTTAGACCGCCGGTTGTAGGCCGGTCAGACCGGCGGTGTGTGGCCGATCTGACCGGCAGGTCCGATTCTGACCCTATTTCGTCGGGTCTCGAGGTTTCCTTGCTTGGGAAGGCATGTTTCGGGTTTCCTTTGGTTTCTACCCCGAGTTGGACGTGGAGGAGGGCCTGTAGAGGGCAAGACCAACCCCTATATAAGGGACAAGGCCGGTTCATTGTAAAAACCAATCTACAATCAATCAATCGAATCGTTCTTTTCATATTGCTTTAGTTTTCTCTTAGTTTGTCCATCTTTGTCGGTTTGCGCTGTAAACTGTCCGCCGCCGCTGCGAGAGTGCGACACCTCTTTGTAGGTTTGTCCTGAAAACCTTCCGTTTTGCCCACGAGACGGGTAGTTATCTAGAAATTGGCTCCGCTAGCCGGTTTAGTTATCAAAACCCATCTAGGTTTAGCTCTTTGCTAGATCGAGGTGGTTGGCGACTCTAGGATCACCGCAAGGCTTAAGGTGCTGCAATCGTGCTTGTCAACTTGTCACAAAAAGTTGCCAATAGTCGCCATGGGCTAGGACCAAGGACAGTTGAGCTGCTGTTGCATGCATGGTAGCTAGCTTGCTTACTTGGCCCAAAGAACGAAGTGGCCCATCCTTCTCTTATGTCATCTCTTTTTCTTGTTTTTCTTGTTTATCAATTATTATTCCAGGGTGTCACAGAGGTGTACTGCCTTCTCCTGCTATCATTGGCTTTAGGGAATTCAGACTTCAGTACGGGTCCTTGCCGAGTCATACTAAAAGATTCCAAATAGAGTTTTTGATAATCTTGAATAGCTTCACTCAATTTGGCCTTTTGATCATCAAATAACTTATCTACTACTCCGACATGGTGAAAATACTCATCACACCGGACGTGCAAACAATGTGTTGGTGCAAAATTTAACACCTCCGCATGAAGGCTTGGAAGATTTGCTTCACTTTCCTTTTAGGTCCTAAAATTTGGGTTCAGGGCATGCCAGCTGATTTGATCCTGTAATTAACAAGCATGGGCGGATCCAGGAATAAAAAATTGGAGGGGCTCAGTTACACAGTTTCTTCAATCTCCAGCCATTTAGGGACCTTTAGTTTATCATTCATGGTGAAAAAATCGAAGGGGTGCTCCGGGGGGTATCCATGGGTCTTGTGGGTGTAGGGGGGACTTGAGTCCCCACTGCACCCACGTTGGATCCACCCCTGTTAACAAGATAAACAATAGAAAAGGTTAAATGACGATAGCCGATCGGCCAATGGCCGATGTTGTATCGTATCAGCCGATGCTGGATCGAATCGGCTATAAGTTGTATAAAATAATGATCATAAAACTAGATTTAGATTGAACATAAATGCAAATAATTATTCTTTGGTAAAACCAATCCTATAGGTCAAACCCAATGCAGCATAAGATTGACGAAATCAAAGTTCAATATTATACAATTATATGATCTAAATAACTAGTCAATGAACATGAGAAGTATGAACAAGACCTAAAGCAATCATGATCGGCTTAAAATGAATAGCATTATAATAACTAATTCAATATTTCTCTTTAATATAAGCAACGATGATAGATCAGACTTAACCGGACAAACAATATTAATTGCTAGTGACAAAAATCATACAAATTGATAATTATATATATTCATACAATA
This sequence comes from Oryza rufipogon, assembly GCA_023541355.1. Taxonomy (NCBI): domain Eukaryota; kingdom Viridiplantae; phylum Streptophyta; class Magnoliopsida; order Poales; family Poaceae; genus Oryza; species Oryza rufipogon. The sequence goes on along the minus strand of CM042205.1, from coordinate 22,826,402 downwards.
GCCGATGAAATTACTTAGGTTATAGATAGATAATATATCGGCCAGTCTTATGTAAATATATCATACACAGTTAAATCTATTAAAACAAACCAAAATTGGACTTAACTAAGATAGTGCAAAACTGATAGTATGCTTAATAGATTTATAAGTGTGATACAATTGCATAAGACGATACATATAACAGATAAGGTAAAGAAAGAACACACAAACTTAAATCTAAAATAGCTATATTAGGTAAGATCGGCTGAAACCCTAATTCAACACCTATCGGCAATTATAAAGCAAGTTAGTTCTTACAACTTTGACTATAATTTAGTAGATCAAACCTAACTGATGCAACATCAAGTAATAATAAAAATTGATAGGTCTAGACAAGCAGACAATTGCTATTTAGGGTGGTAGATACATTAACTAATCTAAAGCAACACTATAGTTTAGTCAAATATCACCATAGCCAAATTTGGATCGATCGATAGAAGTTAAATAATATTGTCAACTTAGATTAGCTAATGTATATGATAAATAATGCTTATATCGACTGGATTAGAGTTTCAGATCCATCCGATGGAAGCACTAGCCCTGACGATACAAACGAAATTGACGGAACTTACCTCGTTGCTAGACATCGAACTCAAACGATGCAGCCCAACTCGAAATAAGAACTCGTCCAGATAAAAACTAGGTGGCAATGCGCCAAAAAATATATTATTGAATTGTTGTTATTACAAAAGACCCTGGGTATACATATTTATACCCATGAGCAAATACTAATACTTATCGAACATAACGCAAACTTTTCTAAAGATAAAAGTAAAAAATTACAAGCCCAATACTGGTATCTAAAACACACTTTCCTAAAATATAGAAGGAAGAAACAACTAAGGGCCCCTTTGAATCGCAGGATTAAGAAAACAGAGGAATAGGAAAAACGTAGGAATTGAATGCCACACTTATTGGATTCCTATGGGATTTTGAAACACAGGAAAGTCTTCAAACTGTCGTTTGATTAGTACACAGGAAAAACGCAGGAACCTTAGACACATGAAGAGAAAAACATGAGGTGAGACCTCATCCTCCAAAATTGCTGTAGTAAGGTTCATTCCATAGGAATTTCAAAGGAATTGATAGGAAACAATCCTTTGTTTCAAAGGACTCTATAGGATTATTTCTCATAGGATAAAATCCTCTAGAATTCCTATGGTTTTTCCTTTGATAGATAAATCATCATGTCAGATTCCTCCGAACTCATTCTCTTCTGGATGATATTTCCTTAATTGACCAATTTTCTTATCCTGACAAGAACTCGACTTCCGGCTACTGACAACTTCCATCGACAACTTTTATAACTTCCAAAGCCGATATCAATCGCAGCCGATTCCACTTGCTTGGGCCTTTAGCCGATGTAATCTATGTTTCTTGGCAACCGAAATCATGCCATTATTTCCGTTTTTACTTTCTCCTTGACTGACAGTATATGCCAAATTTTGCCGAACGTCAGCACGTCCTCCTCCTCACCATCCTTCGTGCTCATCAGCGTGTCGATCTTGTTGGTGTCCTCCTTCTGCCAAATCAAGCACCCGTCGTCATCGTCCTCGATGCCATAGTAGGCGATCTTGCTAGAGTAGTCCTGGTCGGAAGCCATAGAAGTGGTGGCTAGTAGCTAGGGGTGAGCATTCGGTCTAACCGAAAATTTCGGTCTCGGTCTTCGGTCTTTCGGTCTTTTCGGTCTTTGAAAAGTGAAGACCGAATTTTAGTGCAAAAATGTTAGGACCGACAAATTCGGTCTCGGTCTCGGTCCTGACCGAATTTCAACAACATTTTCATATATGCAAAGAAATAATGGAAATTTTCAACACAAAGATCACAAAAAAAATTCATAAGCACTTATGAGTAAAGACTCTTATTAGGTTGCATGCCAAGAAGAAGTAGGGATGTGAAAACTAGAGTTTAATCCTATTAAACATAGTGGATTGTAGGTTGCATTTAGACATTTTTTAATAATTCGGTATTTTCGGTCTATTCGGTTACCCAAGGAGACTAACCGAATTGACCGAACAAAATTCGGTCTTTCACTGCCTAGGATCGAATTGATGACCGAATTTCTCGGTCTCGGTCTTTTTGGTTCGGTCTTTCGGTTCGGTCTTTTTCTGCCCACCCCTACTAGTAGCAGCAGCTTCCTCGGCGACCCCGCTGTTCTACGGTTCTACCTTCAAGCCACCGTCCATCATTGTCCCATGTTTCTGCTGTATCTCGTTGGCATGCGGGCGGCAGCACCATGCTTCATGCTAGGCGGGTACCTCACGGTACATGATGATTGGGAAGAGAGAAGAGAGAGGAGAGGGGGAGAGAGAGGAGAGGAAGAAAATGCTAACCACTAACATGTGGGCCCGACGCGACTCAGCTTGTCACGTCAGCTAAAACCGGACATAATATTGGCTAGGTGATCTTGTTTTTTTATTTCGACTGGAAAAAGTGCCCATGCGTTGCAACGGGTGAAGAATATTTTAATCTCATTATTGTTATATGGTTTAGTTAAGATGAAATTCACTATGTTAAATTTGCTTGGATATATAGGATGTGTCTAGTTCACGCCAAAATTGGAAGTTTGGTTGAAATTGGAACGATGTGACAGAAAAGTTGGAAGTTTGTGTGTGTAGAAAAGTTTTGATGTGATGGAAAAGTTGGAAGTTTGAAGAAAAAATTTGGAACTAAACACGGCCATATTTTGTTAAAAAATCATGAGCTATAATTAGGAGTCCGATCGTCTCAAATTAGCATGCGAGTTTTTTTTAAAGAGATTTCTTATACGATTTCTTCTGTATTTTCAAAAGCGAACGGACTTAAAAACTGACCCAAATACAGATTTGTATTTCCAAAAGCGAACTAATTTAAAAACCGACCTAGACATACCAAAGTACTGGCAAAAATATCTTCAATTTTTATATTTTTTGAAAAAAGTAGTCAAACCTTTTTTAAGGAGTCGGACATTTTTTGAAGTAGATTACGGACGAAAAATCTTTTTTAGGGAGTCGAACCTTTTTTAAGGAGTTGGACGTTTTTTTAGGTAGAAGTTTTTTTTTTCTTTTTTTTCTCGTCTTTTTTTTTCTCCACCAGGGAGTCGGACGCCCTTTTATTTTTCTTTTTGTTTTGCGATAGATTTTTTCTCTTCTTTTTTTTCCTTTTTTGCCGATTGAAGTTTTTTCTCTCTTCTTTTTTTCTCGCTTTTTTTTCTCACCAGACGGACGACGGAAATTTCTTTTATAGATAGTAGTAGATAGTAGATAGAAGTAGATAGTAGAAGTAGAAGTAGATGAGGGATGAATTTTAGACTCCGCGACAACTTGAGGGACATAAATGAACTTATTGCAGCGGCCTATGCCATATCCTAGCGAGAGCGTAATGGGCCTATCGACTCCTTGCGATTGTGGCCTTCTTTATCGATCTTGCTGGCGTCCCTGGCCTGCCTGGCTGCCTCGACACCCGTCCCGTCTCCTTCGCCCGCCGCGGCGCCGCCTGGGGCTTGGGGCCAATCTCCATCACCACGACGCGAGCGGCGGTGCAGGCTGCTTCCGCCGCATACTCCTTGCGCAAGTCAATCTCCCCGTCCCCTCGGCCTCGACTCCCGGAGGTCTCCTTGCGAGCTCGCCGACGCCCGCTGCCGCCCGTGCCGATCTCCTTCCCGCGAGCAGCGGTGCCGTCGTCCTGCTGCTTCCGCCTCCGGTGAGCACCCGTGCCGACGCATATCCTCTTTCTTTCCCATCCCCTCTCTCTACACACTTTTTCCCTCTTTGCTTTAACCTTGTCTTCTCTTCTAGATCTGGAAGCTCTTCTTTGCCTTAAACCCTAGTGCTAATAACAGAGTTTTTTCCCAAGAAAATTTGGGCACGTTAGGTTCCGCGTCCGCCCCTGACGAAAGCAATGGGACGCCCGGAGCCTGTGGTTTTGTTTGCACAGACGATCCTCCACTCCCAGCTGGATGAGTATGTAGACGAGGTAAGCTTTTCCAAATACTTCTTTTCCGTCTTAATCTGCTCTGTTTGTGGTGACGCTACTTCTTCGTGATTATACTTTTGTACGTTTGGCTTGATTTGATTGTTCGTCCTGTTCCATCGGACCGTACGTTCTCAAATCTTGCGCACGATTAGGCTGAATATTAGGGCTAGTTGGTGCATATTGGTCTCTAAAAGAACTTCTATTTTCCAAAGAGGTTCAATGTAATGGGCCTGTTTGGGGGAGTTTCTACTTGCTGCAGCTTCTCCCAGAATCAGAAGCTCCCCCAATCAGTCCAGTTTTTGGTCCAGATTCTGAGAAGTTATAGTTATAGAATCCAGGAAATGAACTATCAGCCAGAAGCTGGGAAATCCAGCTTTTCCAGATTCTCAGAAGCTGGCTACAACCAACTGCGTCTCAAAATCTTAAGCTCCCCTAAATAGACCCAATATACGCTGTGAAAAAGGTTTACAGTGTTTGATCCTGCTAGTGTGTCAAAGTTTTTATCTGAGACAATCTAGTCAAGTTGATCAGTAATGCGGTAATGCCAAGATGTAATATAGTTGACATACCAACAGTACACAAGCAATAGATCGAATGCCTTTGAGCCCATGAAGACTGGATCAAGTGTTGTTGTGTCCTTTTCAAACGATGGGATGCACCTTTTCACCTACCAATGGTGTCAATTGATTCTGATGGTTACCCTGTAACCTTACTAAACAAAAAAAAAAAAAAATCCCGTATTAGTTCATCAGTAGTCAGCTTGATTCTTTTTTGTTGCTGACTCATTTCAGACTGCTATGCACGCCTAACAAAGATGAATTTGTATTTGTTTGAACATCATTTGTTTTACAATAGATAAATTTGCCAGTGTTTTGTTATAGTAGATGTGACAAAACTTCAGAAAAGAAGACATGCAGAAAGCTTTCTTACATGGTACTCCCTCCGTACTCGTAAAGGAAGTCGTTTAGGACAGCGACATGGTCTCCAAAACACAACTTTGACTACTTGTTTCTATAAAAATATTTATTGAAAAGTGATATATGTATACTTTTATGAAAGTATTTTTCAAGACAAATCTATTCATATAATTTTTACATTTTCAAACTCAACAACTTGAGAGTTATTCATGATTTATATCCCCAAGGTTTGACTTAAACATTGTCCTAAACGATTTCCTTTACGAGTACGGAGGGAGTACTAACTACTAACTGCACATGGGAACCAAACATCCACAAGTGTTCATGGACATTTGTTCCCTCAAGAATATAACTTACAGCTTATAGGGAGGGAGGAAAGGAGAGGCCCATTTGGCCTCTTTTAACTTCATATTGTATTTTCTCTCCTTGTGTTCACTTCATTCTTCTGTATCACACAGGTGTTATTTTCTGAACCTGTCGTGATCACTGCTTGCGAGTTTCTTGAGCAGAATGCCTCTCCTTCTACACCAAACATATCCCTCGTAGGGTGAGAAACACTTCTCATGAATATATTTTTTGCAATTTCATCTTCTTGTATATCGCGAAATCAACATGTTTCTCCATGTGCATACCCTGTATAGGTGAACTAGGATACTCCTTCCATCCCAAAAGGTAGCTATATTTTGGGATGGAGGGAGTAAAATATGTGTGTGTGTAATTTATTTTGTTTTTGTCTGTTAGAAACATTGGCCACTTTTGTAATTACTTATGTAGTGGTTATGAACATTAGTATTTCTTAATGATTTGACTTGTAGGTGGATGACTATCACATGACTAAAGGAAAATGTTCTTTTTTTTGACATAGGTAGATGTTACCTAGCTGAAATCAGTATTTCTTATTTTTATGAACTCAACAATTTCATTTTTCTTTAGATTTTCTGAGCAGCTTGTAACTACAATAGGACATTCTCCATTTTTCAGTGTGCATATAGAACATGCCTATATTTATATTATACCTGATTTCTGATGTACTTTTAATATGCTAGGCTAATGCTATTTTGTTGATATGTAAATAAGCACAAGACTCCAGTTTCTATGGTATGAGAGATGTTATTAATATCTACTGGCTAGCTGTGTGAAGAATATGCTCTCACATTTTGTTATGTGTTAACAACATTTTTCACTTTTTGTTCATGTGTTGATAAGCCATTTTCCCTAATTAACATTGATCATTTTATATTCAGGGCTACATCCCCACCTTCATTTGCTCTGGAAGTCTTTGTTCACTGTGATGGGGAGTCCCGATTTAGGCGCCTTTGCCAGCCTTTCTTGTATTCACACTCTTCATCCAATGTGCTAGAAGTTGAGGTACAGCTTCTGATTCTCGGGGTACTTTGTCCATTATTCTTAGTTGGTGTTAGTGTCTTTTTTTTATCTATAGTTCAATGGACCCTACTCCAGTTCGGAAGCAACAGCTATTGCAGCATTTTCAATGTTTGTGTTATTTTACCAAGTAAAGTTCATTTGTTTGCAACAACAGTGAATTTGGGTCCTTGAACTGAAGTCTGCACATTTATGCCCCCAACACTTGTATAATAAGTCAACAAGGTCCAGGCATTACCTAATTGGTAGTCTTACATATGCTATTTTGAAGTGGGAGTTTGTTCATCTCTCCTTGACTAACAGAAAACATATCCCACCTCTAGAAAGGACATAGAGAAAAAAACTAACTCGATAACCAACTGATTGGATCACAAAAGAATGAATGTTTATGGAGTATTGCTGTAATACAATACATTCTAGTATCCCACTACCTGGAGTAGCAACTTCGCACCTCTGATATACTACCTATACAAAAATAATACACTCCTTTATTACTTGAGTATATTAATCTGCATGGCTACCATGGCATATTAAGGCTGTGTTCTTCCCCCTTTTTTCCCAACTCACCTCCCTCTTTTTCCGCGCGCACGCTTTTCAAACTGGTAAACGGTGTGTTTTTTGCAAAAAATTTCTATTGGAAAAGTTGCTTTAAAAAATCATATTAATCCATTTTTCAAGTTTTTTAGGCTAATACTTAATTAATCACGTGTTAAAGGGCAACACTGTTTTCTGTGCGTGGTACTCCACCTCCTGAACTCAGCCTAAGTGACCATGACATCTGAGGGGTGCCAGGAAGGCATGGTGATGCTGTTGCATGGCCAAGGCGAGGTGAAGGGCAGCAGGGATGCATGAAAGTGCAGAGCGGAAGGTAGAATAGAGCACAGCAGATCAGTTGATGAAGCATGGGGAGCAGAACAGATTGGGGATTGATAGGCAAAAGAAGTGCAAATCAGAGCAAAAAGGAGGCATGGAACAGCACAAAGAGATGACTAGCAAAACAGATCGGGATTGAGAGGCAAGAGAAGTGGAAATCAGAGCGAAGGGAAACAGACAGCAGAGCTGATCGGTGGTTGGGATGAATGGAACCTGCAAATCACGAAGTTTCCACAGCATGGATGAGGAAGCTTGGCCAGTGGAACAGGCAGGTGAAGGAAGGCCAGCATGGCAGAGGCAACCCTCCTGGCGAACACCCCCCTGCCTCGCTCTTTCATCTAATCCCATACGGCCAAGGTTTTGTGGTGTCAAGTGTCAACCATGTTCATGTGCTTAATTCAACTCCGATCCAAATTCCATGAATATATTGCAAAGAACCCCATAACTTATAGGCTGTTTTGATTAACCTTCAGATTTGCCCACAGAACTGCTAGAAAATTCTAGGCACAAACTTTCTCCACAGGATTTTCTAGTTTACTAGTTTGTCTGCCATGTGAAAGGGGAGTAGAAATGCTAGATATAAGATATATCTCGATTCTTTTAGCTTATGGTTGAAGTGCCCTATCATCATTTGCTTACATAGGGTTTGAATATTCCTCCAGTAACTTAACACAAGTTTAAGGACATAAATGCTCAGTTTTCTGGTTCTGGTACTAATATAGATTTTTGTCAAGTGGTATGCCTACCTGCTATTTTTAGTTTGCTGCTTGAGCCACTTTTCTTTCGAATTCTATTTTGCAGGCTATCGTTACAAATCATTTAGTGCTTCGTGGAACTTATCGCAGCCTTACTCTTGTAATTTATGGGAATACCGCTGAAGACCTTGGCCAATTCAACATAGAACTAGATCTGGATCATTCTCTTGCGAATGTGGTTAGCTCTCCATCAGAGGGAAAGCTTGAGGACCTGCCACCAGCACTACATTCATCCAAATTTACATTTGAAGATTCATTATCTTCACTAAAACCATTGAGTTTGCAAGCTACAGAGTTGGATTTATCTATTGAAGTGAAGAAAATTCTACTTTTAGCTCTTACAATGTATCAGATACCAAATGTGGAAAACCTTATTCCTAACCTACAAAGTGCAGTTATCTCAGCTGTTTTGAAATACATGCCTGCTAGCACTAACTGCATGTCACGCAATTGGAATCGGGACCCCGCAAATTGCTTCGCTGAGGATAATGTCGATTCTCAGGGAACTAGTAACACTCTTCTAATGGAAGCTAGCAACGAGCTCTTTGACATTTGGAAAAATGTCAATTCTATTGTAGACAATATTACTTTTGATGATAATGGCCTTGCCTTCAGACTAGAAGAGTTGCCCACGACTAAACACCTATTCACGTTGTTTGATAGTTGTTTCCCATATTACAGAAACTGTTCATTACTTGATCTAGAGTGCCCTTTTCAGGTAATTTATCTACCAACTTTCATTACTTGTTTAATGTAACTACACAGCTTACTTATCGGAAGCCTTTTTAATTTCAGAGTAAACGGCTAGTTTTCTCTTTGAGTTTGGTTCTCCTACTATGTTCCTCAAAAGAGAGCTGCTTTTATTTTGTTGATGCTGGCGGAATGGAGCAAATCATTAACCTGCTTTGTTGGAAGACCTCAATATCTCCAGCTACTACATTGCTTGTCTTAGGTATTGTTGAGCATGCTACTCGGTATGTTGTCGGATGTGAAGCTTTCTTGGGATGGTGGCCACGGAGTGATGACAACAATATACCTATTGGCAGCAGTGTTGGCTATTGCTCTTTACTGAAGCTTCTGCTGGAAAATGAAAGACATGATATTGCCTGTCTGGCTACATATGTTCTACAACGCCTGCGTTTTTATGAGATACTATCGAAATATGAGGTTTGGAAATTTCTTTCAACACCTAATCATTTGTCTGTTTTCATTGTATTGTGTATATTGTATGAAGCCTTTAGTTGATTTGCAGTCTGCAGTGGTAAACATTGTGTCAAACCTACCTTCTGAAGAACTTTCTTCTGATGGAGTTAACTTTCTTAGTTCTGCAAGTATTGAACTAGCTGAACTGCTGGTAAAGTTTCTAAACATGTCTTTTATCAGGCCAATATCAATACACAGGATATGTATGTCCTGTCATCCTCCTTGCATGTGAAGTGGGCTATCAGTAGTATAATTATACTGACAAATATTAATGCAGAAAATGATAAATATGTGTGTCCCTATTGAAGATCCTTCACCAGTGCTTACTGCTAGAAGAATACGTAAATTTGGTCATTTGGAAGGTTTATTGTCATACAACTTGACAATTGGTCTTATAACTTCTTCGAAATACAGTTTCCTGCAGTTCGATGCTGATCCATACATGTTATCTCTTATCCAGGTAATACTGTCTAACCATACACACTTGTTTTTCTTTGCATATTGGTTTATCTCTGTGCATTGTAAGCCTTTATGAAGGTTTATATGAGAGTGAGTTGGATATTGGGCTACATATTACAGAAGTTTCACTTTGGACTAGGTAATGTTTCCTTGCTGTTGAACTTTGACCACCCTTCTCCATTCCTATTCTTATCAAACTCCATCTAGCTTCCTCCTTGATCAATGGTGGAGGCAAGGAGAATGATTAGGAAGCATGGTTCCTGTGCTTTCACTATTGTCCACCTTGCACCATCATCTGTGTGTTCTGGTGCTCTGTACTGTGCACTAGACTCAAGCAACCACTACCTGGAGTGCACCAGAGTGACAGCACAGACCACTGTGCCCTTTGCTGAGCTGCTGGACATTGAGCCCTGAGCCTGAGCCCCCAGATATACTTGGAACCGTAGTAATCAGCTGTAAGGTCCTAAACACTGTCTTCAAGCTCACCATTGGACCAAAGCTTCCCCACTCCATGTCCTCTTCATCTTGGGCCCTGCTGATGTTTATCCAGGAGGACGCAAGTGGGAACCTCGAGAGAAGAGAGTGAGAGATGGAGAGGGAAGATGTGGCTAAAATGCAACAAAGGAATGTTACCTGGTTCACATAGAAAACATTCCCCAAGGGGTGGTCTGAAATGAAACTTTGGTAATAATATGTGGCCAATGTGTGAATGCTTGTTGTCAATCTGCAAGTCCTGCTTTTGTTGAAATTAACTATAATTATCATTTCTTTACACGATAGCATGAACAATAGCTTATTGTCTATGAAATGAATGCGTTGCTTAATAGTCTTTCACCCACAAAGGGCCACCTTTCATCCTTTTGTGGACTGGATGTAGGTGTCGCTGGACAAGTTCCAACAGGTTACATTAGTATTTTGGTTAGGGTTAAGTCCAATATAGGTTCTAATCCTATATTACATACATGTGTCTATGGTTTGACATGTGGCATCCCATTCAGGCTGGTAGGCCCCACTGGGCATACCCTACCCATGAGAGCTCCAGCCACCCATGCCTATAGCTCCAGTTCGGCGCCCACCACCCTTCTCTGCCCATGCCTGCCAGAGAGCAGCAGCGGCTGTGGCATCCTCCCAGCCCCTCCTTCCTTCAACCCATGTCGTTGTGATAAACCCTCGTCGGATGTGGCCCATGGTGAGCCCCCTCGGTGCCGGTGGCGGCAGACTCACCATGGAAGGATCACGTTGGCGGAGCAGGAAGCACACTTGGCACCTTGTCACTGTATGTCGTTGACAGTGTGGCTGATGTGGTTGCTCCGTTGGAGTAGATCTGGTAGTTGGATTAATTCATGCTTGTTTGTTGCGTTGCATGCAAATCCAAATGGATGTGGCAGTTAGGACCTCGTGTGTGCATGTCAACAAAAATAGTACAGCATGCCAACGTAATCTGCTCGATCGGTGAGGTGTCGGTTCTTTAAGCCGGACTCGATGTCATTGATGGTGGCCTTGAGAGCCTAGCAGATCAGCTAGCGGCAGCTTTGAGGCCATCTCGGCGTGGGGTAGGGTGGTGGTGTCGGGGCCATTTTGGCAGCTCCAAGCTGTCACAGCCGCTGGCCTCCTCCGAGCTCCCATGTTGCCGCCACGGGCCTCTTTTGGAGTTGTGAGAGAGGGAGAGAGAGAGAGTGGGAAGGACGAAGAAGATGAATAGGACAGTGACACATGGGGCCAACTAAAATATTTTTATGAACTTGTTGACTAGATTGCCACATGTGTGTCACGCTGAAGCAAAACCACCTGATATGGCTTAGGGGGTATTTCGTCTGGTTTGAAAAGTTGAAGGGTGTTAAATGTCCAGTATTAGAGTTCAGGGGGGTAGATTGAACTTTTGCAATAGTTGAGGGGGGTAAATCGGACTTGAACCCTTTTGGTTACTATGCTAACTTATATCCTATTTTTATTTTTTAAGACCCATAAAGCAATATTATACTGAAGTTCGTAAATATTATCTGCAATGAACGATGCTATGCAACAGCAAATTCTCCTTTAAAGTGTAGTAGCATTTTCATTTTATGTTTGTTGCAAACTTTTCTCTTTGTCAAGGTATTCCTGCTATTCCTCATTACTGCTTGTTATCAGCAGACAGTACGCTTTTTTGTTTTTCAGAAATGTGAGTTGTTCACTTTGGTGTTCTTTTTCAAGCAGGAAAGAGGTTTTTTCCCCCTGTCAGCGGCCTTGTTGTCATCACCAGTACTGCGGTTAGCGAGTGGACCTGCTGCTGAAATTTTGATGGAGATAGCATCATCAATTGAAGCCCTTGTCCTCTCCCTTCTTTTTTGCCGTTCAGGTTTGATTGGCATTTTCTTAAAACTGGTATTCATCATTTTTATACATTGTGACATGAAATCTTCCTTTTCTGTTCTCAGGGTTATCTTTCCTGCTCGGTCAGCCTGAAGCAACTGAGCTTATACTTCTGTCCCTTCAAGATGGTGAAGATATGAGTAAAACAGAATGCATGACTCTAAGACAGGCCTTTGTTCTTCTGTCAAAAGGATTCTTCTGCCGCCCACAGGAAGTTGCAATGATCACAGAGCTACACCTTAAAGTGGTCTGTGCAGGCCGACCACATGAGAACTTTTATCCTTTTTTTATGCTAATAAAACATTTGGGAATACATCTGAATGGTAGACACTGCTCACTAGGATGTGAATATGGAGAATGGGTTATGTCAGGGCATTAGATTTGGTGAAAATGCAGGGTGGATTTTACCTAAGAAAGTGTTATCTTCCCTGGTTGTGCTCGAATCATTAGTTATATGCCTTGATGCGTAGTTTACACCATGCATTTTTTTTCTACATTTTGCTTCCACTAACTTGTATGCTTGTGTTTTACCTCAACTTTTGTTCCGACTTGAAAGCATTAATTCAATCATTCTACTCATCATGTCATCCCCATTATCAGTGCAACATTGGGCTGTAATAATATTGTTTACATAATTGCTTCAGGAACATAGTTTATTTGCATACAACTTATTAAACTTGAAAGTTTCAACTCTTCTTAGTCATATTGATGATTTGAATTATTTGGTCTGTAGGGAAGTGCTGCCAATAGGCTACTTGCAGTTCCTCCAAATTCTGATGAGCTTTTGTGGGTTCTTTGGGAACTTTGTGCTATTTCTAGGTCAGTGTTGAAGTCATCAGTTTTTACTGAATAATACTCCCTCCATTTCATATAATAAGACTTTTTAGTATTGCCCACACTCATATAGATGTTAATGAATCTAAACACATATACATGTCTAGATTCATTAACATATATATGAATGTGGATAATGCTAGAAAGTCTTATAATATGAAACGGAGGAAGTATATGATATGTGCTTGTGATCGAAAGTCCTACATGTGTGCAAAATAATGGCTAAGCCTATGCATTGCCATTTTGATATTATCACTGTCTTGGCCCATTTCTAACTTTTTTTTTTGGCAGGACTTGCATTCTCTGTAATCAAGAAAATTCTAAAACTGTCTGAATGTTTTCTAATATTGTAAATTTTTAACACACATTCTTACTCTAAAATAAAAAGTACTAAAACTTTGATCTGTATAATGAAACAAAACAGTGATAAGAAGTACTGTAATGTTGCTTTGAATGTGGAAAGGTCACAGAGAAGCTAGTTTTCAGTATCTTCTTTCTATAGACTTTTCTGTATGGAATAATGCACATGTTTATAAACATTATAAGTGATGCAGGTCTGATTCAGGTCGCCAAGCATTATTAACTCTTGGTTTCTTCCCTGAGGTGCCGTTGTTTGTCTGCATTAGTAATTGTATATGCAACTTATTTGAGATGTTGAATGATGCTATATTCCTGTCACAGGCAGTATCAGTTCTGTTGAGTTCTCTCTCTTCGTACAATGACCTTGATTCAGTCACGAATAAAAATGGTTAGTAAGCAACATTCTTCTAGACATTTCATTTTTGAAGTTTGAATATAGCTTACATCTCCATGTTGACTTAACCGGTATCAGGAGGGTCTCCTTTGGGCCATGCCATCTTCCATTCGACTGCGGAAATTCTTGAAGTTCTGGTTGCAGATTCAACTGCTTCATCACTTAAATCATGGATTGGATTTGCTATTGATCTCCATAAGGCTTTGCATTCATCTTCTCCTGGTTCAAATAGGAAAGATGCTCCAACAAGGTTGCTTGAATGGATCGATGCTGGTGTTGTGTACAAGAGAAATGGCGCTGTTGGGCTTCTCCGTTACTCCGCTATTCTAGCTTCTGGTGGAGATGCTCATCTTTCTTCTGGAAATGTGCTTGTCTCAGATTCAATGGATGTTGAGAATGTAGTTGCAGATCCAAATAATACAGATGGTCAAGTCATTGATAATCTTCTTGGTAAGCTTGTCGCGGATAAATATTTTGATGGAGTTGCTTTGTGCAGCACTTCTGTTGTTCAATTAACGACAGCTTTCCGCATTTTGGCGTTCATTTCGGAAGAAAAGGTAAGCAGCTCATTCCGTTAAAAAACCTATTTGTTCTTAACTTCTTATTTGCAAAGAGTGGATGCCATCCTTTTTTGTTGTTTTGAAGGCTGTAGCTTCATCCCTTTTTGAAGAAGGCGCAATCAATGTTATATATGTTGTCCTGATGAACTGCAAGTCTATGCTTGAACGCTTGTCCAATAGTTATGGTTAGTATGTATTTATCATGCTATTAGTTTGTGTTTATATTGTTAATGAAGTAAATCAAACTTCACATCCTATTTCTGTGCTAACTGATGTCACAATTATTTTTCCTTAAGATTACCTCGTTGATGAAGGCGCTGAACTCAGTTCTACTACAGAATTGCTTCTAGACCGAACTCATGAACAAACCCTTGTTGATCTCATGATTCCCTCACTTGTCTTGCTGATAAATCTTCTTCATATATTAAATGTAAGATGCTTTCTTCTGTTATTTGTGATGTAGATTATTTGTATGCTTCTGTGTATAATCATGCTATTGCTTCCAGCTACTAATTTCAATAATTTTGGGTTTCTTTATTTTGAAGGAAACAAAGGAACAGTATCGCAACAAAAAGCTTCTTACTGCTCTTCTGCAGTTACACAGAGAAGTCAGGTAGGTCATGGATATAATCCTTTTGTCCCCTACTGCCCCCTCTCCTCTCTCTCTGATATACATCTGCAATTTCATTTTTTCAGCCCAAGACTAGCAGCATGTGCTGCAGATTTGTCTTTCATGTTTCCTAGTTTTGCTGTCAGTTTTGGTGTTGTTTGCCATCTTGTTACGTCAGCAATTGCTTGTTGGCCATTGTATAATTGGGCACCTGGTCTGTTTCATTGCCTTCTTGAAAATGTTGAGGCTACTAATGCTGCAGTACCATTAGGTCCAAAAGATGCATGCAGTCTCCTTTGCCTTCTGGTAAGTCTTTTACTTTTTTTGGGTAACGAAAGTACAGGCACTGCCTTGTACAATTGTATTTGTTCTTGTTGTTTATCAGGTTTTGTCTGCATTTGAAGGGTGATCTTTTCCCAGACGAAGGCATATGGCTGTGGAAAGTGGAGGTTCCTTCTCTGACTGCCATTAGATCTTTGAGTACTGGTACGGTCCTAGGTTGTCAAGTTGAAAAACATATGAACTGGTACCTTCACCCTGAGCATGTATCCATACTACTCATAAGATTGATGCCGCAACTTGATCGACTTGCATGTGTCATTGACAATTTTGCTACTTCGGTATGTCGTGGCTTTCAATTTCTGTTTTGTTTCTCACTCAGTGTCAAACAACTTTCAACCGTAAATACTTGTGTTGACAACTGTGTGACAGGCCCTTACGGTGATACAAGATATGCTTCGTATCTTCATTGTCCGTATTGCCTCTGAAAAGATTGAATGTGCTGTTGTTCTTCTTCGTCCGATCTTTATTTGGTTAAACAACAAAGTTGATGAAACTTCACTGTCAGAGAGAGAGATCTTCAAGGTAATGTGGACTAATTATGGCTCGCTGTTATGACAATGCATGATTCATAATCTTGCCATGAATCAAAATTAAGATTCAAATAAATTCATAATCTTGCCGGTGCATGACTGTATGTGATGAATAATTTTGGTGAATTTTTTCCATCCGGTGAATCCTATCAACTTCTGTTCTTGATGTAAAAAAAGAGTAAAATTGCAAAGTTCTCAGGAGAGCAGGGGGCAAATTTGCAAGGGTATACATATGCCATTTTCAGCAAATCTAACATCGTTTGGATGACTTAACATAACAGGGGTAAACCATAGCTTCTTTTAAAAAAAACAGGGGTAAAATCACAAACCCTAAAAAACAGGGATAAAATCACAATTGCACTTGAAAGTAGGGGTAAGAACACAATTGCCCCATGATCTTTATGGACTGGCTGGAAGTAATCACTGCAGTACGAAATTTCAGTACAGTACTATTTGCATGCCGTTTGTGATAACAGATGCACACAACATTCAATTTTCCACCCAATTTAGTCTTCTCTTCATTTTATGCCGCCACTCAGCATCACTAATCAGTTGCTTAATGTGTTGTTTCAGGTTCATCAGTTGCTTCAATTTATTGCAAAACTGTCAGAACATCCAAATGGCAAGGTGAGAGGTTCTCTGCTATTCATGGGCCATTGCATTTTTTTTCCTCCTACTCGTCTCATTTTTCTTGTTATTCAGGCATTGCTCTGTAAAATGGGAGTCGCGAGGATTCTTAGAAAGTTATTACAAGAGTGCAGCAGTATGTGTTATATGGAGGACAACATGATTTCTGATAAAGGGGTCTACTCAAATGATCTCCTTATGCTAAGATGGAAAATTCCTTTGTTGAGATCTATTGCATCCATCTTTAGTACCCGGCCATCTAGTAAAGAGCCGACTACTGTTGAAGAGTAAGAGATATACTGTGGCATTGTTTATTTTTAGGTGTATAAACACCTTGCTTGCATGTTAAAACTAATTATTTTCATTGAAACTAGGCTTTGGAACGAGAATGCCTGTGTTGAAGAATGCTCTTCTATCATGTATCACCTCTTGATGTTATGCCAGGTGCAGTTTCTTTTATTTCTTTCTGGAATAAGTTTCTGCTTGTGCAAATATGGTTTTAAATGTTTAGTAAATCACTAATTTACTTTCCACTTCTTTGTTTGATTTCCAAGCTAACCTGTACATTTGAAGTCAGGATGTGTAGCTCAATGTTTCGTCGTGGTTTCTTCAGTTCTGTCTGAAATGATTCTAGCAGAGCTCTTGCTCACATTGGAAAAAAAAGTTCCATGTACCTCCAGAAAAATGATTATTTTATTTCTGTTCCTTGATCATTTCCAGAGCATAGTTATTAAAACTGGACCGGACCGGCAGTCGGACCGGAAAAAACCGGAACCAGAGCCCCTACCGGTCCGGTCCAGGTAAAAGACCGGCATGCAATTGACCTGGCTATGAACCGGTTAGACCGTCCGGTTTTGGGTGACAACCGCTATTAAACCGGAGAATAAAACCGCTTTGAACCGGCCTTATGGCTGCTGTCCACGCGTGCAGGGTGCTGGTGGGGGAAAATGAGGGAAAATATGGCTTGGGTGGGAATCGAACCCAGGACCACATGGGAGTTAGTAAACTCCCCTAACAACCAGGTTACTTCGTCGCTTGTGTTTACATAGAATGACTAATATATTTAAGAGTTATTTTATCGGATTAGACCACCGACCCAACCAGTTGAACCAGTGAACCATTGAACCGAGAGCCTCACCGGTTCAATTACCGGTCCGGTCTCAATAACTATGTTCCAGAGTCTTGTTCCTCAACCCATTGAAGTTTTCTTTTGCACACAATATTTCATGGGCAGCTTGGTGCCATGTGGTCGCCACGTGACTTATTTGCTCCATTTTGTTTTTTCTACACCATGAAATGATCCCACTTTGTTAGCTCCTTGCTTAGGCAGGGTTATTATATTCTTGCTTATATGTTCTAAGTTTATGATCTCACAACTACATTTCATGACCTGAGGCCATGATGGGATAACCACCGCCTGGATGATAGCCGGGCAGCATTGGCTACTGGAGAAGGGATGTAGATTTAGACTAGGGAGAAGATGTAGATTTAGACTAGGGAGAAGAACATTGGGGGAGAGATTAGACTAATTGATTTCATTCCTTAATACTCCCTCCTTCCCAAATTGATCATCATGTAATAGAATCCAAAATTTTTCAAATTGATCATTATATAACTGCATGGAAACAGATTTCATCATAATACAATTAATGCGGTATGGAAGAATGTGTGCATGCTAGGGTGTAATTGTCCTTCCCAAATTGATCATCATGTAATAGAATCCAAAATTTCTCAAATTGATCATTATATAACTGCATGGACACAAATTTCATCATAATACAATTAATGCAGTATGGAAGAATGTGTGCATGCTAGGGTGTAATTGGCATGGGGTTTTAATCGATGCATGCATTGTGGGAGAATGTGTGCATGGTGTCTTGATTTCGATGCACAGGTTTTGATAGTACTGGGATGTAAAATGGACAATTTTGGAGTTGTAGGTGACAATGATACGGGATTTAAAATGGACACTTTTTTGGGAAAAAATGTAGTCACTGACATTTTGGTCTGACATATCAGCGACTGCAACTTTTCAATTGCATTTTTGATGCACTCAGTGGTGATGGAATTTATAAGAAACACACACTTGTGGTTCTTGATTTTTGTATGCATCATTCAGTAGAGGTGAAAGTGAGACCCTGAAGGATTAGCTAACTGCTTATAGAAGTTGAGGGTGTCAACATAATAAGGTAGGGTGGGCAAGATTTTCCAGTTCCCCCCTGTTTGGCTAGGGTTGTTTTCCAGTTCTCCAAGGTCATGTGAAAACATGTTAAAATCCTTAGGTACCACAGGAATCCTATCATAAGATGCATTTAATGCAAAAATATGTCACTTATACTGTGGTGTTTACTCTTAAAGTTATACTTCTAATCCAAGAAATTAATATATGTACTAATTATTATATGGCACTTATCATGCTCTAATATGCCATGTCAGGTTCTGCCAGTTGGACGGGATATGTTTGCATGTTCTCTGGCATTCAAGGAGGTTGCTTCTTCCTATTCCTGTAGAGGCGCAGTGACTTCAATATTTTCACAAATCCAAACTTCTAACAAAGATGAGCCCCAAAAAAGTGAGAGTGAGACCTGTCATGACACGTCAAAGGTGGATAATTGGTGTGGCTTTTTCCCTTTGTTGAAGTGCTGGAAGAGGCTCCTACAATATATTTGTGCTAATCGTCCAACAGATTATTTGGTAGAAATAGTTTATGCCTTGACACTAGGTGCTATTGCCCTCAGCCAGTCTGGTGAAAAGTAAGCATTGTTTTTCTTTCTTTTGAATATCTTACTAATAAGTTTTAAACAAGTAATATCAATTGGGTTTCATTCTGATGTGCAAGCATGCCAAGCATATCTTTGCAGTCAGTGCTTCACTAGACTGCATGCTGATTCTCCAGAACTAATAAATTCACATGTTAAAAAACAATATGTTTATAAATGCTGGGGAGCAAACTTTGGACCTAATGAATTCACGTGCACATGGGATGCTCAACATCTACATATGATATTTTTAGAGAAGATTTCTATTCGACCTGTATATTATTAAATATGGGCTTAGATTTAATCCAAAATCTATTAAAATATAATGTTTTGAACCAGCCGGCTAACTGGTTAAACCGCAGTTGAACCAGCAAACTAAGAACCAATGGACTGACCCAGTTTACCCACTGTTCTGGCGAAATCCGGCCCATAGGTGGCTATGACTCGGATGGTGTGTGTTCACCCTTCTTGCTTCCATTATTGGTGATTTGGCCACTTCATCGTCTTGCAGCATGCAATGCTTTAGTGATACTGAGGATCAGTGATTACTAGGACAGGCGGCAGGGAAACTTAAGAACAGCAGTTGGAGAAATGGTGGAGGAGCGCGCTATAGGGGGAAAGAGGCCATGGTTGGGCACGGGGCGGGGGGGGGGGGGGGGGGGGGGGGGTGGGGGGGGGTTGGCTCTGTGAGTATTCATGGTTTGAGGGGAGTAGTGGCACTGTAAGCAGTTTGGGGTCCTTCAAATGTGACAATGCCAGATAGAAAAGGGTAGAGTGTTCAGTGTGTGCGAGAGCCAGGGTCTGCAAGACTGCAACAGCGACAGGAGAACAGAACAAGCTCCCTTTTTATATAGTTCATGACTTTAGATTCATATAGCTGTGAGAACTTTAAGTGCATTTTATATTATTGATGCTTATGTTTTGACAACAGTTTTTTTATGGATAGACATGCACATAAATACTCACATCGTTTACGTTGCTCATAGTCTTGAAGGTACCATCATATTGAGGCGTCTATTTGGGCACCCCTCTGTTCCTAGTTCATCAGAGGCCTCTGATGAGGTTACTTTTTTATTGAAGACTTTTCAAGAGAAGATATGCCAGGGGTTTGACAATTGGTCGCCTTACGTTGGGAAACCTCTTTTACATCAGGTATTTTGGTTTTTTTCTTCAATATTTCAGTTTTCTGGCCTGTTTCTCACATTGATCATAATTCAAAGGTACGGAGCTCTGTCAGATTGCTATGCTCTATTATTGATAATTCTGGACCATTCACGGATTCGGTACGGATGGTTCTTGAAGAGAGCACAATACCAGTTGGGGTGTTCCACAATATTGTCATGACTTCTCATCTAATGCCTTCCATAGACTTTGTGTCAGTAAATGATGATCCTGCTCTTTTATTTACCAATGCTTGGAAGGCTTTTGGTGATTTTGCAGAACCTTTTGGATGCCAAGTGTCTGACTTTAGCAAGAGGATGGTGTGGGAGTTGCCTGATTGTTCTATTGATAAACAGCTAATCCCGAGCCAATCTGCCAGGAGAAAACTGGCACTAGGAGATAGCACAAGTAGACGTGTAAGGGACAATCAAACACATGAACCTAGTGGACAGTTCTCTCGAGGTTTAAATACACCTAGTGCCTCTATAGGTCATACGCGTAGAGACACTTTCCGCCAGCGGAAACCGAACACAAGTAGACCACCTTCAATGCATGTTGATGACTATGTCGCAAGAGAGAGAAACATAGAAGGTGCAAGCAGTGCATCAAATATTGTAAGTTCTACTCCACGTGGAGCACTTAGTGGAAGGCCTCCATCCATTCATGTAGATGAATTTATGGCAAGACAGAGGGAACGTCAAAATCCTGTTCTAGCGCCATCTGGGGATGCAACTCAGGTAAGAAGTAAGGCAACTTTGGATGACAATGTCTCTACCAAGCCAGAGAAACCGAGACAACCAAAGGCTGATCTTGATGATGATCAAGAAATCAACATAATCTTTGATGAGGAGTCAGGATCAGATGATAAACTTCCTTTTCCTCAACCAGATGACAGTCTGCAATCACCACCTGTCATTATTGGGGAGAACTCTCCAGGTCCCGTTGTTGATGAGACAGAAAATCAGCAGAACGGAATAAATCTGTTTTCTGGTACAGTTGTATCTGAGAGTGATGAAGCTTGTGAAACTGGCATATCTTCACAGACAGCAATCCGTCAAGAATCTAACATCCCTTCTGAGCGAAAATTTTCAGTTTCTAGCCCAGAGAAGGTCATGTTCCCCGATCATGCGGACGAATCTCCATTTATCTCTCCTACTACTGGATCGAAGGTTATACCTGGTTATAGCACACATGCTGCACAAGCAACACTGCGACAATTACCTCCAAATATGCATCGGAAAAGAAGCCCACATAAGCTGGCTGAGAGTTCGGTGTCCTCTGGATCTCATGGACATAATCGTACACTTTACAACAACCAGCCACCTTTGCCACCGATGCCCCCACCAGTTTCTTCTACGTCTCTACAAAATCCTGATTCAATTCAAAGGCAACCATCAACTTACATTGCTACAGATGGGCCACCACCTTTTCCTCCTAGTTATCTAATGCAGTCTTTTGACGCTTGTATGCCTTCATTTGTGGGGCATCAGGTAATAAATGTATTAAAGTTTTAGTTGTTATGATCCTGCTGCCATTTTGACTTGCTGTTGTGATTTAAATTCTACAAGATGAATTCCCTTTTTCAGGTTCAAACTGAAAATGTCCTACCAAGCACCGGTGATTCATCATCAAATGCATTGCCAAGTGTTGATGCCAAGTTCTTGTGGAGCACACTTCCAGTAAATAGGATCCCTATGGAACACCTCAGCTCTGGTTCATCTACTCGGCCAGTGTCACCCCTTCCTCTACGGCCAGCTCTGGCAACCCAACATGCTGCAATGAACTCTGGGCCTCCAGGATCACTGTATAATCAAGGAGGGTCTGGTGTTCTCCAGCCTTCTCCACCTGCATCCCTTATCAATGATGCAACTTTAGGGACAAATCCCGCATCTGGTGGTGCACTTGCTTCAAATTCTTTGCCATCACTTGCATCACAATTTATAATTGGTAGGCCTTCAACTCCTCCATTTTTTGGCACTCCTCTTCAAATCCAACTCTCATCTGGCCTTGCACAGAGTGTCTCTAATCCCCTGCCTTCTCTTTCCTCAATGCAACCACGAGCACCACCACCACCACCTCAGCAGCCACATCCATCTCAAACATTCCAAGGTTCTCTTCAACAACCACAAGAGCAGTCAATGCCATATCCACTAAATACTATTCAGCCTCAGGTGCCATTGCAGTTTCAGAACCAGCTTCATGTTCCACAACTGCAATTTTACCATCAGACTCAGCAGGAGTCTGTCTTGCAACCGATTGGGCATGTGTCTGAACAACCGATTGGGCAGAGTGCACAACAGCAGACGGACTCTGGGATGAATTTAAATCATTTTTTTTCATCTCCAGAAGCTATTCAGGTTTATTTGATTTTTCTTTTCTTGGAATTACATGCTAGAGATCCTCGATGCCAATGGTTAGACTGATTTTGACGTCTTCTACTCTACTTCTTGCAGAGTCTGTTGAGTGATCGTGACAAGCTTTGTAAGCTTTTGGAGCAGAACCCCAAACTCATGCAGATGCTTCAGGTTAGATGGATGGATTTTGCGTGTTCTTTAGTGCGTTATATAAGTGCTTGGTCTCAGTAGGGACACAGCGTTTTTGGGTCGAGTACAAGGTTTGCTGGATTTCTTACTGTCATACCTTAACTGCCTACTGAATGAGTATCTGCTTTTCATTTGACAAACAGGATCGTATTGGCCAGCTATAACTGAAATGGGAGGCGCCGGTGCGATGTGCCTGCTTGATCACCATGTTGCCAATGACAAATTAAGTCTTCTCTTTTTCTTTGTTCATATCTGTGAGCTAGCGGCAAACATGATGAGGTATTTATTGTTGCGATCCTTGGCAATGCGTGCAATATGTGTAGTGTTGCTGTCAGTTTTTGACCGATATTAAAATGGTTCATAAGCTCATCCTACATGGGCTATGTGTGTTGAGAATGAATGCTTCTAACAATCCTTTAAAATCACGAGATGCCACTTTATCAGAAATTTGGATAGCTGAAGACCGTACGGTATGAATGTTTTTCTGACCAAATAAAATTGTTTAGAATCCAAGAATATGAACTGAAAAAAAAAAGGTGCCACCTAGTACAATTGTACAACACTTGAAATTTGTTTATTTTTTTTGAACTTTTTATCTTTTAATTTTAGAATTAAATACTTTCAAAACTTATTTTCATGATCTAAACTTTTTTGTTATGCCACGCCAATCTCGCTGGATTCCAACATTATTTGACTACGCTGGTCTGTTGGTGTGGCAGCTTTATTTGGCCTTGTCACCTTGATTGACGTGATGACAAAATTATCACGCTTGCTATGCGTGACATGTCAGGGTTGTTTTGTCAAGCTAGATAAGTAGGTATGATTAAAAGGGTTTAGATTTTGAAAATAAGTGCTGGAAGGGTTTATTTAAAAATTAAAAAAGTTGAAAATTTAAAAAATTGACAACGCTAGCACAGCCTTGCCGCATCGAGACGCTGGCAATCCATGGCTGACACTGATACTGTTCAGAGCGCTCAATTTTCATCAATACGAAGTAATCTCACGTTCACTACTCAGACCAATCAATCATAAACTTTCTTTTGAACGGAAAAGATCTAAGTGCTGACCGGAAAGACCTGCAGACTTTGTTTTGGATGGATACCAAAATCTCGGTGCCATTTTGGATGGATACCAAAGCGTGACTTTATTTGGCTAAATAGTAAATGTTCTACTCCATCTATCTCAAAATATAAGCATTTTTAGCATAGTGCCACGTCAACCATTTACAACTTTGACTATTAATAGAAAAAAAAAGAAAATATCAATTAATCAAACTATTATAATATGCAACTGTTTTTATTTAAAACATTTTATTCTTATAGATATTGTTGGTCAAAGTAGCATGTCGAAAACTGTGTCAAGATCTAAGAATGCTTATATTTTAGGACAGAGTGAGTAGTTTGGATTGAGGCAAACTAATTGGTAGTGCCCATATTTTATTTGGCTAAATTCTAGAGGTTTTATCACTATAATATCAAATTTTGGCTTTATATCGGTCTCAATCTAAACATGAGCTACATTACCAATTTATTGGTAGCGCAAAAGTTCCATCAGATGCCACAAAAGTACAACTGTGATCTAACAGAAGGGCAAATTGTCCATCCAAATCCACATCGTCACATTCAGAAGAGGCTGGGAGAGGGTAGGACTGTAGGAATCAGAAAATAATCGGTTCGCTGGACCACGCTTATCGCCTATCTGGAGTAGAAGCGATTCGGGACAAGCGATGCGATTGGACGAAAGCCTGGATGAAACGACTGAGAAATTTCTTAAGCACGTAAAGACCAGGTTGTGTCATAATTTGGACAAAATTTAATCAAGAAAGAAAAACACTACACTAAAAATATGATGGCCGTTGAATCCTATCGGAGACAAAAGTGTATTAAGGCCCCTTTGAATCGCACAATTGGAAAAACAGAGAAATCGAAAAAACACATAATTATGATAGGAATGAAAGTGTAAAATAGAGTATTGTAAAACACAAGAATGATCGTTTGATTGGATCGCAGTATAAACACATGAATCGGATAAGAGAGATAGACTCAAAGGAAATTTTCAAGGTTCGAGCTCTTCCTAAGTTTTCTCCAAAATCTACATGTAGTGAGCCATTTCATTGGATTTTCATAGGATTTGGAAAACTCCAATCTTTTGAATCAAATGGGCACATAGGAAAAATTCCTATAGGAGTTTAATTCTATGAAATTCTTACATAAATCATTTGATTCAAGTGGTTCCTAAAACTTCCAAAGGAATTGTGAATATGAGGCTGGATCCCTTGATAGAAATCCTCCAAAATATGGAGGAAAATTTCCTATCTTATGAAATTCATTTGAACTGATCCTACCATCCAACTAGGGAAATTATATGGTGGAAACCACATGCTAGATGGAAACTTGGAAACTTTTTTATAGAAGTTATCAACAAATCTAAAACAAAATCGCATGTGGTAATAGGAAAACAAACAACCCTAGAGAAAGTTTCATGAACAAACTCAAATTCGTTAATAAGATATAAAATTGACAAATAATGCTATTCCTATTTCTTTGTCTTATTTTTCTCTGTTTCTTAGTTTTATATCTCAAAAGTGAAGTTGAGTTTATTTTTGGAACTTTGCATGGTTGTTTAATATTACCTTAGCTATTTATAAGATTTTTTTTTTCAAATTTTGTCAAATATCTCACAATAAACAACCATGAAAGTTCCAAGGATAAACTCAACTTTATTTGTGAGATTAAAATTGAGAAACAGAGGAGAATAAGACGAAAAACAGGAATAATATTATGATAAGGACATCACTCTTTTGGATGCACACGCTACTCCTCAAGTTGTTTTGCAAGGTCCGATCACTAGAGCTCACGCCGAGCAATTAAACTTACATGTGAGCTCGTTCCTAAGTACTTCTTTATGTGCTCTTGAGGATAGATTGCTACCTAATGATTTAATTATGATTAGGAACTATGGAGAGAACCATGGAGCACTTGGAGAGAGGCTAGGAGATGGACAAGGTCATCATGTACGTTCAAGTTAAGATGGTGATCCAACTCATATCAAGTTCAAGTCCACTTCGGGCTCCAGAGGCTAGGAAATCGGAGTTCGAATTCATCACCTAGGTTGCATTCGAACTCCGATTTCAACGTTCTACATATGTATGGAAAGCTAACGAGACCACATTTCCAATGGATTTGGTCCCACGTCAAAATTTCTTCCAAGTCAACAGGAATCTTCGAAACATGAAGGTGTTCAGAATTTGTCTAGGTGCTGCGTGTCCGTCTTTGGGCCCGTTGGGCCATGTATCGTGTCGGAGTCTAATAGGGACACGTTCAGGGGGTGTAAGGTCAACCCTAGAACCTATATATTTAGTAGCCGTCATTGAGTTAGGGTTGGGTTTTGCTTAGATTATTTCTGCCTTCGCAGTTTCACCGCTAGATCGGTTTGTAAAACCTCAACTTTTGAGTTCTTGAATAATCATTCATCTGCAAACGAGGTGTTGTTTTTCTTGTTCTTGCTTGTGTTCTTCGATTCATACGTAGGAATTAGCCTTCTCGGTGAGGTCAATCAGGTTTCGGCAGGGTTGATAACCAGAGGAGACGTGGTGCTGCGATTGCAGGGTTCGGATCGTGTTGATCAGGAGGCGGATCATGTGTGTCAAGTTTCCACCAAATCGATATTTATCTTCACTTGAAAAAAAATTGGGCATCCCGTTGCCATCGTATTATTTATTAATTTTATATCTTGTTACCAAAGTTATATTTGTTCATCAAACTTTGTAAGGTTGTTTGTATATTTCATATTTCTATTTCTCTATATTTGCTATAAAATTCATTCCATCCAAAGGAGCTCTAAAAGTTATTATATTGGGATGAAGATGTTTGGGGATAAAGGCGCTATAAGAACTAGCTGGAAATAGCGCCTCCTCCTACATTCGGCGCTGGCGTGGATAGCAGCGCGTGCCGACGCGTCAGCAAGGCGCTGGATGGCAGGTGGTTTTCGCGAGCTCTCCTGCGTCCGCGTCCTCGCTGGTGTTTTTGCAAAGAAAAAAAACCCTTGAATTACCTGATAATTTGTTATAGGTCCCTGGTTCTTAGCTCTAACGCTTTGCGTTCTTACTTAGATGACCTCTACAAAAAACAATATTCTATATGAAGAAGCGAAAAATCGAAAAATCGAACCGCGCTCTGAAACATAAAATATTAGGGGCGTTTTTGCAAAACAGAAACAACCCTAACCCCCTTCCCGAAACCCTAGTCGCCACCATTCCTTTGCCTCCTCCCGCTCCGCTCTCTCTGTCTCTCTCTCATGCCCAAGTGACGGCCGCCACCACGTGTCGCCCCCCTCATTCTCTTCTTTCCGCAAGTGATGAGCTCCCCCGCGCACTCTCTACTGCTGTGCCTGCCGCTGCTCGGCATGCGGGCCATTGCCGTCGCCATCCTCTTACTCCCGCCGCCGCATCCGCCGTAACTGGTGACTCCGGCCTCCTCGCTGGCAGATCCGGCCCCTATGAGGCGAGGGTGGATCCAGCAGCCTCGGGGCAAGGGAAAGCCCTCTACTCTCTACTCTTCTCCTGCTACACCTAGAACCGCCCTCCTCTCCCTTGCCCTCTCCATCCTCTTCCTCTCCAGATTGGCCCAACGTGGGCTGGCACCGCAAAGCCATCGAGGAGACCGGGAAGTCCAGTGGTTTGATTCGGATGGGGAGCAGGTTTATTTGTGGCATTGGAATCCACGGGTGCCACCGGATAAGGCTGATGGAGGACTCTTCGTCAGCTCCATCATACTCCGTACTGTTCTTCAAATGAGGTTAGCACAGAGGAGTTCCCTCTACAACTTCCTCGCGCCTACCTGTTTGAATTAGTTGGGGAAAGATACAATTTCACTCTGCATGTTATATCTTTGCAAAGTCGGTTTTCTTGGTGTGATACTGCGGTTTGGACCAATGAAGATATGCACATGTTCTATTTCTACTTGCTCAGGAATAATTAGGTGCTGCTTTATTATTTTACATAAGATGATTGTGTATTTGCTACCTACTTGAAGGTTAATTGCCTTCACTGGGATGCTGGTGAGAAGAATGGAATGCCTTCTTGGTTAATTGCCTTCTTAATTAGTTTTTTTTAGATAATAGATTAAACCGGCCTCTACACCCAAAGGATGTACACAGCCTAAAAGTCTCTTACACGAGCACTTAGGCTCACACCCTTACAAAAGGTTTAACACAAATTCGAGTGACCACAAACGGACACTTAGACAATGACAGAGATTAGCCAAAATAGTACTTAAGACAACAAAACCCCATGGTGCAAAGAAGAGAGAGCATTAAACTTCTAACCTTCTTCTTAAGTTCCACCCTTTCATTGCAAAGAAACTAGAAACTCTCTTCTCCAATATCATGCAACCATCTTTTACTCTTTGGCCATCTTCCTCCTTAAGCAGCGAAGACCATTGTCTTGCCCAAAAAGTCCCCCTGAAAATCACCTGCAACAAGAAATTAGTGTTGGAGCCATTAAAGACTACATCATTTCTGCACAACCATATTGCCCAACACAACGCTGCGACCCCTACAAAGACTTGAGTTTTTAGATTAGGTTGAACCCCCCTTAGCCAATTACCCAATAAGCTAGCAACATTCCTAGGCGGATGAATTCCAAAAGAAATGAAGACAACATTCCACATAAATCGTGCAAGAGGACAATCAAAGAAAAGATGTTGTATTGATTCATTAGAATCACAAAAACAGCATTTAACACTACCTTTCCATTTTCTCTTGACCAAATTGTCTTTTGTTAGGATTACTCCACTTCTTAAGTACCACAAAAAATTTTTAATTTTTAGCGGTACCTTGAGTTTCCAGATCATATCATTTTTTGGAATGACGTCCCTGTACATGATAGATTTATACATCAAGTTAACAGAAAAGAGCCCATTTTTCTGTGCCTCCCACACGAAGCTATCGTTCTGATTTGTTAAACTTACTAAAATAACCTCTGCAACTACCTTTAACCAATATTTTAGATACTTTCCCACTATAGCCCTCCGAAAGGAAACATTTAAAGGTCTTGTACTCATAACACCTGCTACTGACTCATTCTTGTTCCCCGCTATGCTATACAACTCAGGAAAACATGCAGCAAAAGGACTAATCCCACTCCATCGGTCTTCCCAAAATCTAACCTGAGTCCCGTTGTGGACCCTTAAAGATCCACATGAAAGGAAGGTATTTTTAACTGTCATTAGACCGGACCAAAAGTGAGAATCCCCTGTTTTTTTTTCGACATGAGTCAGAGTTTTCTTTGATAGGTATTTGTTTCTCAAGAGATTTTGCCACACTCCTTCTTCATTCATAAGCTTATATAACCATTTGCTTAACAGACATTTATTTTGTAATTCAAGATTTTGAATCCCGAGACCCCCGCATTCCTTTGGTTTGCACAAAATGCTCCATTTGGCCAACCTGTACTTCTTTTTATGCTCTTCACTTTGCCAAAAGAATCTAGACCTATCATAGTCTAGCTTTTCGAGAATACCTTTAGGTACCTCAAAAAAGGAGAGCATAAACATAGCCAAGCTGCTGAGCACTGAATTTATCAACACAAGTCTACCACCTACCGAGAGATGCTTCCCTTTCCAACTACTCAACTTCTTTTGAAACCTTTCCTCAATTGCGAACCAATCTTTGTTTGATAGTTTTTTGTGGTGCATTGGAATTCCTAAGTACCTAAAAGGATACTTCCCGGAATCACACCCAAACATTAAGATATAATCTTTCTCCACCTCCTTAGCCTTACCATAACAAAACAATTCACTTTTATGAAAGTTGATCTTTAGACCCGATAATCTCTCGAATGTACTTAGTACAAGTTTGAGATTCTTGGCCTCTTCTAGATCATGTTCCATAAAAATGATCGTATCATCCGCATATTGGAGGATAGATAGACCATTATCTATTAGGTGTGGAACTACCCCATGAAAGCTACCTTGCTCATTTGCCCTTTTAATCAAAATTGCCAACATGTAAACCACCAAATTAAAGAGAATTGGTGATAACGGGTCCCCCTGCCTTAGTCCTTTTTTTGTTTGAAAGAAATTTCCGATTTCATCATTCACTTTGATTGCCACACTGCCTCCTCTAACT
This sequence comes from Oryza rufipogon, assembly GCA_023541355.1. NCBI lineage: Eukaryota > Viridiplantae > Streptophyta > Magnoliopsida > Poales > Poaceae > Oryza > Oryza rufipogon. Next base: position 22,796,619 of record CM042205.1, on the reverse strand, counting down.
ATTTGATCAATCCAACGGCACCATAAAGGAGAGAAGCCTTTCATCCTTAGAGTTTGTTGTAAGAACCTCCAATCCACTTTATCATAAGCTTTTTCAAAGTCAAGATTAATAACCACCCCATTCTTCTTCTTCCTATGCATCTCATGAATTGTTTCGTGCAAAATAACAACACCTTCCATTATGTTTCTCCCGGGTAAAAAGGCCGTCTGTGAAGGTCTAATGATCTTTTGAGCTACTAAAGCTACTCTATTTGCTAGTACCTTCGTGAAAATTTTGAAGCTTACATTCAATAAGCAGATAGGCCGGTATTGTTGAATTTGTTTGGCCTCCCTATGTTTGGGTAGAAGAGTTATGATACCAAAATTCAGGCTGTGTAGTGGGAATTCTTCTTTATGAAAGTCATTGAACATGGCCATTAGGTCCTTTTTTAATGACTTCCCAAAACACCTGAAAGAACTCTGCAGGAAATCCATCGGGACCTGGAGCCTTGTTGTGTTCCATTTGGAAGATAGCCTGCTTTACTTCCTCCTCTGAGAATTCCTTTGTTAGGATGTCATTTTCTTCATTTAAGACTTGAGGAATGTCCTCTATTCTAGACTCCCTCATAGAAAAATTATTTTTCTCTGGGGGTCCAAAGAGGTTTTTGTTATATTTTGTAATGTACTTCTCAGCTGTACGTCACCCTTGATTACACCCTCCTCTTGTTCCAACTGAAAAATTCGAGTCTTCGAGTATTTTGTATTTCTATCACCATCCACAATTCTTTTTGTTTTCGCCCGTTGGTACCATTTTATCTCCTCTTCCCTTAGCAAAAGTGCTAATCTATTTTTTAGATAGTTCTTGAGGTTTAACTCTTGTTCTGATAGACATTGCATCTCAGCCTTCTTGTCTAACTCATCCGCTTTTGCCAACAAGTTAGCCTTCTCTTTCTTGTATGCTCCACTTGTATTTTTCGCCCATCCCCTCAAAAATTGACGCACCCGACCTATCCTATTTTGCCATCTTTCCAACTCAGTCCCCCCATTAACTTCCTTTCTCCATACATCCGCTACCATGTCATAGAAGCCATCTCTTAACAACCATCCAAGCTCAATCCTGAATATTGGTTGTTTAGGAGTATTAACACCCGTGTCCAACAATAGTGGTGTATGGTCGGAAAGTTCCCTACTCAAAACTCGATTCGAAGCTAGAGGATACTTATGTTCCCATTCGGTACTCATCAAAATTCTATCTAGCTTCTCAAACATCGGTTTTGACAAGGAGTTAGCCCAAGTGAATTTGCACCTAGAAAGTTCCAACTCTCTTAAGTCCAAGCTATCAATGACCGCGTTAAAGAGGAAAGGCCACTTCTCATTGAAATTATCATTGTTCTTTTCAGAAGGATTTCTAATAATGTTGAAATCTCCACCAAGCAAAACAGGTAGTGACTCCTTACTGCAACAAGCATTAACCAACTCAACAAGGAAAGCTTCTTTGTATTCCTCTTGGGCCGCCCCATAGATTGCCACGAGGATCCATTGAAAGCCATCATCCTTATTTTTAATGTGGAACTTAATATAAAACTCGCCTTCATCAACGCTAGAAATGTCAAAGACCGCCTCATTAATTCCTAACAAAATACCTCCTGATCTTCCCCTTGGTCTTGTCCAATGCCAAAAGAAATCTTGGCCTCCCCAAAAACTCTTAAGACTAGCGTTGGAGAAATCATTTTTACCTGTCTCTAAAAGGGCAATAAAGTCTAGGTTTTGCTCTTTTGAGGTATCCGAAAGAAATCTGAAATTAGCCGAGTCTCCCAGACCTCTGCTATTCCAGAAAATTCCCCTCATGATGCCCTCTTTTTGCGAATAGCGACTCTAACCTTCCTCTTTCCCCTCCTTATCTCAGCATTTTTCCTGTTAGATTTATTGGAGAATTTTTGAACACCACAACTTAGGTGGTCTTTCTCCTCATCCATAACCTCTTCTACTAAATCACCACATAAGTGACCAAGAACAAGGTTATCTAACTCTTCTTCTCCTTTCGAGCTAAATCCCTTATTGTTAACCTCATTACACAAACAATTCGACAAGGGTAAACTCTTAGAAATTCTATCTTCTTCTACTTTTCTAAGGCTCAAAATAGAATCTGAAATTTTACTACATGAACCCCCAAGATCTACCCCTATGTTGAGCAAGTCTGAAACGATAGAAGCATTTGAAAAAGAAAGAAACAAATTACTCGCATTATTACCTGATTAAGGGTTTTTCCACGCCTTTCTTTTCCCAGCCTTCTCCACGATGTGTGCATCATCCATGCCAGCCAATCTGGAGCTAGCCCGCGTTGGAGTAGTCACAACCTCGCTAACATTTGCAGCCATCAAGATTTGCTCCTCCTCCTTTGCTTTCTCTCCTCTTTCAATTGCAGCAGAAAGGTTGTTCCCTTCCATACCCACTCCCTGTCCAACAACTTCTTCTTCCATCACCTCATCATAAACCTTATTAAGCACATTTTCCATTGCTGCCTCAACAACCTCCTCTGCTGCCATCTCAGCTCTGTCCTTCTCTAAAGTGCAGTTGCCGAGATCATTATTTGCTGCCACTCCCGTTCCTTTCCCTGCAACATCCCCTTCCTTCCCATCCTCTTGCATATCATCCCCCTTAGCTCTCTTGGTTTCCCTCGAAATTTCTTTATCAACACCGTGTTCCTCCTCCTTCTCAGCCTCCTCATCTCGATCCCCATCCTCCTCCTGTTCTATCTCCACCTCGTCACCATTCTCGTCAACCCCCAATTTCTCCACTTCAAATTTCAACTCAAAATAATGATCTCCAATCACTACATCCAGATTTTTCGGAATAATCCTTGGATTTAAAACAGCGATAAACACCCTTCCAAACTCACTTTTCCTTGTTGTTTTCATATCAACCGTTTGGGTGGCCCCTAATAAGGATCCCACAGCCCAAAGAGGAAGAAATTCTCTCATCTTCTTTCATAGCCCGAACACCCTAACCCACACTTTCGGTAAAAGAAAGCCTTCCTCTTTCTCCGACCACTCCTCGAAAAGTAAACGGATGCCATTTGATATTCCACTTTCTTTCACATCAGCCCCACCAAAAGCAATGGCTCTCTTCAAATCAGCTCTCGATGGTAAGGGAACTAAGTAAGAGCTGCCATCATGCTCAACCGGTTCCCACTTCCATTTTGCCGGAAAAAGCTTACGCAACTGTGCCGCCATCTGTTCCTTTGTAAGCTGCCCCCCTGTGCAAGTAACCAAAGCCAACTTTGATTCTTTCTTCCCCTTAAGTTACGGAGCATGAGGGATATGATAGAAACCTAGGCCCTCCAAAGCGTACCCGACAGCATGTGCCACTGGTCTTGGTTGCTTAAGCACAGGGCAACGATGATTGACGTGGTCATGTGAATCACAAATATCACAATATATTTCTATTGAACATCCTGAGGCAATGTGACCTTTTTGATAGCATCTTGAACAAAACTTGGCCTTGGACTGAGTTTTGTTGACGCTGCCTCCCTCCTTCTGAACTTCTTCCTCCTCGAGGTCACCATCCATCGACATTTTCTCCTCTTCCAGCCCGAGAACAATTCCTTCGAGCTCCTTCTTCTCAGCTTGATCAGCCAACACCTCCCTATCTCCTATCTTTACTTGCTTGCTGCCTCCAATCGAACTCGCCCCCATTGCCTCCTTTTCTTTCCCAATGGTTGTTGCTTTCTCTTTGGAAATCCCCTGTTGCCACCTTCCCTCATTACCTTCTTGCATCGGTCGGTTTGTAGGACGCTGCTGCCACGGTCTTTGGATGCCCCAGGCTGGTCCCTCTCTACCCGGCCGCCCTGCATAGCCGCCCCGTCGCGACCCGAAGCTTCGCGGTCCTCTCGGTCTAAAGCCGCTCCGCTGCCACTCCCTCCTATGGCCTCCTTGCTGACCGTAGCCATACCCGGGTTGAAAACCCATCTGGCCGACCTCAAAGTTTCCACTAAAGAACGCCTCATCTTCATCGCGAAACACCTCCTCCCTGCTAGTACCCCTCCACCTTGCCTGCTGCGATCATTCCTCCACATCATGCCTCCCTCCTTCTCTTCTCCTGCTCCTTTGTGTGTGGATAACCCCTCGTCGCCGGCCAGGAAGCCAACAGTCACACTGCTCTCGCTTTCCCTTCTCTTTTCTGTAAAAAGCGAACACAGCCGCACGGTGTGGCGTTCCCTTGCCTCTTCGACTTGTACCGGCGTCGGTTCCCCTCCTGTGGCCCTTTTACCACGGCCCAAGTTTGCAAGCAGCCGGCTCAAACCACTAGTAAACTTGAATTTAAACCTTCTCTCTTTAATCCCCACCCAGACAAAAACTTCTTCCTTTTCTTTTCCTCTCACACCGATTGACAACAAATCGACCACGTGATCTGTCTCCTCGGTTCTCGTCGCCCCCTGTCCCCTTGCATTCAATATCACCACCTGTCTTTCTCCCTCCTCGAGGTTCACTGGGAGCCCGAGAGAACATCCCTTCAAGGAGTTCCTCGCCGGACTTTGGCAAAAAACGAGTTCATCAGCATGCTGCTGATTTATCGGTTTCATAGAAAACCCCTGGCAATCGCACTTATTGACTCTCTTAGCTTGTTTGGCTGCTCACCGCTCCCTGCATCAATTATCGCCGGCGATCCCTGGTTTACAGACCTCCGCATCTTGAAGGCCTTTGCAATTGCATCCCCTATCGTTCTTGGTTCTGAAACCCTAGCCTTTGGCAAAGGTCCTTTCCATGGTTTGCACGACATAGAGCTGTTCTTAACCAACGAGTCTACCATGTACTTAGCCAGGGGCCCATTCTTCTTCTTACTGACTTTTTCAGGGCAAGAGATTACCTTAGGTGAAGTGCCGACGCATAGCAGCTGTTCCCCCGCCTTCTAGATCTCATCCGCCGTAAAGCCCTGTTTCAGGGCCCTTTGGACGAAGCTTTCTCCTTGCTGCACGCATTCTTCTACTTCGCTGTCCAACTTCAAGCCCACTTCACCCTCTTCTTCACCAGCTTCATCTTCGTCAGAAGTATAATCGCCATTAACGCCCAAAACCTCGATCCCATTGAAGGTGAAAGTAACCACTGGGGGTTTGTCACAAAACACTTCGCTGGTGCAAAACTAACCACCTTCTCAACATCACACCCTTGCCGTATCTCCTCCGAAGACTCTGCCTCCACCCAAACTCCATCCTCGCAATCAAAACCGCCGGCCACCTCTCATGAAGAGGCGCGCCGCGCCGGTTGAACGGAGTATGCCGGAACCAAAGTTAGCCTCCGGCTGCTCTTGGCTCTCGGGCCTCTCAGCTTCACTGCCTCACTCATCACATTCTCTAGTTTAAGCTTGGCCTTCTTAATTAGTTGGCACTGTAATACTTACATTTTTCGGAACTATGTTATCTCTGCTTTACAGATGATCACGTAAATATAGTTACTCTTCAGCCACGAAGAACACAGTCTGCAAGATTTGATGAAGAAGCCTGTTTTTTTAATGACAATGTACTGACTCAAAAGAAGCAGTTTGTTGTGGCTGCCTTCAGCACAAATCTGCAATTTCTCTTTCATGCTAGAGCTGGAGCTGCTTCCACCTGCAGCTACATGTCCCTAGCTCCCTCCATATAAGTATGGTCCAGCCGCTCTACAAGTTTGTTTGAGCAAAATGGAAGAGGTGTATTTCTTGAGTACCTTTTGATGCATACTATCTATTGTTGACATTGTAGGAAAAAAAAAGAGTATTCTTTTCCTGCTCCGGTAATGCACTTGGCTAAGAAAGTTGGTGGACAGTTAAGCTGCACATTCTCCTAGATCAAAACATAAATGGGGAGAAATAAAATTGTATAATCCCTCCATACATCTATTAGAGCTGTCCCCCCGCTCTTGGGCAACTGAAATTGATTTCACCTAGCACATTCCTTTACTTATTTTTTTGGATCAAATCATTTTTTCTAGAACAAATTGTTTTACCTTTTATATACTCCACCCCACTTCTAACGTCTCACCAAATTGTATTTCTATAAGCAAGAGCAAGCATATATAAACCACGTATATTGGGTGAGTTGCAAAAACTCACTTCGCGACTCGCGCGGCGAACTTTTGTCAATTAATGCCGATATTGCCACACGTGGGTGCGATGTAATATACCGGAATCAAAAAGTTCAAATAGCACCTAAACATGATTTTTAAACATATTGGAGTGTATTGGGTGCGTTCGTGGCAAAAACTCACTTCGCGACTCGCGCGGCAAACTTTTGTCAATTAATGCCGATATTGCCACACGTGGGTACGATGTAATATACCGGAATCAAAAAGTTCAAAAAACACCAAAAAATGATTTTTGGACATATTGGAGTGTATTGGGTGCGTTCGTGGCAAAAACTCACTTCGCGACTCGCGCGGCGAACTTTTGTCAACTAATGCCTATTTTGCCACGCGTGGGTGCGATGTAATATACTCGAATCAAAAAGTTCAAAAAGCACCTAAACATGATTTTTGGACATATTGGAGTTATTGGGTGCGTTCGTGGCAAAAACTCACTTCGCGACTCGCGCAGCGAACTTTTGTCAATTAATGCCGATATTGCCACACTTGGGTGCGATGTAATATACGAGAATCAAAAAGTTCAAAAAGCACCTAAACATGATTTTTAGACATATTGGAGTGTATTGGGTGCGTTCGTGGCAAAAACTCACTTCGCGACTCGCGCGGCGAACTTTTGTCAATTAATGCCTATTTTGCCACACGTGGGTGCGATGTAATATACAGAAATCAAAAAGTTTAAAAAGCACCTAAACGTGGTTTTTTGACATATTGGAGTGTATTGGGTGCGTTCGTGGCAAAACTCACTTCGCGACTCGCGCGACGAACTTTTTTCAATTAATGCCGATATTGCCACTCTTGGGTGCGATGTAATATACCGGAATCAAAAAGTTCAAAAATCACCTAAACATGATTTTTGGACATATTTGAGTGTATTGGGTGTGTTCGTGGCAAAAACTCACTTCGCGACTCGCTCGATGAACTTTTGTCAATTCGTGCCGATCTTGCCACACGTGGGTGCGATGTAATATACCGGAATCAAAAAGTTCAAAAAGCACCAAAACATGATTTTTGGACATATTGGAGTGTATTGGGTGCGTTCGTGGCAAAAACTCACTTCGCGACTCGCGCGGCGAACTTTTGTCAATTAATGCCGATATTGCCACACGTGGGTGCGACGTAATATATCGGAATCAAAAAGTTCAAAAAGCACCTAAAAATGATTTTTAGACATACTGGAGTGTATTGGGTGCGTTCGTGGCAAAACCTCACAACGTGACTCGCGCGTCGAACTTTTTTCGATTAATGCCGATATTGCCACTCGTGGGTGCGATGTAATATACCGAAATCAAAAAGTTCAAAAACTACCTAAACATGATTTTTGGACTTATTGGAGTGTACTGGGTGCGTTCGTGGCAAAAACTCACGTCGCGATTCGCGCGGCGAACGTTTGTCAATTAATGCCGATATTGCCACACGTGGGTGCGATGTAATATACCGGAATCAAAAAGTTCAAAAAGCCCCAAAACATGATTTTTGGACATATTGGAGTGTATTGGGTGCGTTCGTGGCAAAAACTCACTGCGTGACTCGCGCGGCGAACTTTTGTCAATTAATGCCGATATTGCCACACGTGGGTGCGTTGTTATTAACCGGAACAAAAAAGTGCAAAAAGCACTAAAACATGATTTTTGGACATATGGGAATGTATTGGGTGTGTTCGTGGCAAAAACTCACTTCGCGACTCGCGCGTCGAACTTTTTTCCATTAATGCCGATATTGCCAGTAGTGGGTGCGATGTAATATACTGGAATCAAAAAGTTCAAAAAGCACCTAAAAATGATTTTTGGACATATTGGAGTGTATTGGGTGCGTTCGTGGCAAAAACTCACTTCGCGACTCGCGCGGCGAACTTTTGTCAATTAATGCCGATATTACCACTCGTGGGTGCGATGTAATATACCGGAATCAAAAAGTTCAAAAAGCACCTAAACATGATTTTTGGACATATTGGAGTCTATTGGGTGCGTTCATTGCAAAAACTGACTTCGCGACTCGCGCGGCGAACGTTTGTCAATTAATGCCGATATTGCCATACGTTGGTGCAATGTAATATACCGGAATCAAAAAGTTCAAAAGCACCAAAACATGATATTTGGACATATTTGAGTGTATTGGGTGCGTTCGTGGCAAAAACTCACTTCACGACTCGCGCGGTGAACTTTTGTCAATTAATGTCGATTTTGCCACACGTGGGTGCGTTGTTTTTAACCGGAACGAAAAAGTGCAAAAAGCACCAAAACATGATTTTTGGAATTATGGAAGTGTATTGGGTGAGTTCGTGGCAAAAACTCACTTCGCGACTCGCGCGGCGAACTTTTGTTAATCAATGCCAATATTGCCACACGTGGGTGCAATGTAATATACCGGAATCAAAAAGTTCAAAAAGCACCTAAAAATAATTTTTGGACATATTGGAGTGTATTGGGTGCGTTCGCGGCAAAACCACACATCGCGACTCGCGCGTCGAACTTTTTTTCGATTAATGCCGATATTGCCACCCGTGGGTGCGATGTAATATACCGGAATTAAAAAGTTCAAAAAGCACCAAAACTTGATTTTTGGACATATCGGAGTGTATTGGTGCGTTCATGGCAAAAACTCACTTCGCGACTCGCGCTGCGAACTTTTGTCAATTAATGCCGATATTGCCACACTTCGGTGCGATGTAATATACCGGAACGAAAAAGTTCAAAAAGCACCTAAACATGCTTTTTGGACATATTGGAGTGTATTGGGTGAGTTCGTGGCAAAAACTCACTTTGCGACTCGCGCGGCGAACTTTTGTCAATTAATGCCGATATTGCCACTCGTCGGTGCGTTGTTTTTAACCGGAACGAAAAATTTTAAAAAGCACCAAAACATGATTTTTGTACATACTGGAGTGTATTGGGTCCGTTCTTGGCAAAAACTCACTTTGCGACTCGCGCGGCGAACTTTTGTCAATTAATGCCGATATTGCCACTCGTCGGTGCGTTGTTTTTAACCGGAACGAAAAAGTTTAAAAAGCACCAAAACATGATTTTTGGACATAGTGGAGTGTATTGGGTGCGTTCTAGGCAAAAACTCACTTCGCGACTCGCGCGGCGACCTTTTGTCAATATCGGCATTAATTGACAAAAGCTCGCCGCGCGAGTCGCGAAGTGAGTTTTTGCCAAGAACGCACCCAATACACTCCGATATTTCCAAAAATCATGTTTTGGTGCTTTTTAAATTTTTCGTTCTGGTTAAAAACAACGCACCCACGAGTGGCAATATCGGCATTAAGTGACAAAAGTTCGCCGCGCGAGTCGCGAAGTGAGTTTTTGCCTAGAACGCACCCAATACACTCCAATATGTGCAAAAATCATGTTTTGGTGCTTTTTAAACTTTTTCGTTCCGGTTAAAAACAACGCACCGACGAGTGGCAATATCGGCATTAATTGACAAAAGTTCGCCGCGCGAGTCGCAAAGTGAGTTTTTGCCAAGAACGGACCCAATACACTCCAGTATGTACAAAAATCATGTTTTGGTGCTTTTTAAAATTTTTCGTTCCGGTTAAAAACAACGCACCGACGAGTGGCAATATCGGCATTAATTGACAAAAGTTCGCCGCGCGAGTCGCAAAGTGAGTTTTTGCCACGAACTCACCCAATACACTCCAATATGTCCAAAAAGCATGTTTAGGTGCTTTTTGAACTTTTTCGTTCCGGTTAAAAACAACGCACCGACGAGTGGCAATATCGGCATTAATTGACAAAAGCTCGCCGCGCGAGTCGCGAAGTGAGTTTTTGCCAAGAACGCACCCAATACACTCCGATATTTCCAAAAATCATGTTTTGGTGCTTTTTAAATTTTTCGTTCTGGTTAAAAACAACGCACCCACGAGTGGCAATATCGGCATTAAGTGACAAAAGTTCGCCGCGCGAGTCGCGAAGTGAGTTTTTGCCTAGAACGCACCCAATACTCTCCAATATGTCCAAAAATCATATTTTGGTGCTTTTTGAACTTTTCGATTCCGGTATATTACATCGCACCCACGTGTGGCAATATCGGCATTAACTGACAAAAGTTCGCCGCGCGAGTCGCGAAGTGAGTTTTTGCCTGGAACGCACCCAATACACTCCAATTTGTCCAAAAATCATGTTTTGGTGCTTTTTGAACTTTTCGATTCCGGTATATTACATCGCACGCACGTGTGGCAATATCGGCTTTAACTGACAAAAGTTCGCCGCGCGAGTCGCGTAGTGAGTTTTTGCCTGGAACGCACCCAATACACTCCAATATGTCCAAAAATCATGTTTTGGTGCTTTTTGAACTTTTCGATTCCGGTATATTACATCGCACCCACGTGTGGCAATATCGGCATTAACTGACAAAAGTTCGCCGCGCGAGTCGCAAAGTGAGTTTTTGCCTAGAACGGACCCAATACACTCCAGTATGTACAAAAATCATGTTTTGGTGCTTTTTAAAATTTTTCGTTCCGGTTAAAAACAACGCACCGACGAGTGGCAATATCGGCATTAATTGACAAAAGTTCGCCGCGCGAGTCGCGAAGTGAGTTTTTGCCTAGAACGCACCCAATACACTCCAATATCTCCAAAAATCATGTTTTGGTGCTTTTTGAACTTTTCGATTCCGGTATATTACATCGCACGCACGTGTGGCAATATCGGCATTAACTAACAAAAATTTCGCCGCGCGAGTCGCGAAGTGAGTTTTTGCCTGGAACGCACCCAATACACTCCAATATGTCCAAAAATCATGTTTTGGTGCTTTTTGAAATTTTCGATTCCGGTATATTACATCGCACCCACGTGTGGCAATATCGGCATTAACTGACAAAAGTTCGCCGCGCGAGTCGCAAAGTGAGTTTTTGCCTAGAACACACCCAATACACTCCAATATGTCCAAAAATCATGTTTTGGTGCTTTTTGAACTTTTCGATTCCGGTATATTACATCGCACCCACCTGTGGCAATATCGGCATTAATTGACAAAAGTTCGCCGCGCGAGTCGCGAAGTGAGCTTTTGCCTAGAACGCACCCAATACACTCCAATATGTCAGAAAATCATGTTTTGGTGCTTTTTGAACTTTTCGATTCCGGTATATTACATCGCACCCACGTGTGGCAATATCGGCATTAACTGACAAAAGTTCGCCGCGCGAGTCGCGAAGTGAGTTTTTGCCTAGAACGCACCCAATACACTCCAATATGTCCAAAAATCATATTTTGGTGCTTTTTGAACTTTTCGATTCCGGTATATTGCATCGCACCCACGTGTGGCAATATCGGCATTAACTGACAAAAGTTCGCCGCGCGAGTCGCAAAGTGAGTTTTTGCCAAGAACGGACCCAATACACTCCAGTATGTACAAAAATCATGTTTTGGTGCTTTTTAAAATTTTTCGTTCCGGTTAAAAACAACGCACCGACGAGTGGCAATATCGGCATTAATTGACAAAAGTTCGCCGCGCGAGTCGCAAAGTGAGTTTTTGCCACGAACTCACCCAATACACTCCAATATGTCCAAAAAGCATGTTTAGGTGCTTTTTGAACTTTTTCGTTCCGGTTAAAAACAACGCACCGACGAGTGGCAATATCGGCATTAATTGACAAAAGCTCGCCGCGCGAGTCGCGAAGTGAGTTTTTGCCAAGAACGCACCCAATACACTCCGATATTTCCAAAAATCATGTTTTGGTGCTTTTTAAATTTTTCGTTCTGGTTAAAAACAACGCACCCACGAGTGGCAATATCGGCATTAAGTGACAAAAGTTCGCCGCGCGAGTCGCGAAGTGAGTTTTTGCCTAGAACGCACCCAATACTCTCCAATATGTCCAAAAATCATATTTTGGTGCTTTTTGAACTTTTCGATTCCGGTATATTACATCGCACCCACGTGTGGCAATATCGGCATTAACTGACAAAAGTTCGCCGCGCGAGTCGCGAAGTGAGTTTTTGCCTGGAACGCACCCAATACACTCCAATTTGTCCAAAAATCATGTTTTGGTGCTTTTTGAACTTTTCGATTCCGGTATATTACATCGCACGCACGTGTGGCAATATCGGCTTTAACTGACAAAAGTTCGCCGCGCGAGTCGCGTAGTGAGTTTTTGCCTGGAACGCACCCAATACACTCCAATATGTCCAAAAATCATGTTTTGGTGCTTTTTGAACTTTTCGATTCCGGTATATTACATCGCACCCACGTGTGGCAATATCGGCATTAACTGACAAAAGTTCGCCGCGCGAGTCGCAAAGTGAGTTTTTGCCTAGAACGGACCCAATACACTCCAGTATGTACAAAAATCATGTTTTGGTGCTTTTTAAAATTTTTCGTTCCGGTTAAAAACAACGCACCGACGAGTGGCAATATCGGCATTAATTGACAAAAGTTCGCCGCGCGAGTCGCGAAGTGAGTTTTTGCCTAGAACGCACCCAATACACTCCAATATCTCCAAAAATCATGTTTTGGTGCTTTTTGAACTTTTCGATTCCGGTATATTACATCGCACGCACGTGTGGCAATATCGGCATTAACTAACAAAAATTTCGCCGCGCGAGTCGCGAAGTGAGTTTTTGCCTGGAACGCACCCAATACACTCCAATATGTCCAAAAATCATGTTTTGGTGCTTTTTGAAATTTTCGATTCCGGTATATTACATCGCACCCACGTGTGGCAATATCGGCATTAACTGACAAAAGTTCGCCGCGCGAGTCGCAAAGTGAGTTTTTGCCTAGAACACACCCAATACACTCCAATATGTCCAAAAATCATGTTTTGGTGCTTTTTGAACTTTTCGATTCCGGTATATTACATCGCACCCACCTGTGGCAATATCGGCATTAATTGACAAAAGTTCGCCGCGCGAGTCGCGAAGTGAGCTTTTGCCTAGAACGCACCCAATACACTCCAATATGTCAGAAAATCATGTTTTGGTGCTTTTTGAACTTTTCGATTCCGGTATATTACATCGCACCCACGTGTGGCAATATCGGCATTAACTGACAAAAGTTCGCCGCGCGAGTCGCGAAGTGAGTTTTTGCCTAGAACGCACCCAATACACTCCAATATGTCCAAAAATCATATTTTGGTGCTTTTTGAACTTTTCGATTCCGGTATATTGCATCGCACCCACGTGTGGCAATATCGGCATTAACTGACAAAAGTTCGCCGCGCGAGTCGTGAAGTGAGCTTTTGCCACGAACGCACCCAATAAACTACAATATGTCCAAAAATCATGTTTTCGTGCCTTTTGAACATTTTCGTTCCGATTAAAAACAACGCACCCACGAGTGGCAATATCGGCATTAATTGACAAAAGTTCGCCGCGCGAGTCGCGAAGTGAGCTTTTGCCACGAACGCACCCAATACACTCCAATATGTCCAAAAATCATGTTTTGGTGCTTTTTGAACTTTTCGATTCCGGTATATTACATCGCACCCACGTGTGGCAATTTCGGCATTAATTGACAAAAGTTCGCCGCGCGAGTCGTGAAGTGAGCTTTTTGCCAAGAACGCACCCAATACACTTTAATATGTCCAAAAATCATGTTTTGGTGCTTTTTGAACTTTTTCATTCCGGTATGTTACATCGCACCCACGTGTGGCAATATCGGCATTAATTGACAAAAGTTCGCCGCGCAAGTCGCGAAGTGAGTTTTTGCCACGAACGCACCCAATACACTCCAATATGTCCAAAAATCATGTTTTTGTGCTTTTTGAACGATTTCGTTCTGGTTAAAAACAACGCACCCACGAGTGGCAATATCGGCATTAATTGACAAAAGTTCGCCGCGCGAGTCGCAAAGTGTGTTTTTGCCAAGAATGCACCCAATATACTTTAATATGTCCAAAAATCATGTTTTGGTGATTTTTGAACTTTTTCATTCCAGTATGTTACATCGCACCCACGTGTGGCAATATCGGCATTAATTGACAAAACTTCGCCGCGCGAGTCGCGAAGTGAGTTTTTGCTAAGGACGCTCCCAATAAACTCCAATATGTCCAAAAATCATGTTTTCGTGCCTTTTGAACGATTTCGGTCTGGTTAAAAACAACGCACCGACGAGTGGAAATATCGGCATTAATTGACAAAAGTTCGCCGCGCTAGTCGCGAAGTCAGCTTTTGCCACGAACGCACCCAATACACTCCAATATGTCCAAAAATCATGTTTTGGTGCTTTTTTAACTTTTTGATTCCGGTATGTTACATCGCTCCCACGTGTGGCAATATCGCCATTAATTGACAAAACTTCGCCGCGCGAGTCGCGAAGTGAGTTTTTGCCAAGAACGCACCCAATAAACTCCAATATGTCCAAAAATCATGTTTTCATGCTTTTTGAAATTTTTCATTCCGGTTAAAAACAACGCACCCACGAGTGGCAATATCGGCAATAATTGAAAAAAGTTCGCCGCGCGAGTCGCGAAGTGAGTTTTTGCCACGAACGCACCCAATACACTCCAATATATCCAAAAATCATGTTTTGGTGCCTTTTGAACGATTTCGGTCTGGTTAAAAACAACGCACCCACGAGTGGAAATATCGGCATTAATTGACAAAAGTTCGCCGCGCTAGTCGCGAAGTGAGTTTTTGCCACGAACGCACCCAATACACTCGAATATGTCCAAAAATCATGTTTTGGTGCTTTTTGAACATTTCGATTCTGGTATATTACAACGCACCCACGTGTGGCAATATCGGCATTAATTGACAAAAGTTCGCCGCGCGAGTCGTGAAGTGAGCTTTTGCCAAGAACGCACCCAGTACACTTCAATATGTCCAAAAATCATGTTTTGGTGCTTTTTGAACTTTTTTATTCCGGTATATTACTTCGCACCTACGTGTGGCAATATCGGCATTAATAAACAAAAGTTCGCCGCGCGAGTCGCGAAGTGAGTTTTTGCCTAGAACGCACCCAATAGACTCCAATATGTCCAAAATTCATGTTTTGGTGCTTTTTGAACTTTTCGATTCCGGTATATTACATCGCACCCACATGTGGAAATACCGGCATTAATTGAAAAAAGTTCGCCTCGCGAGTCGTGAAGTGAGCTTTTGCCAAGAACGCACCCAATACACTTCATTATGTCGAAAAATCAAGTTTTGGTGCTTTTTGAACTATTTGATTCCGGTATATTACATCGCACCCACGTGTGGCAATATCGGCATTAATTGACAAAAGTTCGCCGCGCGAGTCGCGAAGTGAGTTTTGTCCAAGAACGCACCCAATACACTCCAATATGTCCAAAAATCAAGTTTTGGTGCTTTTTAAACTTTTTAGTTCCAGTTAAAAACAACGCACCCACGAGTGGCAATATCGGCATTAATTGACAAAAGTTCGCCGCGCGAGTCGCGAAGTGAGTTTTTGCCTAGAACGCACCCAATAAACTCCAATATGTCCAAAAATCATGTTTTGGAGCTTTTTGTACTTTTCGATTCCAGTATATTACATCGCACCCACGTGTCGAAATATCGGCATTAATTGACAAAAGTTCGCCGCGCGAGTCGTGAAGTGAGCTTTTGCCAAGAACGCACCCAATACACTTCAATATGTCCAAAAATCATGTTTTGGTGCTTTTTGAACTTTTTGATTCCGGTATATTACATCGCACCCACGTGTGGCAATATCGGCATTAATTGACAAAAGTTCGCCGCGCGAGTCGCGAAGTGAGTTTTGTCCAAGAACGCACCCAATACACTCCAATATGTAGAAAAATCAAGTTTTGGTGCTTTTTAAACTTTTTAGTTCCAGTTAAAAACAACGCACCCACGAGTGGCAATATCGGCATTAATTGACAAAAGTTCGCCGCGCGAGTCGCAAAGTGAGTTTTTGCCTAGAACGCACCCAATAAACTCCAATATGTCCAAAAATCATGTTTTGGTGCTTTTTGAACTTTTCGATTCCGGTATATTACATCGCACCCACGTGTGGCAATATCGCCATTAATTGACAAAACTTCGCCGCGCGAGTCGCGAAGTGAGTTTTTGCCAAGAACGCACCCAATAAACTCCAATATGTCCAAAAATCATGTTTTCATGCTTTTTGAAATTTTTCATTCCGGTTAAAAACAACGCACCCACGAGTGGCAATATCGGCATTAATTGAAAAAAGTTCGCCGCGCGAGTCGCGAAGTGAGTTTTTGCCACGAACGCACCCAATAAACTCCAATATGTCCAAAAATCATGTTTTCATGCTTTTTGAAATTTTTCATTCCGGTTAAAAACAACGCACCCACGAGTGGCAATATCGGCATTAATTGAAAAAAGTTCGCCGCGCGAGTCGCGAAGTGAGTTTTTGCCACGAACGCACCCAATACACTCCAATATGTCCAAAAATCATGTTTTGGTGCTTTTCGAACTTTTTGATTCCGGTATATTACATCCCACCCACGTGTGGCAATATCGGCATTAATTGACAAAAGTTCGCCGCGCGAGTCGGGAAGTGAGTATTTGCCAAGAACGCACCCAATACACTCCAATATGTCCAAAAATCTTGTTTTGGTGCTTTTTGAACGTTTTCGTTCTGGTTAAAAACAACGCACCCACGAGTGGCAATATCGGCATTCAATGACAAAAGTTCGCCGCGCGAGTCGCGAAGTGAGTTTTTGCCACGAACGCACCCAATACACTCCAATATGTCCAAAAAAAAATATTTTGGTGCTTTTTGAACTTTTTGATTCCGGTATATTACATCCCACCCATGTGTGGCAATATCGGCATTAATTGACAAAAGTTCGCCGCGCGAGTCGCGAGGTGAGTTTTTGCCAAGACCTTACCCAATACACTCCAATTTACCAAAAACCATGTTTTGGTGCTTTTTGAACTTTTTGATTCCGGCATATTACATCCTGCCCACGTGTGGCAATATCGGCATTAAATGACAAAAGTTTGCCGCGCGAGTCGCGAAGTGAGTTTCTGCCACGAACGCACCCATTACACTCCAATATGTCCAAAAAATCATGTTTTGGTGGTTTTTGAACTTTTTGATTCCGGTATATTACATCCCACCCACGTGTGGCAATATCGGCATTAATTCACAAAAGTTCGCCGCGCGAGTCGCGAAGTGAGTTTTTGCCACGAACGCACCTAATACACTCCAATATGTCCAAAAATTATGTTTTTGTGGTTTTTGAACTTTTTGATTCCGGTATATTACATCCCACCCACGTGTGGCAATATCGGCATTAATTGACAAAAGTTCGCCGCGCGAGCCGCGAAGTGAGTTTTTGCCTAGAACGCACCCAATACACTCCAATATGTCCAAAAATCATGTTCTGGTGCTTTTTGAACTTTTCGATTCCGGTATATTACATCGCACCGACGTCTTGCAATATCGGCATTAATTGACAAAAGTTCGCTGCGCGAGTCGCGAAGTGAGTTTTTTCCACGAACGCACCCAATACACTCCAATATGTCCAAAAATCATGTTTTGGTGCTTTTCGAACTTTTTGATTCCGGTATATTACATCCCACCCACGTGTGGCAATATCGGCATTAATTGACAAAAGTTCGCCGCGCGAGTCGGGAAGTGAGTTTTTGCCAAGAACGCACCCAATACACTCCAATATGTCCAAAAATCTTGTTTTGGTGCTTTTTGAACGTTTTCGTTCTGGTTAAAAACAACGCACCCACGAGTGGCAATATCGGCATTAATTGACAAAAGTTCGCCGTGCGAGTCGCGAAGTGAGTTTTGGACACGAACGCACCCAATACACTCCAATATGTCCAAAAAAAATATTTTGGTGCTTTTTGAACTTTTTGATTCCGGTATATTACATCCCACCCACGTGTGGCAATATCGGCATTAATTGACAAAAGTTCGCCGCGCGAGTCGCGAGGTGAGTTTTTGCCAAGATCTTACCCAATACACTCCAATTTACCAAAAATCATGGTTTGGTGCTTTTTGAACTTTTTGATTCCGGCATATTACATCCCGGCCACGTGTGGCAATATCGGCATTAATTGACAAAAGTTCGCCGCGCGAGTCGCGAAGTGAGTTTGTGCCACGAACGCACCCATTACACTCCAATATGTCCAAAAATCATGTTTTGGCGGTTTTTGAACTTTTTGATTCCGGTATATTACATCCCACCCACGTGTGGCAATATCGGCATTAATTCACAAAAGTTCGCCGCGCGAGTCGCGAAGTGAGTTTTTGCCACGAACGCACCTAATACACTCCAATTTACCAAAAATCATGTTTTGGTGCTTTTTGAACTTTTTGATTCCGGTATATTACATCACACCCACGTGTGGCAATATCGGCATTAATTGACAAAAGTTCGCCGCGCGAGTCGCGAGGTGAGTTTTTGCCAAGACCTTACCCAATACACTCCAATTTACCAAAAATCATGTTTTGGTGCTTTTTGAACTTTTTGATACCGGCATATTACATCCTGCCCACGTGTGGCAATATCGGCATTAATTGACAAAAGTTCGCCGCGCGAGTCGCGAAGTGAGTTTTTGCCTAGAACGCACCCAACACACTCCAATATATCCAAAAATCATGTTCTGGTGCTTTTTGAACTTTTCGATTCCGGTATATTACATCGCACACACGTCTTGCAATATCGGCATTAATTGACAAAAGTTCGCGGCGCGAGTTGCGAAGTGAGTTTTTGCCACGAACGCACCCAATACACTCCAATATGTCCAAAAAAAATATTTTGGTGCTTTTTGAACTTTTTGATTCCGGTATATTACATCCCACCCACGTGTGGCAATATCGGCATTAATTGACAAAAGTTCGCCGCGCGAGTCGCGAGGTGAGTTTTTGCCAAGATCTTACCCAATACACTCCAATTTACCAAAAATCATGGTTTGGTGCTTTTTGAACTTTTTGATTCCGGCATATTACATCCCGGCCACGTGTGGCAATATCGGCATTAATTCACAAAAGTTCGCCGCGCGAGTCGCGAAGTGAGTTTGTGCCACGAACGCACCCATTACACTCCAATATGTCCAAAAATCATGTTTTGGCGGTTTTTGAACTTTTTGATTCCGGTATATTACATCCCACCCACGTGTGGCAATATCGGCATTAATTCACAAAAGTTCGCCGCGCGAGTCGCGAAGTGAGTTTTTGCCACGAACGCACCTAATACACTCCAATTTACCAAAAATCATGTTTTGGTGCTTTTTGAACTTTTTGATTCCGGCATATTACATCCCGCCCACGTGTGGCAATATCGGCATTAATTGACAAAAGTTCGCCGCGCGAGTCGCGAAGTGAGTTTTTGGCACGAACGCACCCAATACACTCCAATATGTCCAAAAATCATGTTTTGGTTCTTTTTGAACTTTTTCGTTCTGGTTAAAAACAACGCACCCACGAGTGGCAATATAGGCATCAATTGACAAAAGTTCGCCGCGCGAGTCGCGAAGTGAGTTTTTGCCATGAACGCACCCAATAGACTCCAATATGTCCAAAAATCATGTTTTGGTGGTATTTGAACTTTTTGATTCCGGTTTATTACATCCCACCCACGTGTGGCAATATCGGCATTAATTGACAAAAGTTCGCCGCGCGACTCGCGAAGTGAGTTTTTGCCAAGAACGCACCCAATACACTTCAATATGTCCAAAAATCACGTTTTGGTGCTTTTTGAACTTTTTGATTCCGGTATATTACATCGCACCCACGTGTGGCAATATCGGCATTAATTGACAAATGTTCGCCGCGCGAGTCGCGAAGTGAGTTTTTGCCACGAACGCACCCAATACACTCCAATATGTCCAAAAAAAATATTTTGGTGCTTTTTGAACTTTTTGATTCCGGTATATTACATCCCACCCACGTGTGGCAATATCGGCATTAATTGACAAAAGTTCGCCGCGCGAGTCGCGAGGTGAGTTTTTGCCAAGATCTTACCCAATACACTCCAATTTACCAAAAATCATGGTTTGGTGCTTTTTGAACTTTTTGATTCCGGCATATTACATCCCGGCCACGTGTGGCAATATCGGCATTAATTCACAAAAGTTCGCCGCGCGAGTCGCGAAGTGAGTTTGTGCCACGAACGCACCCATTACACTCCAATATGTCCAAAAATCATGTTTTGGCGGTTTTTGAACTTTTTGATTCCGGTATATTACATCCCACCCACGTGTGGCAATATCGGCATTAATTCACAAAAGTTCGCCGCGCGAGTCGCGAAGTGAGTTTTTGCCACGAACGCACCTAATACACTCCAATTTACCAAAAATCATGTTTTGGTGCTTTTTGAACTTTTTGATTCCGGCATATTACATCCCGCCCACGTGTGGCAATATCGGCATTAATTGACAAAAGTTCGCCGCGCGAGTCGCGAAGTGAGTTTTTGGCACGAACGAACCCAATACACTCCAATATGTCCAAAAATCATGTTTTGGTTCTTTTTGAACTTTTTCGTTCTGGTTAAAAACAACGCACCCACGAGTGGCAATATAGGCATCAATTGACAAAAGTTCGCCGCGCGAGTCGCGAAGTGAGTTTTTGCCATGAACGCACCCAATAGACTCCAATATGTCCAAAAATCATGTTTTGGTGGTATTTGAACTTTTTGATTCCGGTTTATTACATCCCACCCACGTGTGGCAATATCGGCATTAATTGACAAAAGTTCGCCGCGCGAGTCGCGAAGTGAGTTTTTGCCAAGAACGCACCCAATACACTTCAATATGTCCAAAAATCACGTTTTGGTGCTTTTTGAACTTTTTGATTCCGGTATATTACATCGCACCCACGTGTGGCAATATCGGCACTAATTGACAAATGTTCGCCGCGCGAGTCGCGAAGTGAGTTTTTGCCACGAACGCACCCAATACACTCCAATATGTCCAAAAAAAATATTTTGGTGCTTTTTGAACTTTTTGATTCCGGTATATTACATCCCACCCACGTGTGGCAATATCGGCATTAATTGACAAAAGTTCGCCGCGCGAGTCGCGAGGTGAGTTTTTGCCAAGATCTTACCCAATACACTCCAATTTACCAAAAATCATGGTTTGGTGCTTTTTGAACTTTTTGATTCCGGCATATTACATCCCGGCCACGTGTGGCAATATCGGCATTAATTCACAAAAGTTCGCCGCGCGAGTCGCGAAGTGAGTTTGTGCCACGAACGCACCCATTACACTCCAATATGTCCAAAAATCATGTTTTGGCGGTTTTTGAACTTTTTGATTCCGGTGTATTACATCCCACCCACGTGTGGCAATATCGGCATTAATTCACAAAAGTTCGCCGCGCGAGTCGCGAAGTGAGTTTTTGCCACGAACGCACCTAATACACTCCAATTTACCAAAAATCATGTTTTGGTGCTTTTTGAACTTTTTGATTCCGGCATATTACATCCCGCCCACGTGTGGCAATATCGGCATTAATTGACAAAAGTTCGCCGCGCGAGTCGCGAAGTGAGTTTTTGGCACGAACGCACAAAATACACTCCAATATGTCCAAAAATCATGTTTTGGTTCTTTTTGAACTTTTTCGTTCTGGTTAAAAACAACACACCCACGAGTGGCAATATAGGCATCAATTGACAAAAGTTCGCCGCGCGAGTCGCGAAGTGAGTTTTTGCCTTGAACGCACCCAATAGACTCCAATATGTCCAAAAATCATGTTTTGGTGGTATTTGAACTTTTTGATTCCGGTTTATTACATCCCACCCACGTGTGGCAATATCGGCATTAATTGACAAAAGTTCGCCGCGCGAGTCGCGAAGTGAGTTTTTGCCAAGAACGCACCCAATACACTTCAATATGTCCAAAAATCACGTTTTGGTGCTTTTTGAACTTTTTGATTCCGGTATATTACATCGCACCCACGTGTGGCAATATCGGCATTAATTGACAAATGTTCGCCGCGCGAGTCGCGAAGTGAGTTTTTGCCACGAACGCACCCAATACACTCCAATATGTCCAAAAAAAATATTTTGGTGCTTTTTGAACTTTTTGATTCCGGTATATTACATCCCACCCACGTGTGGCAATATCGGCATTAATTGACAAAAGTTCGCCGCGCGAGTCGCGAGGTGAGTTTTTGCCAAGATCTTACCCAATACACTCCAATTTACCAAAAATCATGGTTTGGTGCTTTTTGAACTTTTTGATTCCGGCATACTACATCCCGGCCACGTGTGGCAATATCGGCATTAATTCACAAAAGTTCGCCGCGCGAGTCGCGAAGTGAGTTTGTGCCACGAACGCACCCATTACACTCCAATATGTCCAAAAATCATGTTTTGGCGGTTTTTGAACTTTTTGATTCCGGCGTATTACATCCCACCCACGTGTGGCAATATCGGCATTAATTCACAAAAGTTCGCCGCGCGAGTCGCGAAGTGAGTTTTTGCCACGAACGCACCTAATACACTCCAATTTACCAAAAATCATGATTTGGTGCTTTTTGAACTTTTTGATTCCGGCATATTACATCCCGCCCACGTGTGGCAATATCGGCATTAATTGACAAAAGTTCGCCGCGCGAGTCGCGAAGTGAGTTTTTGGCACGAACGCACCCAATACACTCCAATATGTCCAAAAATCATGTTTTGGTTCTTTTTGAACTTTTTCGTTCTGGTTAAAAACAACGCACCCACGAGTGGCAATATAGGCATCAATTGACAAAAGTTCGCCGCGCGAGTCGCGAAGTGAGTTTTTGCCTTGAACGCACCCAATAGACTCCAATATGTCCAAAAATCATGTTTTGGTGGTATTTGAACTTTTTGATTCCGGTTTATTACATCCCACCCACGTGTGGCAATATCGGCATTAATTGACAAAAGTTCGCCGCGCGAGTCGCGAAGTGAGTTTTTGCCAAGAACGCACCCAATACACTTCAATATGTCCAAAAATCACGTTTTGGTGCTTTTTGAACTTTTTGATTCCGGTATATTACATCGCACCCACGTGTGGCAATATCGGCATTAATTGACAAATGTTCGCCGCGCGAGTCGCGAAGTGAGTTTTTGCCACGAACGCACCCAATACACTCCAATATGTCCAAAAAAAATATTTTGGTGCTTTTTGAACTTTTTGATTCCGGTATATTACATCCCACCCACGTGTGGCAATATCGGCATTAATTGACAAAAGTTCGCCGCGCGAGTCGCGAGGTGAGTTTTTGCCAAGATCTTACCCAATACACTCCAATTTACCAAAAATCATGGTTTGGTGCTTTTTGAACTTTTTGATTCCGGCATATTACATCCCGGCCACGTGTGGCAATATCGGCATTAATTCACAAAAGTTCGCCGCGCGAGTCGCGAAGTGAGTTTGTGCCACGAACGCACCCATTACACTCCAATATGTCCAAAAATCATGTTTTGGCGGTTTTTGAACTTTTTGATTCCGGTGTATTACATCCCACCCACGTGTGGCAATATCGGCATTAATTCACAAAAGTTCGCCGCGCGAGTCGCGAAGTGAGTTTTTGCCACGAACGCACCTAATACACTCCAATTTACCAAAAATCATGTTTTGGTGCTTTTTGAACTTTTTGATTCCGGCATATTACATCCCGCCCACGTGTGGCAATATCGGCATTAATTGACAAAAGTTCGCCGCGCGAGTCGCGAAGTGAGTTTTTGGCACGAACGCACCAAATACACTCCAATATGTCCAAAAATCATGTTTTGGTTCTTTTTGAACTTTTTCGTTCTGGTTAAAAACAACGCACCCACGAGTGGCAATATAGGCATCAATTGACAAAAGTTCGCCGCGCGAGTCGCGAAGTGAGTTTTTGCCTTGAACGCACCCAATAGACTCCAATATGTCCAAAAATCATGTTTTGGTGGTATTTGAACTTTTTGATTCCGGTTTATTACATCCCACCCACGTGTGGCAATATCGGCATTAATTGACAAAAGTTCGCCGCGCGAGTCGCGAAGTGAGTTTTTGCCAAGAACGCACCCAATACACTTCAATATGTCCAAAAATCACGTTTTGGTGCTTTTTGAACTTTTTGATTCCGGTATATTACATCGCACCCACGTGTGGCAATATCGGCATTAATTGACAAATGTTCGCCGCGCGAGTCGCGAAGTGAGTTTTTGCCACGAACGCACCCAATACACTCCAATATGTCCAAAAAAAATATTTTGGTGCTTTTTGAACTTTTTGATTCCGGTATATTACATCCCACCCACGTGTGGCAATATCGGCATTAATTGACAAAAGTTCGCCGCGCGAGTCGCGAGGTGAGTTTTTGCCAAGATCTTACCCAATACACTCCAATTTACCAAAAATCATGGTTTGGTGCTTTTTGAACTTTTTGATTCCGGCATACTACATCCCGGCCACGTGTGGCAATATCGGCATTAATTCACAAAAGTTCGCCGCGCGAGTCGCGAAGTGAGTTTGTGCCACGAACGCACCCATTACACTCCAATATGTCCAAAAATCATGTTTTGGCGGTTTTTGAACTTTTTGATTCCGGTGTATTACATCCCACCCACGTGTGGCAATATCGGCATTAATTCACAAAAGTTCGCCGCGCGAGTCGCGAAGTGAGTTTTTGCCACGAACGCACCTAATACACTCCAATTTACCAAAAATCATGTTTTGGTGCTTTTTGAACTTTTTGATTCCGGCATATTACATCCCGCCCACGTGTGGCAATATCGGCATTAACTGACAAAAGTTCGCCGCGCGAGTCGCGAAGTGAGTTTTTGGCACGAACGCACCCAATACACTCCAATATGTCCAAAAATCATGTTTTGGTTCTTTTTGAACTTTTTCGTTCTGGTTAAAAACAACGCACCCACGAGTGGCAATATAGGCATCAATTGACAAAAGTTCGCCGCGCGAGTCGCGAAGTGAGTTTTTGCCTTGAACGCACCCAATAGACTCCAATATGTCCAAAAATCATGTTTTGGTGGTATTTGAACTTTTTGATTCCGGTTTATTACATCCCACCCACGTGTGGCAATATCGGCATTAATTGACAAAAGTTCGCCGCGCGAGTCGCGAAGTGAGTTTTTGCCAAGAACGCACCCAATACACTTCAATATGTCCAAAAATCACGTTTTGGTGCTTTTTGAACTTTTTGATTCCGGTATATTACATCGCACCCACGTGTGGCAATATCGGCATTAATTGACAAATGTTCGCCGCGCGAGTCGCGAAGTGAGTTTTTGCCACGAACGCACCCAATACACTCCAATATGTCCAAAAAAAATATTTTGGTGCTTTTTGAACTTTTTGATTCCGGTATATTACATCCCACCCACGTGTGGCAATATCGGCATTAATTGACAAAAGTTCGCCGCGCGAGTCGCGAGGTGAGTTTTTGCCAAGATCTTACCCAATACACTCCAATTTACCAAAAATCATGGTTTGGTGCTTTTTGAACTTTTTGATTCCGGCATACTACATCCCGGCCACGTGTGGCAATATCGGCATTAATTCACAAAAGTTCGCCGCGCGAGTCGCGAAGTGAGTTTGTGCCACGAACGCACCCATTACACTCCAATATGTCCAAAAATCATGTTTTGGCGGTTTTTGAACTTTTTGATTCCGGTGTATTACATCCCACCCACGTGTGGCAATATCGGCATTAATTCACAAAAGTTCGCCGCGCGAGTCGCGAAGTGAGTTTTTGCCACGAACGCACCTAATACACTCCAATTTACCAAAAATCATGATTTTGGTGCTTTTTGAACTTTTTGATTCCGGCATATTACATCCCGCCCACGTGTGGCAATATCGGCATTAATTGACAAAAGTTCGCCGCGCGAGTCGCGAAGTGAGTTTTTGGCACGAACGCACCCAATACACTCCAATATGTCCAAAAATCATGTTTTGGTTCTTTTTGAACTTTTTCGTTCTGGTTAAAAACAACGCACCCACGAGTGGCAATATAGGCATCAATTGACAAAAGTTCGCCGCGCGAGTCGCGAAGTGAGTTTTTGCCTTGAACGCACCCAATAGACTCCAATATGTCCAAAAATCATGTTTTGGTGGTATTTGAACTTTTTGATTCCGGTTTATTACATCCCACCCACGTGTGGCAATATCGGCATTAATTGACAAAAGTTCGCCGCGCGAGTCGCGAAGTGAGTTTTTGCCAAGAACGCACCCAATACACTTCAATATGTCCAAAAATCACGTTTTGGTGCTTTTTGAACTTTTTGATTCCGGTATATTACATCGCACCCACGTGTGGCAATATCGGCATTAATTGACAAATGTTCGCCGCGCGAGTCGCGAAGTGAGTTTTTGCCACGAACGCACCCAATACACTCCAATATGTCCAAAAAAAATATTTTGGTGCTTTTTGAACTTTTTGATTCCGGTATATTACATCCCACCCACGTGTGGCAATATCGGCATTAATTGACAAAAGTTCGCCGCGCGAGTCGCGAGGTGAGTTTTTGCCAAGATCTTACCCAATACACTCCAATTTACCAAAAATCATGGTTTGGTGCTTTTTGAACTTTTTGATTCCGGCATATTACATCCCGGCCACGTGTGGCAATATCGGCATTAATTCACAAAAGTTCGCCGCGCGAGTCGCGAAGTGAGTTTGTGCCACGAACGCACCCATTACACTCCAATATGTCCAAAAATCATGTTTTGGCGGTTTTTGAACTTTTTGATTCCGGTGTATTACATCCCACCCACGTGTGGCAATATCGGCATTAATTCACAAAAGTTCGCCGCGCGAGTCGCGAAGTGAGTTTTTGCCACGAACGCACCTAATACACTCCAATTTACCAAAAATCATGTTTTGGTGCTTTTTGAACTTTTTGATTCCGGCATATTACATCCCGCCCACGTGTGGCAATATCGGCATTAATTGACAAAAGTTCGCCGCGCGAGTCGCGAAGTGAGTTTTTGGCACGAACGCACCAAATACACTCCAATATGTCCAAAAATCATGTTTTGGTTCTTTTTGAACTTTTTCGTTCTGGTTAAAAACAACAGCACCCACGAGTGGCAATATAGGCATCAATTGACAAAAGTTCGCCGCGCGAGTCGCGAAGTGAGTTTTTGCCTTGAACGCACCCAATAGACTCCAATATGTCCAAAAATCATGTTTTGGTGGTATTTGAACTTTTTGATTCCGGTTTATTACATCCCACCCACGTGTGGCAATATCGGCATTAATTGACAAAAGTTCGCCGCGCGAGTCGCGAAGTGAGTTTTTGCCAAGAACGCACCCAATACACTTCAATATGTCCAAAAATCACGTTTTGGTGCTTTTGAACTTTTGATTCCGGAATACCCATTTTCAAAAATTTTGGGGGGTCCAATTTAGTTTTTTCCACCGCCAAATACCCCATTTTCCAAAATCGGGGTGCTTTTTGTTTTTTGACCGGCAATTAACCCCCCATTTAAATCGGTTTGCTTTCCCCCCCATCGGAAGTTTTTTGGCCGGAAATACCCCAAAATGCCAAAATGGGGGTTTTTTCGAATTTTTGCGGAAAAAAAACCCCCACCAAAAAATTGGCTTTAAAAAATTGGGCCCGGACCAAATTTTTTTTTTTGTTAACCCCCCCAATGCCCCTTGCCAAAAATATTTTGGGGAACCCCCTTTTGATTTTAAAAACCCCCAAGTGGGGGAAAAATATCGGTTTAAATTAAAAATTCCCCCGGTGCAAGTTTTTCAAGGGCCCCATCCCAATATTAAAAAACCCCCTTTTTTTTTTTTTTTTTGTTCCGTTTTCCCCCCATTGGAAAGGGCAAATTGCAATTTCCCCCGGGGGGGGGGGCCCCCCAATATTACATCGCACCCACGTGTGGCAATATCGGCATTAATTGACAAATGTTCGCCGCGCGAGTCGCGAAGTGAGTTTTTGCCACGAACGCACCCAATACACTCCAATATGTCCAAAAAAAATATTTTGGTGCTTTTTGAACTTTTTGATTCCGGTATATTACATCCCACCCACGTGTGGCAATATCGGCATTAATTGACAAAAGTTCGCCGCGCGAGTCGCGAGGTGAGTTTTTGCCAAGATCTTACCCAATACACTCCAATTTACCAAAAATCATGGTTTGGTGCTTTTTGAACTTTTTGATTCCGGCATACTACATCCCGGCCACGTGTGGCAATATCGGCATTAATTCACAAAAGTTCGCCGCGCGAGTCGCGAAGTGAGTTTGTGCCACGAACGCACCCATTACACTCCAATATGTCCAAAAATCATGTTTTGGCGGTTTTTGAACTTTTTGATTCCGGTGTATTACATCCCACCCACGTGTGGCAATATCGGCATTAATTCACAAAAGTTCGCCGCGCGAGTCGCGAAGTGAGTTTTTGCCACGAACGCACCTAATACACTCCAATTTACCAAAAATCATGTTTTGGTGCTTTTTGAACTTTTTGATTCCGGCATATTACATCCCGCCCACGTGTGGCAATATCGGCATTAACTGACAAAAGTTCGCCGCGCGAGTCGCGAAGTGAGTTTTTGGCACGAACGCACCCAATACACTCCAATATGTCCAAAAATCATGTTTTGGTTCTTTTTGAACTTTTTCGTTCTGGTTAAAAACAACGCACCCACGAGTGGCAATATAGGCATCAATTGACAAAAGTTCGCCGCGCGAGTCGCGAAGTGAGTTTTTGCCTTGAACAGCACCCAATAGACTCCAATATGTCCAAAAATCATGTTTTGGTGGTATTTGAACTTTTTGATTCCGGTTTATTACATCCCACCCACGTGTGGCAATATCGGCATTAATTGACAAAAGTTCGCCGCGCGAGTCGCGAAGTGAGTTTTTGCCAAGAACGCACCCAATACACTTCAATATGTCCAAAAATCACGTTTTGGTGCTTTTTGAACTTTTTGATTCCGGTATATTACATCGCACCCACGTGTGGCAATATCGGCATTAATTGACAAATGTTCGCCGCGCGAGTCGCGAAGTGAGTTTTTGCCACGAACGCACCCAATACACTCCAATATGTCCAAAAAAAATATTTTGGTGCTTTTTGAACTTTTTGATTCCGGTATATTACATCCCACCCACGTGTGGCAATATCGGCATTAATTGACAAAAGTTCGCCGCGCGAGTCGCGAGGTGAGTTTTTGCCAAGATCTTACCCAATACACTCCAATTTACCAAAAATCATGGTTTGGTGCTTTTTGAACTTTTTGATTCCGGCATATTACATCCCGGCCACGTGTGGCAATATCGGCATTAATTGACAAAAGTTCGCCGCGCGAGTCGCGAAGTGAGTTTGTGCCACGAACGCACCCATTACACTCCAATATGTCCAAAAATCATGTTTTGGCGGTTTTTGAACTTTTTGATTCCGGTATATTACATCCCACCCACGTGTGGCAATATCGGCATTAATTCACAAAAGTTCGCCGCGCGAGTCGCGAAGTGAGTTTTTGCCACGAACGCACCTAATACACTCCAATTTACCAAAAATCATGTTTTGGTGCTTTTTGAACTTTTTGATTCCGGCATATTACATCCCGCCCACGTGTGGCAATATCGGCATTAATTGACAAAAGTTCGCCGCGCGAGTCGCGAAGTGAGTTTTTGGCACGAACGCACCCAATACACTCCAATATGTCCAAAAATCATGTTTTGGTTCTTTTTGAACTTTTTCGTTCTGGTTAAAAACAACGCACCCACGAGTGGCAATATCGGCATTAATTGACAAAAGTTCGCCGCGCGAGTCGCGAAGTGAGTTTTTGCCTTGAACGCACCCAATAGACTCCAATATGTCCAAAAATCATGTTTTGGTGGTATTTGAACTTTTTGATTCCGGTTTATTACATCCCACCCACGTGTGGCAATATCGGCATTAATTGACAAAAGTTCGCCGCGCGAGTCGCGAAGTGAGTTTTTGCCAAGAACGCACCCAATACACTTCAATATGTCCAAAAATCACGTTTTGGTGCTTTTTGAACTTTTTGATTCCGGTATATTACATCGCACCCACGTGTGGCAATATCGGCATTAATTGACAAATGTTCGCCGCGCGAGTCGCGAAGTGAGTTTTTGCCACGAACGCACCCAATACACTCCAATATGTCCAAAAAAAATATTTTGGTGCTTTTTGAACTTTTTGATTCCGGTATATTACATCCCACCCACGTGTGGCAATATCGGCATTAATTGACAAAAGTTCGCCGCGCGAGTCGCGAGGTGAGTTTTTGCCAAGATCTTACCCAATACACTCCAATTTACCAAAAATCATGGTTTGGTGCTTTTTGAACTTTTTGATTCCGGCATACTTACATCCCGGCCACGTGTGGCAATATCGGCATTAATTGACAAAAGTTCGCCGCGCGAGTCGCGAAGTGAGTTTGTGCCACGAACGCACCCATTACACTCCAATATGTCCAAAAATCATGTTTTGGCGGTTTTTGAACTTTTTGATTCCGGTATATTACATCCCACCCACGTGTGGCAATATCGGCATTAATTCACAAAAGTTCGCCGCGCGAGTCGCGAAGTGAGTTTTTGCCACGAACGCACCTAATACACTCCAATTTACCAAAAATCATGTTTTGGTGCTTTTTGAACTTTTTGATTCCGGCATATTACATCCCGCCCACGTGTGGCAATATCGGCATTAATTGACAAAAGTTCGCCGCGCGAGTCGCGAAGTGAGTTTTTGGCACGAACGCACCCAATACACTCCAATATGTCCAAAAATCATGTTTTGGTTCTTTTTGAACTTTTTGATTCCGGTATATTACATCCCGCCCACGTGTGGCAATATCGGCATTAATTGACAAAAGTTCGCCGCGCGAGTCGCGAAGTGAGTTTTTGGCCAGAACGCACCCAATACACTCCAATATGTCCAAAAATCATGTTTTGGTGCTTTTTGAACTTTTTCGTTCCGGTAAATTACAATCGCACCCACGATGTGGCAATATCGGCATTAATTGACAAAAGTTCGCCGCGCGAGTCGCGAAGTGAGTTTTTGCCTAGAACGCACCCAATACACTCCAATATGTCCAAAAAATCATGTTTTGGTGCTATTTGAACTTTTTGATTCCGGTATATTACATCCCACCCACGTGTGGCAATATCGGCATTAATTGACAAAAGTTCGCCGCGCGAGTCGCGAAGTGAGTTTTTGCCAAGAACGCACCCAATACACTCCAATATGTCCAAAAATCATGTTTTGGTGCTTTTTGAACTTTTTGATTCCGGTATATTACATCGCACCCACGTGTGGCAATATCGGCATTAATTGACAAATGTTCGCCGCGCGAGTCGCGAAGTGAGTTTTTGCCACGAACGCACCCAATACACTCCAATATGTCCAAAAAAAATATTTTGGTGCTTTTTGAACTTTTTGATTCCGGTATATTACATCCCACCCACGTGTGGCAATATCGGCATTAATTGACAAAAGTTCGCCGCGCGAGTCGCGAGGTGAGTTTTTGCCAAGATCTTACCCAATACACGCCAATTTACCAAAAATCATGGTTTGGTGCTTTTTGAACTTTTTGATTCCGGCATACTACATCCCGGCCACGTGTGGCAATATCGGCATTAATTGACAAAAGTTCGCCGCGCGAGTCGCGAAGTGAGTTTGTGCCACGAACGCACCCATTACACTCCAATATGTCCAAAAATCATGTTTTGGCGGTTTTTGAACTTTTTGATTCCGGTATATTACATCCCACCCACGTGTGGCAATATCGGCATTAATTCACAAAAGTTCGCCGCGCGAGTCACGAAGTGAGTTTTTGCCACGAACGCACCTAATACACTCCAATTTACCAAAAATCATGTTTTGGTGCTTTTTGAACTTTTTGATTCTGGCATATTACATCCCGCCCACGTGTGGCAATATCGGCATTAATTGACAAAAGTTCGCCGCGCGAGTCGCGAAGTGAGTTTTTGGCACGAACGCACCCAATACACTCCAATATGTCCAAAAAATCATGTTTTGGTTCTTTTTGAACTTTTTCGTTCTGGTTAAATACAACGCACCCACGAGTGGCAATATCGGCATTAATTGACAAAAGTTCGCCGCGCGAGTCGCGAAGTGAGTTTTTGCCTTGAACGCACCCAATAGACTCCAATATGTCCAAAAATCATGTTTTGGTGCTATTTGAACTTTTTGATTCCGGTTATTACATCCCACCCACGTGTGGCAATATCGGCATTAATTGACAAAAGTTCGCCGCGCGAGTCGCGAAGTGAGTTTTTGCCAAGAACGCACCCAATACACTTCAATATGTCCAAAAATCACGTTTTGGTGCTTTTTGAACTTTTTGATTCCGGTATATTACATCGCACCCACGTGTGGCAATATCGGCATTAATTGACAAAATGTTCGCCGCGCGAGTCGCGAAGT
This sequence comes from Oryza rufipogon, assembly GCA_023541355.1. Classification (NCBI taxonomy): domain Eukaryota; kingdom Viridiplantae; phylum Streptophyta; class Magnoliopsida; order Poales; family Poaceae; genus Oryza; species Oryza rufipogon. Next base: position 22,764,275 of record CM042205.1, on the reverse strand, counting down.
GAGTTTTTGCCACGAACGCACCCAATACACTCCAATATGTCCAAAAAAAATATTTTGGTGCTTTTTGAACTTTTTGATTCCGGTATATTACATCCCACCCACGTGTGGCAATATCGGCATTAATTGACAAAAGTTCGCCGCGCGAGTCGCGAGGTGAGTTTTTGCCAAGATCTTACCCAATACACTCCAATATTACCAAAAATCATGGTTTGGTGCTTTTTGAACTTTTTGATTCCGGCATATTACATCCCGGCCACGTGTGGCAATATCGGCATTAATTGACAAAAGTTCGCCGCGCGAGTCGCGAAGTGAGTTTGTGCCACGAACGCACCCATTACACTGCAATATGTCCAAAAATCATGTTTTGGCGGTTTTTGAACTTTTTGATTCCGGTATATTACATCCCACCCACGTGTGGCAATATCGGCATTAATTCACAAAAGTTCGCCGCGCGAGTCGCGAAGTTAGTTTTTGCCACGAACGCACCTAATACACTCCAATTTACCAAAAATCATGTTTTGGTGCTTTTTGAACTTTTTGATTCCGGTATATTACATCGCACCCACGTGTGCCAATATCGGCATTAATTGACAAAAGTTCGCCGCGCGAGTCGTGAAGTGAGCTTTTGCCAAGAACACACCCAATACATTTCAATATGTCCAAAAAACATGTTTTGGTGCTTTTTGAACTTTTTGATTCCGGTATATTACATCCCACCCACGTGTGGCAACATCGGCATTAATTGACAAAAGTTCGCCGCGCGAGTCGCGAAGTGAGTTTTGTCCAAGAACGCACCCAATACACTCCAATATGTAGAAAAATCAAGTTTTGGTGCTTTTTAAACTTTTTAGTTCCAGTTAAAAACAACGCACCCACGAGTGGCAATATCGGCATTGATTGACAAAAGTTCGCCGCGCGAGTCGCGAAGTGAGTTTTTGCCTAGAACGCACCCAATAAACTCCAATATGTCCAAAAATCATGTTTTGGTGCTTTTTGAACTTTTCGATTCCGGTATATTACATCGCACCCACGTGTGGAAATATCGGCATTAATTGACAAAAGTTCGCCGCGCGAGTCGTGAAGTGAGCTTTTGCCAAGAACGCACCCAATACACTGCAATATGTCCAAAAATCATGTTTTGGTGCTTTTTGAACTTTTTGATTCCGGTATATTACATCGCACCCACGTGTGGCAATATCGGCATTAATTGACAAAAGTTCGCCGCGCGAGTCGCGAAGTGAGTTTTGTCCAAGAACGCACCCAATACACTCCAATATGGCCAAAAATCATGTTTTGGTGCTTTTTGAACGTTTTCGTTCTGGTGAAAATCAACGCACCCACGAGTGGCAATATCGGCATTATTGACAAAAGTTCGCCGCGCGAGTCGCGAAGTGAGTTTTTGCCTAGAACGCACCCAATACACTCCAATATGTCCAACAATCATGTTTTGGTGCTTTTTGAACGTTTTCGTTCTGGTTAAAAACAACGCACCCACGAGTGGCAATATAGGCATTAATTGACAAAAGTTCGCCGCGCGAGTCGCGAAGTGAGTTTTTGCCACGAACGCACCTAGTAGAGTCCAATATGTCCAAAAATCATGTTTCGTTGCTTTTTGAACTTTTTGATTCCGGTATATTACATCGCACCCACGTGTGGCAATATCGGCTATTAAAAGTTCGCCCCGCGAGTCGCAAAGTGGGTTTTTGCCAAGAACTTACCCAATACACTCCAATTTACCAAAAAATCATGTTTTGGTGCTTTTTGAACTTTTTGATTCCGGTATATTACATCCCACCCACGTGTGGCAATATCGGCATTAATTGACAAAAGTTCGCCGCGCGAGTCGCGAAGTGAGTTTTTGCCTAGAACGCACCCAATACACTCCAATTGTACCAAAATCATGTTCTGGTGCTATTTGGAACTTTTTCGATTCCGGTATAGGGTTACATTCCCACCACGGCGTGCAATATCGGCATTAAATTGACAAAAGTTGCGCCCGCGCGAGTCGTGAAGTGAAGCTTTTGCAAGAACCGCACCCAATACACTTCCAATATGTCCAAAAAAAACGTATTTGGTGCTTTTTTGAACTTTTTGATTTCCGGTATATTACAATAACCACCCACGTGTGGCAACTATCGGCATTTAATTGACAAAAGTTCGCCGCGCGAGTCGCGAAGTGAAGTTTTGTCCTAGAACGCACCCAATACACTCCATATGTAGAAAACTCATGTTTTGGTGCTTTGTAAACTTTTAGTTCCAGTTAAAAAACAACTACCCACAGTGCAATATCGCATTGATTTCAGAAGTTCCGCCGCGCGAGTCGCGAAGTGAGTTTTTGCCTAGAACGCACCCAATAAACTCCATATGTCCAAAAAATCATGTTTTGGTGCTTTTTGTAACTTTCGATTCCGTTATATTACATCGCACCCTGACGGGTGGAATAGCGGCATTAATTGACAAAAGGTTCGCCGCGCGAGTTTTGGTGCTTTTTGAACTTTTCGATTCCGGTATAATTACATCGCACCCACGTAGTGGCAATATCGGCATTAATTGACAAAAGTTCGCCGCGCGAGTCGCGAAGTGAGCTTTTGCCAAGAACGCACCCAATACACTCCAATATGTCCAAAAAATCATGTTTTGGTGCTTTTTGAACTTTTTGATTCCGGTATATTACATCGCACCCACGTGTGGCAATATCGGCATTAATTGACAAAAGTTCGCCGCGCGAGTCGCGAAGTGAGTTTTTGCCAAGAACGCACCCAATACACTCCAATATGTACCAAAAATCATGTTTTGGTGCTTTTTGAACTTTTGATTCCGGTATATTACATCGCACCCACGATGTGGCAATATCGGCATTAATTGACAAAAGTTCGCCGCGCGAGTCGCGAAGTGAGTTTTTGCCTAGAACGCACCCAATACACTCCAATATGTCCAAAAATCATGTTTGGTGCTTTTTGAACTTTTTCGATTCCGGTATATTACATCGCACCCACGTGTGGCAATATCGGCATTAATTGACAAAAGTTCGCCGCGCGAGTCGCGAAGTGAGTTTTTGCCAAGAACGCACCCAATACACTCCAATATGTCCAAAAATCATGTTTTGGTGCTTTTGAACTTTTTGATTCCGGTATATTACATCGCACCCACGTGTGGCAATATCGGCATTAATTGACAAAAGTTCGCCGCGCGAGTCGCGAAGTGAGTTTTGTCCAAGAACGCACCCAATACACTCCAATATGTACCAAAAATCATGTTTTGGTGCTTTTTGAACTTTTTGATTCCGGTATATTACATCGCACCCACGTGTGGCAATATCGGCATTAATTGACAAAAGTTCGCCGCGCGAGTCGCGAAGTGAGTTTTTGCCAAGAACGCACCCAATACACTCCAATATGTCCAAAAAATCATGTTTGGTGCTTTTTGAACTTTTCGATTCCGGTATATTACATCGCACCCACGTGTGGCAATATCGGCATTAATTGACAAAAGTTCGCCGCGCGAGTCGCTGAAGTGAGCTTTTGCCAAGAACGCACCCAATACACTGCAATATGTCCAAAAATCATGTTTTGGTGCTTTTTGAACTTTTTGATTCCGGTATATTACATCGCACCCACGTGTGGCAATATCGGCATTAATTGACAAAAGTTCGCCGCGCGAGTCGCGAAGTGAGTTTTGTCCAAGAACGCACCCAATACACTCCAATATGGCCAAAAATCATGTTTTGGTGCTTTTTGAACGTTTTCGTTCTGGTGAAAATCAACGCACCCACGAGTGGCAATATCGGCATTTATTGACAAAAGTTCGCCGCGCGAGTCGCGAAGTGAGTTTTTGCCTAGAACGCACCCAATACACTCCAATATGTCCAACAATCATGTTTTGGTGCTTTTTGAACGTTTTCGTTCTGGTTAAAATACAACGCACCCACGAGTGGCAATATAGGCATTAATTGACAAAAGTTCGCCGCGCGAGTCGCGAAGTGAGTTTTTGCCACGAACGCACCTAGTACAGTCCAATATGTCCAAAAATCATGTTTCCTGTGCTTCTTGAACTTTTTGATTCCGGTATATTACATCGCACCCACGTGTGGCAATATCGGCATTAAAGTTCGCCCCGCGAGTCGCAAAGTGGGTTTTTTGCCAAGAACTTACCCAATACACTCCAATTTACCAAAAATCATGTTTTGGTGCTTTTTGAACTTTTTGATTCCGGTATATTACATCCCACCCACGTGTGGCAATATCGGCATTAATTGACAAAAGTTCGCCGCGCGAGTCGCGAAGTGAGTTTTTGCCACGAACGCACCCAATACAATCCAATATGTCCAAAAAAAATATTTTGGTGCTTTTTGAACTTTTTGATTCCGGTATATTACATCCCACCCACGTGTGGCAATATCGGCATTAATTGACAAAAGTTCGCCGCGCGAGTCGCGAAGTGAGTTTTTGCCTAGAACGCACCCAATACACTCCAATATGTCCAAAAATCATGTTCTGGTGCTTTTTGAACTTTTCGATTCCGGTATATTACATCGCACCCACGTCTTGCAATATCGGCATTAATTGACAAAAGTTCGCCGCGCGAGTCGTGAAGTGAGCTTTTGCCAAGAACGCACCCAATACACTTCAATATGTCCAAAAAACATGTTTTGGTGCTTTTTGAACTTTTTGATTCCGGTATATTACATCGCACCCACGTGTGGCAACATCGGCATTAATTGACAAAAGTTCGCCGCGCGAGTCGCGAAGTGAGTTTTGTCCAAGAACGCACCCAATACACTCCAATATGTAGAAAAATCAAGTTTTGGTGCTTTTTAAACTTTTTAGTTCCAGTTAAAAACAACGCACCCACGAGTGGCAATATCGGCATTGATTGACAAAAGTTCGCCGCGCGAGTCGCGAAGTGAGGTTTTGCCTAGAACGCACCCAATAAACTCCAATATGTCCAAAAATCATGTTTTGGTGCTTTTTGAACTTTTCGATTCCGGTATATTACATCGCACCCACGTGTGGAAATATCGGCATTAATTGACAAAAGTTCGCCGCGCGAGTCGTGAAGTGAGCTTTTGCCAAGAACGCACCCAATACACTGCAATATGTCCAAAAATCATGTTTTGGTGCTTTTTGAACTTTTTGATTCCGGTATATTACATCGCACCCACGTGTGGAAATATCGGCATTAATTGACAAAAGTTCGCCGCGCGAGTCGTGAAGTGAGCTTTTGCCAAGAACGCACCCAATACACTGCAATATGTCCAAAAATCATGTTTTGGTGCTTTTTGAACTTTTTGATTCCGGTATATTACATCGCACCCACGTGTGGCAATATCGGCATTAATTGACAAAAGTTCGCCGCGCGAGTCGCGAAGTGAGTTTTGTCCAAGAACGCACCCAATACACTCCAATATGGCCAAAAATCATGTTTTGGTGCTTTTTGAACGTTTTCGTTCTGGTGAAAATCAACGCACCCACGAGTGGCAATATCGGCATTTATTGACAAAAGTTCGCCGCGCGAGTCGCGAAGTGAGTTTTTGCCTAGAACGCACCCAATACACTCCAATATGTCCAACAATCATGTTTTGGTGCTTTTTGAACGTTTTCGTTCTGGTTAAAAACAACGCACCCACGAGTGGCAATATAGGCATTAATTGACAAAAGTTCGCCGCGCGAGTCGCGAAGTGAGTTTTTGCCACGAACGCACCTAGTACAGTCCAATATGTCCAAAAATCATGTTTGTTGCTTCTTGAACTTTTTGATTCCGGTATATTACATCGCACCCACGTGTGGCAATATCGGCGTTAAAGTTCGCCCCGCGAGTCGCAAAGTGGGTTTTTTGCCAAGAACTTACCCAATACACTCCAATTTACCAAAAATCATGTTTTGGTGCTTTTTGAACTTTTTGATTCCGGTATATTACATCCCACCCACGTGTGGCAATATCGGCATTAATTGACAAAAGTTCGCCGCGCGAGTCGCGAAGTGAGTTTTTGCCACGAACGCACCCAATACAATCCAATATGTCCAAAAAAAATATTTTGGTGCTTTTTGAACTTTTTGATTCCGGTATATTACATCCCACCCACGTGTGGCAATATCGGCATTAATTGACAAAAGTTCGCCGCGCGAGTCGCGAAGTGAGTTTTGCCTAGAACGCACCCAATACACTCCAATATGTCCAAAAATCATGTTTTGGTGCTTTTTGAACTTTTCGATTCCGGTATATTACATCGCACCCACGTGTGGAAATATCGGCATTAATTGACAAAAGTTCGCCGCGCGAGTCCTGAAGTGAGCTTTTGCCAAGAACGCACCCAATACACTTCAATATGTCCAAAAAACATGTTTTGGTGCTTTTTGAACTTTTTGATTCCGGTATATTACATCGCACCCACGTGTGGCAACATCGGCATTAATTGACAAAAGTTCGCCGCGCGAGTCGTGAAGTGAGCTTTTGCCTAGAACGCACCCAATACACTCCAATATGTCCAAAAATCATGTTTTGGTGCTTTTTGAACTTTTCGATTCCGGTATATTACATCGCACCCACGTGTGGCAATATCGGCATTAATTGACAAAAGTTCGCCGCGCGAGTCGCTGAAGTGAGCTTTTGCCAAGAACGCACCCAATACACTCAATATGTCCAAAAATCATGTTTTGGTGCTTTTTGAACTTTTTGATTCCGGTATATTACATCGCACCCACGTGTGGCAATATCGGCATTAATTGACAAAAGTTCGCCGCGCGAGTCGCTGAAGTGAGCTTTTTGCCAAGAACGCACCCAATACACTGCCAATATGTCCAAAAATCATGTTTTGGTGCTTTTTGAACTTTTTGATTCCGGTATATTACATCGCACCCACGTGTGGCAATATCGGCATTAATTGACAAAAGTTCGCCGCGCGAGTCGCGAAGTGAGTTTTGCCAAGAACGCACCCAATACACTCCAATATGTCCAAAAATCATGTTTTGGTGCTTTTTGAACGTTTTCGATTCTGGTATAATACATACGCACCCACGAGTGGCAATATCGGCATTAATTGACAAAAGTTCGCCGCGCGAGTCGCGAAGTGAGTTTTTGCCTACGAACGCACCCAATACACTCCAATATGTCCAAAAATCATGTTCTGGGTGCTTTTGAACTTTTCGATTCCGGTATATTTACATCGCACCCACGTCGTGCAATATCGGCTTAATTGACAAAAGTTCGCCGCGCGAGTCGCTGAAGTGAGCTTTTTGCCAAGGAACGCACCCATACACTTCCAATATGTCCAAAAAATCATGTTTTGGTGCTTTTGAACTTTTTGATTCGGTATATTACATCGCACCCACGTGTGGCAATATCGGCATTAATTGACAAAAGTTCGCCGCGCGAGTCGCGAAGTGAGTTTTGTCCACGAACGCACCCAATACACTCCAATATGTCAAAAAAAATATTTTGGTGGCTTTTTGAACTTTTTGATTCCGGTATATTACATCCACCCACGTGTGGCAATATCGGCATTAATTGACAAAAGTTCGCCGCGCGAGTCGCGAAGTGAGTTTTGCCTAGAACGCACCCAATACACTCCAATATGTCCAAAAATCATGTTTTGGTGCTTTTTGAACTTTTAGTTCCGGTATATTACATCGCACCCACGTGTGGAAATATCGGCATTAATTGACAAAAGTTCGCCGCGCGAGTCGCGAAGTGAGCTTTTGCCAAGAACGCACCCAATACACTCAATATGTCCAAAAAACATGTTTTGGTGCTTTTTGAACTTTTTGATTCCGGTATATTACATCGCACCCACGTGTGGCAACATCGGCATTAATTGACAAAAGTTCGCCGCGCGAGTCGTGAAGTGAGCTTTTGCCAAGAACGCACCCAATACACTGCAATATGTCCAAAAATCATGTTTTGGTGCTTTTTGAACTTTTTGATTCCGGTATATTACATCGCACCCACGTGTGGCAATATCGGCATTAATTGACAAAAGTTCGCCGCGCGAGTCGCGAAGTGAGTTTTGTCCAAGAACGCACCCAATACACTCCAATATGGCCAAAAATCATGTTTTGGTGCTTTTTGAACGTTTTCGTTCTGGTGAAAATCAACGCACCCACGAGTGGCAATATCGGCATTTATTGACAAAAGTTCGCCGCGCGAGTCGCGAAGTGAGTTTTTGCCTAGAACGCACCCAATACACTCCAATATGTCCAACAATCATGTTTTGGTGCTTTTTGAACGTTTTCGTTCTGGTTAAAAACAACGCACCCACGAGTGGCAATATAGGCATTAATTGACAAAAGTTCGCCGCGCGAGTCGCGAAGTGAGTTTTTGCCACGAACGCACCTAGTACAGTCCAATATGTCCAAAAATCATGTTTCCGTTGCTTCTTGAACTTTTTGATTCCGGTATATTACATCGCACCCACGTGTGGCAATATCGGCATTAAAGTTCGCCCCGCGAGTCGCAAAGTGGGTTTTTTGCCAAGAACTTACCCAATACACTCCAATTTACCAAAAATCATGTTTTGGTGCTTTTTGAACTTTTTGATTCCGGTATATTACATCCCACCCACGTGTGGCAATATCGGCATTAATTGACAAAAGTTCGCCGCGCGAGTCGCGAAGTGAGTTTTTGCCACGAACGCACCCAATACAATCCAATATGTCCAAAAAAAAATATTTTGGTGCTTTTTGAACTTTTTGATTCCGGTATATTACATCCCACCCACGTGTGGCAATATCGGCATTAATTGACAAAAGTTCGCCGCGCGAGTCGCGAAGTGAGTTTTTGCCTAGAACGCACCCAATACACTCCAATATGTCCAAAAATCATGTTCTGGTGCTTTTTGAACTTTTCGATTCCGGTATATTACATCGCACCCACGTCTTGCAATATCGGCATTAATTGACAAAAGTTCGCCGCGCGAGTCGTGAAGTGAGCTTTTGCCAAGAACGCACCCAATACACTTCAATATGTCCAAAAAACATGTTTTGGTGCTTTTTGAACTTTTTGATTCCGGTATATTACATCGCACCCACGTGTGGCAACATCGGCATTAATTGACAAAAGTTCGCCGCGCGAGTCGCGAAGTGAGTTTTGTCCAAGAACGCACCCAATACACTCCAATATGTAGAAAAATCAAGTTTTGGTGCTTTTTAAACTTTTTAGTTCCAGTTAAAAACAACGCACCCACGAGTGGCAATATCGGCATTGATTGACAAAAGTTCGCCGCGCGAGTCGCGAAGTGAGTTTTTGCCTAGAACGCACCCAATAAACTCCAATATGTCCAAAAATCATGTTTTGGTGCTTTTTGAACTTTTCGATTCCGGTATATTACATCGCACCCACGTGTGGAAATATCGGCATTAATTGACAAAAGTTCGCCGCGCGAGTCGTGAAGTGAGCTTTTGCCAAGAACGCACCCAATACACTGCAATATGTCCAAAAATCATGTTTTGGTGCTTTTTGAACTTTTTGATTCCGGTATATTACATCGCACCCACGTGTGGCAATATCGGCATTAATTGACAAAAGTTCGCCGCGCGAGTCGCGAAGTGAGTTTTGTCCAAGAACGCACCCAATACACTCCAATATGGCCAAAAATCATGTTTTGGTGCTTTTTGAACGTTTTCGTTCTGGTGAAAATCAACGCACCCACGAGTGGCAATATCGGCATTTATTGACAAAAGTTCGCCGCGCGAGTCGCGAAGTGAGTTTTTGCCTAGAACGCACCCAATACACTCCAATATGTCCAACAATCATGTTTTGGTGCTTTTTGAACGTTTTCGTTCTGGTTAAAAACAACGCACCCACGAGTGGCAATATAGGCATTAATTGACAAAAGTTCGCCGCGCGAGTCGCGAAGTGAGTTTTTGCCACGAACGCACCTAGTACAGTCCAATATGTCCAAAAATCATGTTTCCTTGCTTCTTGAACTTTTTGATTCCGGTATATTACATCGCACCCACGTGTGGCAATATCGGCATTAAAGTTCGCCCCGCGAGTCGCAAAGTGGGTTTTTTGCCAAGAACTTACCCAATACACTCCAATTTACCAAAAATCATGTTTTGGTGCTTTTTGAACTTTTTGATTCCGGTATATTACATCCCACCCACGTGTGGCAATATCGGCATTAATTGACAAAAGTTCGCCGCGCGAGTCGCGAAGTGAGTTTTTGCCACGAACGCACCCAATACAATCCAATATGTCCAAAAAAAATATTTTGGTGCTTTTTGAACTTTTGATTCCGGTATATTACATCCCACCCACGTGTGGCAATATCGGCATTAATTGACAAAAGTTCGCCGCGCGAGTCGCGAAGTGAGTTTTTGCCTAGAACGCACCCAATACACTCCAATATGTCCAAAAATCATGTTCTGGTGCTTTTTGAACTTTTCGATTCCGGTATATTACATCGCACCCACGTCTTGCAATATCGCATTAATTGACAAAAGTTCGCCGCGCGAGTCGTGAAGTGAGCTTTTGCCAAGAACGCACCCAATACACTTCAATATGTCCAAAAAACATGTTTTGGTGCTTTTTGAACTTTTTGATTCCGGTATATTACATCGCACCCACGTGTGGCAACATCGGCATTAATTGACAAAAGTTCGCCGCGCGAGTCGCGAAGTGAGTTTTGTCCAAGAACGCACCCAATACACTCCAATATGTAGAAAAATCAAGTTTTGGTGCTTTTTAAACTTTTTAGTTCCAGTTAAAAACAACGCACCCACGAGTGGCAATATCGGCATTGATTGACAAAAGTTCGCCGCGCGAGTCGCGAAGTGAGTTTTTGCCTAGAACGCACCCAATAAACTCCAATATGTCCAAAAATCATGTTTTGGTGCTTTTTGAACTTTTCGATTCCGGTATATTACATCGCACCCACGTGTGGAAATATCGGCATTAATTGACAAAAGTTCGCCGCGCGAGTCGTGAAGTGAGCTTTTGCCAAGAACGCACCCAATACACTGCAATATGTCCAAAAATCATGTTTTGGTGCTTTTGAACTTTTTGATTCCGGTATATTACATCGCACCCACGTGTGGCAATATCGGCATTAATTGACAAAAGTTCGCCGCGCGAGTCGCGAAGTGAGTTTTGTCCAAGAACGCACCCAATACACTCCAATATGGCCAAAAATCATGTTTTGGTGCTTTTTGAACGTTTTCGTTCTGGTGAAAATCAACGCACCCACGAGTGGCAATATCGGCATTTATTGACAAAAGTTCGCCGCGCGAGTCGCGAAGTGAGTTTTTGCCTAGAACGCACCCAATACACTCCAATATGTCCAACAATCATGTTTTGGTGCTTTTTGAACGTTTTCGTTCTGGTTAAAAACAACGCACCCACGAGTGGCAATATAGGCATTAATTGACAAAAGTTCGCCGCGCGAGTCGCGAAGTGAGTTTTTGCCACGAACGCACCTAGTACAGTCCAATATGTCCAAAAATCATGTTTCCTTGCTTCTTGAACTTTTTGATTCCGGTATATTACATCGCACCCACGTGTGGCAATATCGGCATTAAAGTTCGCCCCGCGAGTCGCAAAGTGGGTTTTTTGCCAAGAACTTACCCAATACACTCCAATTTACCAAAAATCATGTTTGGTGCTTTTTGAACTTTTTGATTCCGGTATATTACATCCCACCCACGTGTGGCAATATCGGCATTAATTGACAAAAGTTCGCCGCGCGAGTCGCGAAGTGAGTTTTTGCCACGAACGCACCCAATACAATCCAATATGTCCAAAAAAAATATTTTGGTGCTTTTTGAACTTTTTGATTCCGGTATATTACATCCCACCCACGTGTGGCAATATCGGCATTAATTGACAAAAGTTCGCCGCGCGAGTCGCGAAGTGAGTTTTTGCCTAGAACGCACCCAATACACTCCAATATGTCCAAAAATCATGTTCTGGTGCTTTTTGAACTTTTCGATTCCGGTATATTACATCGCACCCACGTCTTGCAATATCGGCATTAATTGACAAAAGTTCGCCGCGCGAGTCGTGAAGTGAGCTTTTGCCAAGAACGCACCCAATACACTTCAATATGTCCAAAAAACATGTTTTGGTGCTTTTTGAACTTTTGATTCCGGTATATTACATCGCACCCACGTGTGGCAACATCGGCATTAATTGACAAAAGTTCGCCGCGCGAGTCGCGAAGTGAGTTTTGTCCAAGAACAGCACCCAATACACTCCAATATGTAGAAAAATCAAGTTTTGGTGCTTTTTAAACTTTTAGTTCCAGTTAAAAACAACGCACCCACGAGTGGCAATATCGGCATTGATTGACAAAAGTTCGCCGCGCGAGTCGCGAAGTGAGTTTTGCCTAGAACGCACCCAATAAACTCCAATATGTCCAAAAATCATGTTTGGTGCTTTTTGAACTTTTCGATTCCGGTATATTACATCGCACCCACGTGTGGAAATATCGGCATTAATTGACAAAAGTTCGCCGCGCGAGTCGTGAAAGTGAGCTTTTGCCAAGAACGCACCCAATACACTGCAATATGTCCAAAAATCATGTTTTGGTGCTTTTTGAACTTTTTGATTCCGGTATAGTTACATCGCACCCACGTGTGGCAATATCGGCATTAATTGGACAAAAGTTCGCCGCGCGAGTCGCGAAGTGAGTTTTGTCCAAGAACGCACCCAATACACTCCAATATGGCCAAAAAATCATTTTTGTCCCCTTTGAACTTTCTTTGGTGCAAATCAACGCCACGTTGCTTTCGGATTAATTACAAAGTCGCCCGAGTGGCGAATGGATTTTTGCAGCGCCCAAATCTAGTCCAAATCTTTTTGGGCTTTTGAACGTTTCTTCTGTTAAAAAACAGCACCCAGTGCAATATGGTTAAATTTGAAAAATTCCCGGGATCGCGAGTAGTTTTGCCACGACATGGTAATCCAATATCCAAAATCATGTTCCTGCTTTTGCTTTTTGACCGTATATTCATCCACCCACTTTGGCAATATCGGCATTTTTAAAATTCCCCGGGTCGCAAAGTGGTTTTGAAAGAATTCCAATACACCCTTTTTACCAAAATATGTTTTTTTTGTTTTTGAACCTATTTTCATCCCCCACGTGTGGCAATATGGGGCATTAATTGACAAAATTTCGCCGCGCGAGTCGGAAGTGATTTTGGGGGGGCCCACAAACGCACCCAAAAACCCAATTTTCAAAAAATTTTTGGGGCTTTTGAACTTTTGATTTTTTTAATTACATCCACCCCGGTGGAAAATTGGTTTTGAAAAAAGCCCCCTGGCAATATTTTTGCCTGGCCCCCTTCCCCCCTTTTAAAAAATCAGCGGTGCTTTTGTTTTTTATTCCAATTTTCGCCCCCGTTTGCAATTGATTTTTAAAAAAAGCGCCCCACCCCTAATAAATTTTCCAAAAGTCCTTTTAATTTTTCCAAAAAAAACAGGGTGCTTTTGAATTTTTGATTTCCGGTTTTCATCGAAAAGGGTTTTGCAACAGGGGCATTAATTCAAATTCCCCCATTTTGGGTTTGATTTTGTCCAAAGAAAGCCCCCAATTCCCAATTTTAAAAAAATAAGTTTTGGGGCTTTTAAATTTTTGCCAGAAAAACAAACCCAATCAAAAATCGGTTTTGTTAAAATTGCCCGGGATCCAAGTGGTTTTTCCCAAACCCCCCAATCCCAAAGTAAAAAAATAGTTTTTGCAACCATTCCTTTTTAAATGCCCCCCCAAATTGGCTTTTTAAAAAGGGGGCCCCGGTTAATATTTTCCAAAACGCCCAAAAACCGAAATTATTCCAAATCTTTTTTTGGCTTTTAAAATTTTTGTTGAAAAAATCCACCCATTGGGGAAAAACGGTTTTAAAAATTTGGGCCCGGGGTTTAATGACTTTTTGAAAAGGGCAAATGGCAAAGTAAAAAACAGTTTGGTTTTTTTTGGCCCCTTTTTTCCTAATTCAACCAGTTGGCTTCCCCCCCTTTATTAAAATTCGCCCCCAGTGGGGCAATGGTTTTTGCCAAAACGCCCCATAATATTGGGCCAAAAAAACATTTTTTGCTTTTTGAATTTTGTTTGGTGTAACCCCCCTGGATTCGGTTTTATTAAAAAAGCCCGGGGACCGCAATGATTTTTGCCGGCCCCCCCCAAATTTTCCAAACCAACAATCATTTTTGGGGGTTTTTTTGCTTTTCGTTTTTTTAAAAAAAGCCCCACGGGGGGGGAATTGGCTTTTAATTGACAAAATTTTCCCGCGCGAGTCGCGAATGATTTTTTGCCAAACGCACCATAACCCAATATGCCCAAAAATCATGTTTGTTGCTTTTGAACTTTTTGTTGGTTAAAAGCCCCCACGGTGGCAATATGGCTTTAAAAAGTTCGCCCCGCGAGTCGCAAAGTGGGTTTTTCCCAGAACCCCCAAAATCCAATTTCCAAAAATCATTTTTTGGTGCTTTTGAACTTTTTGATTCCCGGTATATACATCCCCCCCAGTGTGGCAATATGGGCTTTAAATTGCCAAAAGTTCCCCCGGGGTGGGGGTTTTTTTTTCCCAACCCCCCAATTACAAAAATATGTTTTTTGGGGCTTTTAAATTTTTGTTTTAAATTTCACCCCCCAGGTTGGAAATATGGCAAATTGCAAAAGCCCCGGGAGTGGAAGGGACCAAACCCACCAATACAAAAAATATTTTTCTTTTGGGGTTTTTTTTCTTTTCACCCCAATTTTCATCGCAAGGGGGAAAATTGGGCAAATTGAAAAAATTCCCCGGCACAATTTTTTTTCCAAAGCAAATCCTTCTTGTAAAAAATTTTTTTGGGTTTTTTGAACTTTTTGATTCGGATTTTAAAAATTTCGCCCCAGTGGGGAAATGGCTTTTCAAAAGCCCCCGCACTAATATTTTCCAAAAAAAATTGCTTTTGCCAAAAATCGTTTTTTTTTTAACTTTTAAAATTCCTAATAAAATCGCACCCACGGGGAATTTTGGCAAAGACAAAAACCCCAAATGGAAAATATTTTTGCCCAAAAACCCCCCAAAAACACCCAAATGGCCAAAAACATGTTGGGGCGCGCGGGTGAAAAAAAACCCCAAAGGGGGCAATACCCCTTTTTATGCAAAACCCCCAGTGGGGGGGGTTTTTGATCGCCCCTAATAAATTGCCAAAAAACGTTTTTGGGCTTTTTTGAATTTTCGGGTTAAAAAACCGCCCCAGAGGGCCCAATAAGGAATTATTCAAAACCCCGGGGGTGCTGATTTTTGCCAAACGCCCAGTGCCAATTTTCCAAAAAATCATTTTGGGCCGGGAATTTTTGTTCCGGAAAACCAAAACCCACTTCAAATGGCAAAAAAGTTGGCTGAAAGGGTTTTTTTTGAAAAACCCAAAAAAACTTTAAAAAATCTTTTTTGGGCTTTTGAATTTTTTGCCTAAACCCCACCCATTGGGGGCAAACCATTTTGAAAAAGTTGCCGCCGGTAAAGGGGGCCAGAAACCCCCCAAATAAACCAAATGAAAAAAAAATTTTTGGGGTTTTTTGAATTTTTGCCGGAATTACTCCCCCCAGGGAAAATTTCGGCATTTTGACGTTCCCGGGAAATCCCAAAGGGTTTTTGCAAACCCCCCCAAAATCCCCAAAGTCAAAAAATAGGGTTTGGGGGAATTTTTCATTCCTTAATTAACCAAACCCAGTTTTCTTGATTTTTGACAAAATTCCCCCAGTGTGAATGGCTTTGCAAAAACGCCCCAAAAATTTAAAAACCCCCCAAAAAACATTTTTGGTCAAAAATTTTTTGTTGGTTTAAAAATCCAATAAACAGGGGCATTAATAAAAAATTCCCCGCGCGAGCGCGAAGTGATTTTTCCCCAAGAACGAAACCAATACACTCCAATATTAAAAAATAAAGTTTGGTGTTTTTAAATTTTTTATTCCCCGTTAAAAAAAACGCCCCCCGGGTGGCAATATGGGCATTTTTTTTTTGGAAAATTGGGTTTTCCCCGGGGCCAAATTTTGCCAAAAAAATTCCTTCCCCAAAATCGTTTTTGCTTTTAAACCCGTTTTTTTCCCCCGGGGAATATTTTTAAAACGCCCCCCATTAAAATTGGAAATTTAAAAATTTCCCCCCACTAAGTTTTTTAAAACCCCCCAAATACATAATAGGGTAAAAATCTTTTTGGGGGGTTTTAAATTTTGTTGGAAAATCCCCCCCAGGTCAAACCATTTTTGGTTGCCCCGAGTCCGGTATTTTGCCAAAACCCCCCAAATACCTCCAAATCCCCAAAATATGTTTGGGTTTTTTGAACGCTTCTTGAAATAAAAACCCCAGGGGGGGTTTTGGTTTTTATTCAAAATTCCCCCCCGGGGGTTGCAATAGTTTTTGCCAAAGCCCCCCCAGTCCCCAATATTTTTTGGGTCGAACTTTCGTTTGGAAAAACAGGGGGGCTTAGGTTTTGAAATTTTCGCCCCGAGTGCAATTGGTTTTTGACAAAGTAACGCCAAAAGCCCCAAAATAGTTTTTCCCTTTTTTAAAACTTTTATTCCTATTTAACGAAAAGGGTTAATTCGTTTTAAACGCCCCCCGAGTGCAAATGGGTTTTTTCCCCAAAATTCCCAAACCCCCTTTTCCCAAAAATATTTTTGGGGCGAACTTTTGACCTTTTTTAAATCCCCCCCCGTTGGCTTTTCCCCTTTTGACAAAATTCCCCGCACCGGGATTTTTGAAACGCAAATCCCCTAGCCCAAAAAAAATTTTTGGTGCGAATTTTTTATTCCAATTACCCCACCCAGTTGCTTGGGGCTTTTTGAAAAAATTCCCCGGTGCAAGGGGATTTGCAAACCCCCCACCCCAAATATTTCAAAAAACGCCTTTTTTTTAATTTTTCATTCCAATACTCCCCCAACTTAATTCGGATAATTAAAAAATTCCCCCGGGCTAAGGATTTTGCCAAAACCCCCAAAACCCAATATTCAAAAAAAAACATTTTTTGGGTCAATTTTTGTTCGGTTTTAAAATCCACCCGTTAAACCCGGGGCTTAATTTGGGCAAAATTCCCCCCCAAAGTCCGGGGATTTTTGAAGAACCCCCAAACCCCAATATTGGGAAAAAAATTTTTGGTGCTTTTAAAACTTTTTATTCCGTTAAAAAAACGCACCCACGGTGGAAAATGGGTTTATGACAAAAGTTCGCCGCGCGAGTCGCGAAGTGAGTTTTTGCCTAGAACGCACCCAATAAACTCCAATATGTCCAAAAATCATGTTTTGGTGCTTTTGAACTTTTCGATTCCGGTATATTACATCGCACCCACGTGTGGAAATATCGGCATTAATTGACAAAAGTTCGCCGCGCGAGTCGTGAAGTGAGCTTTTGCCAAGAACGCACCCAATACACTGCAATATGTCCAAAAAATCATGTTTTGGTGCTTTTTGAACTTTTTGATTCCGGTATATTACATCGCACCCACGTGTGGAAATATCGGCATTAATTGACAAAAGTTCGCCGCGCGAGTCGTGAAGTGAGCTTTTGCCAAGAACGCACCCAATACAGTGCAATATGTCCAAAAATCATGTTTTGGTGCTTTTTGAACTTTTTGATTCCGGTATATTACATCGCACCCACGTGTGGCAATATCGGCATTAATTGACAAAAGTTCGCCGCGCGAGTCGCGAAGTGAGTTTTGTCCAAGAACGCACCCAATACACTCCAATATGGCCAAAAATCATGTTTTGGTGCTTTTTGAACGTTTTCGTTCTGGTGAAAATCAACGCACCCACGAGTGGCAATATCGGCATTTATTGACAAAAGTTCGCCGCGCGAGTCGCGAAGTGAGTTTTTGCCTAGAACGCACCCAATACACTCCAATATGTCCAACAATCATGTTTTGGTGCTTTTTGAACGTTTTCGTTCTGGTTAAAAACAACGCACCCACGAGTGGCAATATAGGCATTAATTGACAAAAGTTCGCCGCGCGAGTCGCGAAGTGAGTTTTTGCCACGAACGCACCTAGTACAGTCCAATATGTCCAAAAATCATGTTTCGTTGCTTCTTGAACTTTTGATTCCGGTATATTACATCGCACCCACGTGTGGCAATATCGGCATTAAAGTTCGCCCCGCGAGTCGCAAAGTGGGTTTTTTGCCAAGAACTTACCCAATACACTCCAATTTACCAAAAATCATGTTTTGGTGCTTTTTGAACTTTTTGATTCCGGTATATTACATCCCACCCACGTGTGGCAATATCGGCATTAATTGACAAAAGTTCGCCGCGCGAGTCGCGAAGTGAGTTTTTGCCACGAACGCACCCAATACAATCCAATATGTCCAAAAAAAAATATTTTGGTGCTTTTTGAACTTTTTGATTCCGGTATATTACATCCCACCCACGTGTGGCAATATCGGCATTAATTGACAAAAGTTCGCCGCGCGAGTCGCGAAGTGAGTTTTTGCCTAGAACGCACCCAATACACTCCAATATGTCCAAAAAATCATGTTCTGGTGCTTTTTGAACTTTTCGATTCCGGTATATTACATCGCACCCACGTCTTGCAATATCGGCATTAATTGACAAAAGTTCGCCGCGCGAGTCGTGAAGTGAGCTTTTGCCAAGAACGCACCCAATACACTTCAATATGTCCAAAAAACATGTTTTGGTGCTTTTTGAACTTTTTGATTCCGGTATATTACATCGCACCCACGTGTGGCAACATCGGCATTAATTGACAAAAGTTCGCCGCGCGAGTCGCGAAGTGAGTTTTGTCCAAGAACGCACCCAATACACTCCAATATGTAGAAAAATCAAGTTTTGGTGCTTTTAAACTTTTTAGTTCCAGTTAAAAACAACGCACCCACGAGTGGCAATATCGGCATTGATTGACAAAAGTTCGCCGCGCGAGTCGCGAAGTGAGTTTTTGCCTAGAACGCACCCAATAAACTCCAATATGTCCAAAAATCATGTTTTGGTGCTTTTTGAACTTTCGATTCCGGTATATTACATCGCACCCACGTGTGGAAATATCGGCATTAATTGACAAAAGTTCGCCGCGCGAGTCGTGAAGTGAGCTTTTGCCAAGAACGCACCCAATACACTGCAATATGTCCAAAAATCATGTTTTGGTGCTTTTGAACTTTTTGATTCCGGTATATTACATCGCACCCACGTGTGGCAATATCGGCATTAATTGACAAAAGTTCGCCGACGCGAGTCGCTGAAGTGAGTTTTGTCCAAGAACGCACCCAATACACTCCAATATGGCCAAAAATCATGTTTTGGTGCTTTTTGAACGTTTTCGTTCTGGTGAAAATCAACGCACCCACGAGTGGCAATATCGGCATTTATTGACAAAAGTTCGCCGCGCGAGTCGCGAAGTGAGTTTTTGCCTAGAACGCACCCAATACACTCCAATATGTCCAACAATCATGTTTTGGTGCTTTTGAACGTTTTCGTTCTGGTTAAAAACAACGCACCCACGAGTGGCAATATAGGCATTAATTGACAAAAGTTTCGCCGCGCGAGTCGCGAAGTGAGTTTTTGCCACGAATCGCACCTAGTACAGTCCAATATGTCCACAAATCATGTTTCGTTGCTTCTTGAACTTTTTGATTCCGGTATATTACATCGCACCCACGTGTGGCAATATCGGCATTAAAGTTCGCCCCGCGAGTCGCAAAGTGGGTTTTTTTGCCAAGAACTTACCCAATACACTCCAATTTACCAAAAATCATGTTTTGGTGCTTTTTGAACTTTTTGTAAAGTTAACGCACTCAACTTTTTGCGAATCGGCATTATGACCAAAGTTCGCCGCGCAGTTGAAGTGTTTTGTTGCCTAAACGCACCCAATAACTCCAATTCAAAAATCATGTTTTGGTGCTTTTTGAACTTTTGATTCCGGATATTACATCGCACCCACGTGTGGAATATCGGCTATTGAAAATTCGCCCCGCGATCGAAGTGAGTTTTGCCAAGAACGACCCATACATCAATTTACCAAAAATCATGTTTTGGCTTTTTGAACTTTTGATTCGGTAATATCCACCCAGTTGGTGTTTTGCAAATCGCATTATTTGACAAAGTTGCGCGCGAGTCGCAATGATTTTGCCAAACGCACCCATTGCATGTCAATAAATTTTTGGTCTTTTTGAACCTTTTCTTACGATATAACACACCAGTGTTGGCATATCGCATTATTGCAAAATCGCACCCAGTCCAATGCATTTTTGCTAGCGCCCTAATCATTTTGCCAAAAATCGATGTTTTGGTGCTTTTGAACTTTTGATTCCGGTATATACATCGCACCCACGGGTGGCAATATCGGCATTAATTGACAAAAGTTCGCACGCGCGAGTCGCGAAGTGAGTTTTGCCACGAACGCACCCAGATACACATCCAATATGTACCAAAAAATCATGTTTGGTGCTTTTGAACTTTTTGATTCCGGTATATTACATACACGCCCCACGTGTGGCAATATCGGCATTAATTGACAAAAGTTCGCCGCGCGAGTCGCGAAGTGAGTTTTTGCCTAGAACGCTACCCAATACACTCCAATATGTACAAAAAATCATGTTTTGGTGCTTTTGAACTTTTCGATTCCGGTATATTACATCGCACCCACGTGTGGCAAATATCGGCATTAATTGACAAAAGTTCGCACGCGCGAGTCGCGAAGTGAGCTTTTGCCAAGAACGCACACAATACACTCAATATGTCCAAAAAATCATGTTTGGTGCTTTTTGAACTTTTTGATTCCGGTATATTACATCGCACCCACGTGTGGCAATATCGGCATTAATTGACAAAAGTTCGCCGCGCGAGTCGCGAAGTGAGCTTTTGCCAAGAACGCACCCAATACACTCATATGTCCAAAAATCATGTTTGGTGCTTTTTGAACTTTCATTCCGTATATTCATCACCCACGTTGCGCAAATCGGCTTGATTGAAAAATTCGCCGCGCAGTCGCATGATTTTGCCAAAATCCAATAAACTCATTGTGCCATAAATATGTTTCGGTGTTTTTGAACGTTATTCGCTTTGACAACATTCGCACCCACGGTGGAATATTTTGCCAAGAACAATTCCACGCGCATAGTCGAAATAGTTTTGTGTTTATTTAGATCGAATCACGCACCACATGCAATCGAATATGCAAAATTCAGTTTAGTGCTTTAATTTTTCGGTACAAAAACACTCCAATTGCCAAAATATGTTTGGCTTATTGACAAATTCGTCCGTGTACAGCCCAGTTTTTTGCCACGAATGCACATAGTCGGCGAATAGTCCAAAAATCATTTTCCTTGCTTCTTGAACTTTTTGATTCCGGTTTATATCGACACTTGTGGCATATCGGCATTAAAGTTCGCACGCAAGTCGCAAGTGCGATTTTTTGCCAGAATTACGCCAATACACCCAATTCCAAAATCATGTTTTGGTGCTTTTTGAACTTTTTGATTCCGTATATTAATCCCACCCACGTGTGGCAATATCGGCTTATTGCAAAGTTCGCCCGCGAGTCGCAAAGTGAGTTTTTGCCAATTCCGAAATTACCATATCCATTGTCAACAAAAATTTATCGCTTTTTGAACATTTTTGACTCCGGTAATTACTCAACCCACGTGTGCAATATCGTTAATTGCCAAAATCCATCCGGTTCGAATGAGTTTTTGCTAGACTCTATAACTCAATTTCCAAAGTTGCAAGTTCGGGCATTTTTTTTGAAAATTTTCGATCGATTATCGCACCAGTTTTGCAAATATTTCAAATTTCCAAAATTTCTGAGTGCTTTGCGATTGCATTACCCAAATTCCCCAATTCAATATTTTTGCTTTTGACTGACCGTAATTCAATACCACCATGCATCGGATTATTGACATAGTTCGTGCAGTCGCCGTTTTCAGACCACCAATAATTCCAAATAAGTCCAACAGTTGGTGATTTTTGAACTTTCTTCCATCAACATTCCAAACAGTTTTGGAAATTTGCTTTTGTAAGTTTTTCACGACCCAGGTTTGCAATACGCACCAATAACAAAAGTCCAATTCGATTTGGTTTTGTACTTTTCATCCGGAATACTCCACTTGTGAAAAATTTTCGGTGTTTTGAAAAATTTTCGTGCGTCGGAAATTTTTCAAGAAGCACCCATAACATCAATTTTTCAAAAAGTCTTTTTTGGGCTTCAACGTTTGTTTTCCTAATACACTACCCAATTTGCAATATGCTTTTGCAAATTCCGCCCCGTCGGAAATAGTTTTACCAGACGCACCCAATCATTGCATATGCAAAATCAGTTTGGGCTTTTGAACTTTTTGTTCCGGTATATTCCATTCACACCACGTGCAATATCGGCATTAATTGGAAATTTCGCCGCTTTTGTTCGAAGTGAGTTTTCCACCCCCAATGTGACAACCATTATGAAAATTGGCTTTTTAAGTTTTGTCTTGACCCATTTGTCCCAAACATAAATTGCTCGGTCAATTTTTGGTTTCTTTGAACTCAATTCGTAGACAAGCATTTGAGTTTTATTCCATTGTAAAATTCACCGCAGTATCGGCAATTGATTTTCTAATACGAACCAATCCCGATTTCCAAAATATATTGTAGCTTCTAAATTTAATCGGTATTTATCTTTTGCGTGTTTTATTCCGAATTCCCCAACAGTGTTTGTTTTGCAATTCCCCGGAGTTCTTTCAAAACTTACCAATATTCAAATGTTTTTTTACAAAATTTTTAGTTGGTTTTATTCCACCAGACCCATACATCGGCATTATGAAAATTGCTTGGCTTTTGAATTTTTACGAATCCCACCAATCAATTGTGCCAAAAAATATTTGTTGCTTTAATTTCGCATTCGGTATTTCTTCACCCACGTGGCAATATCCATATAAATGTCAAATTTGCTGTTATTAATTTCTTCCGTCTACTCCAATCCATGTGAAATCATTTTTGTCATTTTGACTTCGTGTTCCGGATATTCTCGACCCACTCTGCATATCGTATTCAAAATTGCCGGCGTCGAATGTAGGATTTTATGCAAACCCCTTTAATATCGTCCAAAAACATGTTTGGCTTTAATTGTAATGACATTTTGCCAACCCGTGCAAATCGGCATAATAAAAATTTTCGCGCTTGTCTTTGATTTTTCCACGAGCACCCATACATGCACCATCGGTAGAAAAACAAGTTTTGGCTGTTCAAAGTGTTTTGCCTTAAAAAACGCACCCAGAGTGCAATCGGATTAATCAAAATTCGGGCTTTTGGATGGTTTTGTCGCACCCAAACCCCAATATGCAATAATTGAAAGTTTTTTGGAACTTTCGATTCCGGTTTGAACTTTTTTGATTTCCGATATTACAAAAATCGCAAGCCCCCGTGTGGAAATATCGGGCATTAATTGACAAGTTCGCCGCGCGAGATCGTGAAGGGGTGAGCTTTTTGCCAAGAAACGCACCCAATGACACGTGCAATATGTCCAAAAAATCATGTTTTTGGTGCTTTTTGAACTTTTTGATTCCGGTATATTACATCGCACCCACGTGTGGCAATATCGGCATTAATTGACAAAAGTTCGCCGCGCGAGTCGCGAAGTGAGTTTTGTCCAAGAACGCACCCAATACACTCCAATATGGCCAAAAATCATGTTTTGGTGCTTTTTGAACGTTTTCGTTCTGGTGAAAATCAACGCACCCACGAGTGGCAATATCGGCATTTATTGACAAAAGTTCGCCGCGCGAGTCGCGAAGTGAGTTTTTGCCTAGAACGCACCCAATACACTCCAATATGTCCAACAATCATGTTTTGGTGCTTTTTGAACGTTTTCGTTCTGGTTAAAAACAACGCACCCACGAGTGGCAATATAGGCATTAATTGACAAAAGTTCGCCGCGCGAGTCGCGAAGTGAGTTTTTGCCACGAACGCACCTAGTACAGTCCAATATGTCCAAAAATCATGTTTCGTTGCTTCTTGAACTTTTTGATTCCGGTATATTACATCGCACCCACGTGTGGCAATATCGGCATTAAAGTTCGCCCCGCGAGTCGCAAAGTGGGTTTTTTGCCAAGAACTTACCCAATACACTCCAATTTACCAAAAATCATGTTTTGGTGCTTTTTGAACTTTTTGATTCCGGTATATTACATCCCACCCACGTGTGGCAATATCGGCATTAATTGACAAAAGTTCGCCGCGCGAGTCGCGAAGTGAGTTTTTGCCACGAACGCACCCAATACAATCCAATATGTCCAAAAAAAATATTTTGGTGCTTTTTGAACTTTTTGATTCCGGTATATTACATCCCACCCACGTGTGGCAATATCGGCATTAATTGACAAAAGTTCGCCGCGCGAGTCGCGAAGTGAGTTTTTGCCTAGAACGCACCCAATACACTCCAATATGTCCAAAAATCATGTTCTGGTGCTTTTTGAACTTTTCGATTCCGGTATATTACATCGCACCCACGTCTTGCAATATCGGCATTAATTGACAAAAGTTCGCCGCGCGAGTCGTGAAGTGAGCTTTTGCCAAGAACGCACCCAATACACTTCAATATGTCCAAAAAACATGTTTTGGTGCTTTTTGAACTTTTTGATTCCGGTATATTACATCGCACCCACGTGTGGCAACATCGGCATTAATTGACAAAAGTTCGCCGCGCGAGTCGCGAAGTGAGTTTTGTCCAAGAACGCACCCAATACACTCCAATATGTAGAAAAATCAAGTTTTGGTGCTTTTTAAACTTTTTAGTTCCAGTTAAAAACAACGCACCCACGAGTGGCAATATCGGCATTGATTGACAAAAGTTCGCCGCGCGAGTCGCGAAGTGAGTTTTTGCCTAGAACGCACCCAATAAACTCCAATATGTCCAAAAATCATGTTTTGGTGCTTTTTGAACTTTTCGATTCCGGTATATTACATCGCACCCACGTGTGGAAATATCGGCATTAATTGACAAAAGTTCGCCGCGCGAGTCGTGAAGTGAGCTTTTGCCAAGAACGCACCCAATACACTGCAATATGTCCAAAAATCATGTTTTGGTGCTTTTTGAACTTTTTGATTCCGGTATATTACATCGCACCCACGTGTGGCAATATCGGCATTAATTGACAAAAGTTCGCCGCGCGAGTCGCGAAGTGAGTTTTGTCCAAGAACGCACCCAATACACTCCAATATGGCCAAAAATCATGTTTTGGTGCTTTTTGAACGTTTTCGTTCTGGTGAAAATCAACGCACCCACGAGTGGCAATATCGGCATTTATTGACAAAAGTTCGCCGCGCGAGTCGCGAAGTGAGTTTTTGCCTAGAACGCACCCAATACACTCCAATATGTCCAACAATCATGTTTTGGTGCTTTTTGAACGTTTTCGTTCTGGTTAAAAACAACGCACCCACGAGTGGCAATATAGGCATTAATTGACAAAAGTTCGCCGCGCGAGTCGCGAAGTGAGTTTTTGCCACGAACGCACCTAGTACAGTCCAATATGTCCAAAAATCATGTTTCGTTGCTTCTTGAACTTTTTGATTCCGGTATATTACATCGCACCCACGTGTGGCAATATCGGCATTAAAGTTCGCCCCGCGAGTCGCAAAGTGGGTTTTTTGCCAAGAACTTACCCAATACACTCCAATTTACCAAAAATCATGTTTTGGTGCTTTTTGAACTTTTTGATTCCGGTATATTACATCCCACCCACGTGTGGCAATATCGGCATTAATTGACAAAAGTTCGCCGCGCGAGTCGCGAAGTGAGTTTTTGCCACGAACGCACCCAATAC
This sequence comes from Oryza rufipogon, assembly GCA_023541355.1. NCBI lineage: Eukaryota > Viridiplantae > Streptophyta > Magnoliopsida > Poales > Poaceae > Oryza > Oryza rufipogon. The sequence goes on along the minus strand of CM042205.1, from coordinate 22,738,555 downwards.
AATCCAATATGTCCAAAAAAAATATTTTGGTGCTTTTTGAACTTTTTGATTCCGGTATATTACATCCCACCCACGTGTGGCAATATCGGCATTAATTGACAAAAGTTCGCCGCGCGAGTCGCGAAGTGAGTTTTTGCCTAGAACGCACCCAATACACTCCAATATGTCCAAAAATCATGTTCTGGTGCTTTTTGAACTTTTCGATTCCGGTATATTACATCGCACCCACGTCTTGCAATATCGGCATTAATTGACAAAAGTTCGCCGCGCGAGTCGTGAAGTGAGCTTTTGCCAAGAACGCACCCAATACACTTCAATATGTCCAAAAAACATGTTTTGGTGCTTTTTGAACTTTTTGATTCCGGTATATTACATCGCACCCACGTGTGGCAACATCGGCATTAATTGACAAAAGTTCGCCGCGCGAGTCGCGAAGTGAGTTTTGTCCAAGAACGCACCCAATACACTCCAATATGTAGAAAAATCAAGTTTTGGTGCTTTTTAAACTTTTTAGTTCCAGTTAAAAACAACGCACCCACGAGTGGCAATATCGGCATTGATTGACAAAAGTTCGCCGCGCGAGTCGCGAAGTGAGTTTTTGCCTAGAACGCACCCAATAAACTCCAATATGTCCAAAAATCATGTTTTGGTGCTTTTTGAACTTTTCGATTCCGGTATATTACATCGCACCCACGTGTGGAAATATCGGCATTAATTGACAAAAGTTCGCCGCGCGAGTCGTGAAGTGAGCTTTTGCCAAGAACGCACCCAATACACTGCAATATGTCCAAAAATCATGTTTTGGTGCTTTTTGAACTTTTTGATTCCGGTATATTACATCGCACCCACGTGTGGCAATATCGGCATTAATTGACAAAAGTTCGCCGCGCGAGTCGCGAAGTGAGTTTTGTCCAAGAACGCACCCAATACACTCCAATATGGCCAAAAATCATGTTTTGGTGCTTTTTGAACGTTTTCGTTCTGGTGAAAATCAACGCACCCACGAGTGGCAATATCGGCATTTATTGACAAAAGTTCGCCGCGCGAGTCGCGAAGTGAGTTTTTGCCTAGAACGCACCCAATACACTCCAATATGTCCAACAATCATGTTTTGGTGCTTTTTGAACGTTTTCGTTCTGGTTAAAAACAACGCACCCACGAGTGGCAATATCGGCATTAATTGACAAAAGTTCGCCGCGCGAGTCGCGAAGTGAGTTTTTGCCACGAACGCACCCAATACACTCCAATATGTCCAAAAATCATGTTTTGGTGCTTTTTGAACTTTTTGATTCCGGTATATTACATCGCACCCACGTGTGGCAATATCGGCATTAATTGACAAAAGTTCGCCGCGCGAGTCGCGAAGTGAGTTTTTGCCAAGAACGCACCCAATACACTCCAATATGTCCAAAAATCATGTTTGGTGCTTTTTGAACTTTTTGATTCCGGTATATTACATCGCACCCACGTGTGGCAATATCGGCATTAATTGACAAAAGTTCGCCGCGCGAGTCGCGAAGTGAGTTTTTGCCAAGAACGCACCCAATACACTCCAATATGTCCAAAAAATCATGTTTTGGTGCTTTTTGAACTTTTTGATTCCGGTATATTACATCGCCACCCACGTGTGGCAATATCGGCATTAATTGACAAAAGTTCGCCGCGCGAGTCGCGAAGTGAGTTTTTGCCAAGAACGCACCCAATACACTCCAATATGTCCAAAAATCAATGTTTTGGTGCTTTTTGAACTTTTCGATTCCGGTATATTAACATCGCACCCACGTGTGGCAATATCGGCATTAATTGACAAAAGTTCGCCGCGCGAGTCGCTGAAGTGAGCTTTTGCCTAGAACGCACCCAATACACTCAATATGTCCAAAAATCATGTTTTGGTGCTTTTTGAACTTTTCGATTCCGGTATATTACATCGCACCCACGTGTGGAAATATCGGCATTAATTGACAAAAGTTCGCCGCGCGAGTCGTGAAGTGAGCTTTTGCCAAGAACGCACCCAATACACTGCAATATGTCCAAAAATCATGTTTTGGTGCTTTTTGAACTTTTTGATTCCGGTATATTACATCGCACCCACGTGTGGCAATATCGGCATTAATTGACAAAAGTTCGCCGCGCGAGTCGCGAAGTGAGTTTTGTCCAAGAACGCACCCAATACACTCCAATATGGCCAAAAATCATGTTTTGGTGCTTTTTGAACGTTTTCGTTCTGGTGAAAATCAACGCACCCACGAGTGGCAATATCGGCATTTATTGACAAAAGTTCGCCGCGCGAGTCGCGAAGTGAGTTTTTGCCTAGAACGCACCCAATACACTCCAATATGTCCAACAATCATGTTTTGGTGCTTTTTGAACGTTTTCGTTCTGGTTAAAAACAACGCACCCACGAGTGGCAATATAGGCATTAATTGACAAAAGTTCGCCGCGCGAGTCGCGAAGTGAGTTTTTGCCACGAACGCACCTAGTACAGTCCAATATGTCCAAAAATCATGTTTCGTTGCTTCTTGAACTTTTTGATTCCGGTATATTACATCGCACCCACGTGTGGCAATATCGGCATTAAAGTTCGCCCCGCGAGTCGCAAAGTGGGTTTTTTGCCAAGAACTTACCCAATACACTCCAATTTACCAAAAATCATGTTTTGGTGCTTTTTGAACTTTTTGATTCCGGTATATTACATCCCACCCACGTGTGGCAATATCGGCATTAATTGACAAAAGTTCGCCGCGCGAGTCGCGAAGTGAGTTTTTGCCACGAACGCACCCAATACAATCCAATATGTCCAAAAAAAATATTTTGGTGCTTTTTGAACTTTTTGATTCCGGTATATTACATCCCACCCACGTGTGGCAATATCGGCATTAATTGACAAAAGTTCGCCGCGCGAGTCGCGAAGTGAGTTTTTGCCTAGAACGCACCCAATACACTCCAATATGTCCAAAAATCATGTTCTGGTGCTTTTTGAACTTTTCGATTCCGGTATATTACATCGCACCCACGTCTTGCAATATCGGCATTAATTGACAAAAGTTCGCCGCGCGAGTCGTGAAGTGAGCTTTTGCCAAGAACGCACCCAATACACTTCAATATGTCCAAAAAACATGTTTTGGTGCTTTTTGAACTTTTTGATTCCGGTATATTACATCGCACCCACGTGTGGCAACATCGGCATTAATTGACAAAAGTTCGCCGCGCGAGTCGCGAAGTGAGTTTTGTCCAAGAACGCACCCAATACACTCCAATATGTAGAAAAATCAAGTTTTGGTGCTTTTTAAACTTTTTAGTTCCAGTTAAAAACAACGCACCCACGAGTGGCAATATCGGCATTGATTGACAAAAGTTCGCCGCGCGAGTCGCGAAGTGAGTTTTTGCCTAGAACGCACCCAATAAACTCCAATATGTCCAAAAATCATGTTTTGGTGCTTTTTGAACTTTTCGATTCCGGTATATTACATCGCACCCACGTGTGGAAATATCGGCATTAATTGACAAAAGTTCGCCGCGCGAGTCGTGAAGTGAGCTTTTGCCAAGAACGCACCCAATACACTGCAATATGTCCAAAAATCATGTTTTGGTGCTTTTTGAACTTTTTGATTCCGGTATATTACATCGCACCCACGTGTGGCAATATCGGCATTAATTGACAAAAGTTCGCCGCGCGAGTCGCGAAGTGAGTTTTGTCCAAGAACGCACCCAATACACTCCAATATGGCCAAAAATCATGTTTTGGTGCTTTTTGAACGTTTTCGTTCTGGTGAAAATCAACGCACCCACGAGTGGCAATATCGGCATTTATTGACAAAAGTTCGCCGCGCGAGTCGCGAAGTGAGTTTTTGCCTAGAACGCACCCAATACACTCCAATATGTCCAACAATCATGTTTTGGTGCTTTTTGAACGTTTTCGTTCTGGTTAAAAACAACGCACCCACGAGTGGCAATATAGGCATTAATTGACAAAAGTTCGCCGCGCGAGTCGCGAAGTGAGTTTTTGCCACGAACGCACCTAGTACAGTCCAATATGTCCAAAAATCATGTTTCGTTGCTTCTTGAACTTTTTGATTCCGGTATATTACATCGCACCCACGTGTGGCAATATCGGCATTAAAGTTCGCCCCGCGAGTCGCAAAGTGGGTTTTTTGCCAAGAACTTACCCAATACACTCCAATTTACCAAAAATCATGTTTTGGTGCTTTTTGAACTTTTTGATTCCGGTATATTACATCCCACCCACGTGTGGCAATATCGGCATTAATTGACAAAAGTTCGCCGCGCGAGTCGCGAAGTGAGTTTTTGCCACGAACGCACCCAATACAATCCAATATGTCCAAAAAAAATATTTTGGTGCTTTTTGAACTTTTTGATTCCGGTATATTACATCCCACCCACGTGTGGCAATATCGGCATTAATTGACAAAAGTTCGCCGCGCGAGTCGCGAAGTGAGTTTTTGCCTAGAAACGCACCCAAATACACTCCATATGTCCAAAAATCATGTTCTGGTGCGTTTTGAACTTTTCGATTCCGGTATATTACATCGCACCCACGTCTTGCAATATCGGCATTAATTGACAAAAAGTTCGCTCGCGCGAGTCGTGAAGTGAGCTTTTGCCAAGAACGCACCCAATACACTTCAATATGTCCAAAAAACATGTTTGGTGCTTTTTGAACTTTTTGATTCCGTAATATTACATCGCACCCACGTGTTGGCAACATCGGCATTAATTGACAAAAGTTCGCCGCGCGAGTCGCGAAGTGAGTTAAGTTTCCAGTCATTAAAATCCAACCCACAATCAATATGTATTCAAATTTGTCTCGTATCCATTGGTTTTGCAAACCAATTGAAATCGATGTCAAAATTGTACGGCTTTCACTCATTTCCAAAGCATAACTCATCTAATTATTTTGATTTTAAATTGCCCGGTCTAATGCCTTGAAAACGCCAATAACGATTCCAAAACAGTTGGTGTTTTTGTTTTGATCCGTATATTCATTGCCAAACATTGGTTTTTGAAATTTTCAGTCGCGAGTATTTGCCAGAGCCAATACGCTAATATGCAAAATCAGTTTTGGGTTTTTGACTTTTCGTTATAAAACAAACCCAATGTTGGCATTTATGCAAAAGTTCGCGGAGTCGCCGAGGGATTTTGATATAAATCAAACCATGCATCAATTTTCCAAATCTCGTCCTTAATTTCAACGTTATGAAATTGCCCGTTTTGATTGGTACATAACGACAGATTGCATATCAAATCTTTGGCCATATTCCTTTTACCTAATATCCAAAAACTTAGGCATTTTTTGAACTTTTTGTTCCGGATATTACATCGCACCTTTGGCAAATCGCATTAATAATTGCCCGCGAGTCGCAAGTGGTTTTTGCCAAGAATTACCCAATACAACTCCAATTTGACAAAATCAGTTTTGTGCTTTTTAAACTTTTTTCCTTAAACTACTTTGCCCAATACAAATTCGACAATCGTTTGCCAAGGTTTTTTTTCAAGTCCGAAGTGTTTTCAAAACAATTCAACCAATATTCACTTTTAATTTGTCCGTGATTTCGTCCGTTTGCAATTTTCACTTGCAATATCGCATAATGGCAAATTTTTGCCTAATCCATCGCATCATTTTCCAAAATGTTTGCAATATTACCATTATTCCAAAAATATTTAGAGCTTTTTGCATTTTTATTCCGTAATTACATCCCAACCATTTGCTGCGATTATGCATTATTGACAAAAGTCGCCGCCGAGTCGGAATTTTTGCAAACGTCCCACTAACCAATTTGTTCCAAAATCATTTTGGCTTTTTGAACTTTCGATTCCGGTATTTTCTCGCACCCAGTCTTGAATTCGGCTTAATTACAAAAGTCCCGCGAGTCTGAATGGTTTTGCCTAAGAACCTCAAATCATTATCAAAAACCAAGTTTTGGTGCTTTGAATTTTATTCGGTCTTTAATCGGATCCATTTGCAATCGCACATTGAATCAAGCGTTATCGTATGGGTCCAGAATGACTTTGCCAAATGCCAAAACACCCAATTGGAAATATAAGTTTTGGATGCTTTTTAAACTTTTTAGTTCGTAAAACCGCCCTGACAATTCAGTTGATGACAAAGTTTCTCGCTGAGTCCGAATCAGTATTTGTCGAACGCACTACATCGCAATTTCAAAAATCAGTTTGTTCTTCTAACTTTTTGATCAATAATTATCCGCACCTGTGGCAATTCGGCATAAAGTTCGCCACGGCAAAATGGTTTTGTGCTAAGAACTTCCCAATTCATAATCAAAAATATCGTTTGAAATCGTTATTAAATTGTGAATTCCGTATTGACAACTACACTGGCAATACGAATTTTGCAAAATCACCGGCTCGAGTATTTTCCAATATTGCTCCCATAACTTTTTGTTCCAATAAAATACATAGTGTCTTTTATCGGTTAATTGACATCCACCACGGGGCAACGGTAATTTCAAAATTCTGCGCATTCCACTAATTTTGCCTAAACATTTTGCTTTTAAGTTTAATTCAAGTTCTGGGCATGTCACATTGGTTCGGTTAATTGCACCATCCCCCGCGTATACAATAATTTTGCATTTGCACATACGTCATTATCAAAACTCTTTGCTTTTTGATTCATTATGTTAATTGCCAAAACTTCCAGCGATTTGAACATTATTCGCGGGATAATACATCCCCAGTCGCAAATCGTTTGATTGCAAAAACCCTTTCGCATTCGAATTATTTTCCAGTTGCCCAATACTGCCATATTAAAATTCACCTGGTGCTATAATTTTAGTTAAAAAACAAACCCAAGTAGCAATATGCTTTGATTGAAATTCCATTCCAAAAAACTTTTTGGTGTTGAATGATCGATAACTCCAAATGCCAAATTGTGGTTTTTAAACGTTCGATCCTAATTCCACATCATTTGACAAGCATTAATTCAAAATTCGCGTCATATCGTAGAGCTTTTTGCAATAATTCGCACTTAAAATCACGCACAGTCAAATCGGCTTTTTGCTTTAACTCTGCAGTAAAATTTCCAAAAACCTTTTTGGTACTTTTTAATTTTAAAAAGTCACTCCGTTCTCGAACTTTCAATGGTTATAAACCCGCGTTGAAATTGGTTTTGAACGCGCTCATAATCCGTTTTTAAAAAACATTTTTTAATTCGATTCCTTATAAACACTTGGCATTGATTTTATGAAAATTCGCCGCGCGAGTCCGGAAGTGAGTTTTTTCAAACGCCCACTAATAAGCCAAATCAAAATTGTTTTTTAACTTTTCGTTCGTAATTAGATCCAGATATTCGGCATTTTTGACAAAATTCCCGCCGGTGAACGCAAGGGTTTTTTTAGCCATATGCAACATTACACCAATCCGAATGATTTTTCTTAATCCCAACACCCACATTCCAAAAATGTTTTGCTTTTTGAACGTTTTCCGTGGTTATAACAACACCCAGTTTGCAATAGCTAAATTTTAGTCCAAAAATTTTGCGTTCTAAGTTTTTCTCCGAACTACATTCATTCCTAAATGTTGAATTCAAGTTTCGTTGCCTTTGAATTTTTGATCCAGTTCAAATCGCACCATGTGGAATTTGCAAAATTCCATCATGCCAAGTGGTTTGGCATTCCAGAACTTAACTACACAATTCCAAATTGGTATTTGGTATTTTTGACAAATTGAATCCCGAGTAAAATGGCAGTTTTGCAAACGCCATTAATGCAAATCCGCTTTGGTCGAATTTTTTCCGAATCATACCAATGAAATGCCATAATAAATTTGCTTCGTTGAATTGCATAGTTTTCAATACCCACTCAATGCAAATCCAATGTTGAAAATTTTGGCTTTGCTAACTTTTTGCAAAGCCCCAAGCATTCCGTATTGCATAAATTATCGGTTTTTCGACTTTCATGGTATATGCCTATCCTAACCATTTTGCCAAAATAGTTTTGCGCTTGAACTTTCGAGTTCGAATTCCACCAATCAAATTGTGCTTTGAAATTTGTCCTTAATTAAATTCTCCAGAGTCATGAATTCATCGGAAATTGACAAAATTGCCTCAACATGTTTTTCAAAACCGATCACTCATATTGCAAAATCATCGGCTATTGAATTTTGTCATTAAAAACAAGTCCCACTTTGGAATATCTTTTTGCAAAACCACCGCGGTCGAGAATAGTTTTGCATTCGACGTCATACTTCAATATCACCAATCGTTTGGTGCTTTTTATTTTGTTTAATACATGCATACACCATGCTATTTGGCAAATTATAAATTCGCCGACGTCGTGAGTATTAGTTTTGACCATCAATCCTGAATATCAATCATGTTGTGCTTTTGAATTTTTAATTCCGTAGTAATCGCCCCAGTGTGCAATATGTAAATGCCCAATCGCCCAAGATCTTGGCTTTGATTTTCCAGAATTACCCAATCACTAATTGCCAAAACATTTGTTGTTTATTGACTTTTGGTATATCACCGACGAGTGCAATTGCATAATGCACAAAAGTCCTTCCGGAATGTTTTACCTAAACATTATTCCATATATATTTTGTTTGATTTTGTTGGTATAAATTTTCGCACCGGCCAATGGTTTTGCAAAATTCCCATCATGCAAGGCGTTTTGCCAAAATTTTGACAATCATTTAATCAGATATTTACTTCTTGACTTTGAATTTTTCGGTTATTTCCACCATGCCCAATATGCATGAATTTGCAAAGTTCGCCGGCGTTCGAAGTGATTTTGCATTAACGCACCCAATACACTCCAATATGTCCAAAAATCATGTTTTGGTGCTTTTTGAACTTTTTGATTCCGGTATATTACATCGCACCCACGTGTGGCAACATCGGCATTAATTGACAAAAGTTCGCCGCGCGAGTCGCGAAGTGAGTTTTGTCCAAGAACGCACCCAATACACTCCAATATGTAGAAAAATCAAGTTTTGGTGCTTTTTAAACTTTTTAGTTCCAGTTAAAAACAACGCACCCACGAGTGGCAATATCGGCATTAATTGACAAAAGTTCGCCGCGCGAGTCGCGAAGTGAGTTTTTGCCAAGAACGCACCCAATACACTCCAATATGTCCAAAAATCATGTTTTGGTGCTTTTTGAACTTTTCGATTCCGGTATATTACATCGCACCCACGTGTGGAAATATCGGCATTAATTGACAAAAGTTCGCCGACCGAGTCGTGAAGTGAGCTTTTGCCAAGAACGCACCCAATACACTGCAATATGTCCAAAAATCATGTTTTGGTGCTTTTTGAACTTTTTGATTCCGGTATATTACATCGCACCCACGTGTGGCAATATCGGCATTAATTGACAAAAGTTCGCCGCGCGAGTCGCGAAGTGAGTTTTGTCCAAGAACGCACCCAATACACTCCAATATGGCCAAAAATCATGTTTTGGTGCTTTTTGAACGTTTTCGTTCTGGTGAAAATCAACGCACCCACGAGTGGCAATATCGGCATTAATTGACAAAAGTTCGCCGCGCGAGTCGCGAAGTGAGTTTTTGCCTAGAACGCACCCAATACACTCCAATATGTCCAACAATCATGTTTTGGTGCTTTTTGAACGTTTTCGTTCTGGTTAAAAACAACGCACCCACGAGTGGCAATATAGGCATTAATTGACAAAAGTTCGCCGCGCGAGTCGCGAAGTGAGTTTTTGCCACGAACGCACCTAGTACAGTCCAATATGTCCAAAAATCATGTTTCGTTGCTTCTTGAACTTTTTGATTCCGGTATATTACATCGCACCCACGTGTGGCAATATCGGCATTAAAGTTCGCCCCGCGAGTCGCAAAGTGGGTTTTTTGCCAAGAACTTACCCAATACACTCCAATTTACCAAAAATCATGTTTTGGTGCTTTTTGAACTTTTTGATTCCGGTATATTACATCCCACCCACGTGTGGCAATATCGGCATTAATTGACAAAAGTTCGCCGCGCGAGTCGCGAAGTGAGTTTTTGCCACGAACGCACCCAATACAATCCAATATGTCCAAAAAAATATTTTGGTGCTTTTTGAACTTTTTGATTCCGGTATATTACATCCCACCCACGTGTGGCAATATCGGCATTAATTGACAAAAGTTCGCCGCGCGAGTCGCGAAGTGAGTTTTTGCCTAGAACGCACCCAATACACTCCAATATGTCCAAAAATCATGTTCTGGTGCTTTTTGAACTTTTCGATTCCGGTATATTACATCGCACCCACGTCTTGCAATATCGGCATTAATTGACAAAAGTTCGCCGCGCGAGTCGTTAAGTGAGCTTTTGCCAAGAACGCACCCAATACACTTCAATATGTCCAAAAAACATGTTTTGGTGCTTTTTGAACTTTTTGATTCCGGTATATTACATCGCACCCACGTGTGGCAACATCGGCATTAATTGACAAAAGTTCGCCGCGCGAGTCGCGAAGTGAGTTTTGTCCAAGAACGCACCCAATACACTCCAATATGTAGAAAAATCAAGTTTTGGTGCTTTTTAAACTTTTTAGTTCCAGTTAAAAACAACGCACCCACGAGTGGCAATATCGGCATTGATTGACAAAAGTTCGCCGCGCGAGTCGCGAAGTGAGTTTTTGCCTAGAACGCACCCAATAAACTCCAATATGTCCAAAAATCATGTTTTGGTGCTTTTTGAACTTTTCGATTCCGGTATATTACATCGCACCCACGTGTGGAAATATCGGCATTAATTGACAAAAGTTCGCCGCGCGAGTCGTGAAGTGAGCTTTTGCCAAGAACGCACCCAATACACTCCAATATGTCCAAAAATCATGTTTTGGTGCTTTTTGAACTTTTTGATTCCGGTATATTACATCGCACCCACGTGTGGCAATATCGGCATTAATTGACAAAAGTTCGCCGCGCGAGTCGCGAAGTGAGTTTTTGCCACGAACGCACCCAATACACTCCAATATGTCCAAAAATCATGTTTTGGTGCTTTTTGAACTTTTTGATTCCGGTATATTACATCGCACCCACGTGTGGCAATATCGGCATTAATTGACAAAAGTTCGCCGCGCGAGTCGCGAAGTGAGTTTTTGCCAAGAACGCACCCAATACACTCCAATATGTCCAAAAATCATGTTTTGGTGCTTTTTGAACTTTTTGATTCCGGTATATTACATCGCACCCACGTGTGGCAATATCGGCATTAATTGACAAAAGTTCGCCGCGCGAGTCGCGAAGTGAGTTTTTGCCACGAACGCACCCAATACACTCCAATATGTCCAAAAATCATGTTTTGGCTCTTTTAGAACTTTTTGATTCCGGTATATTACATCGCACCCACGTGTGGCAATATCGGCATTAATTGACAAAAGTTCGCCGCGCGAGTCGCGAAGTGAGTTTTTGCCAAGAACGCACCCAATACACTCCAATATGTCCAAAAATCATGTCTTGGTGCTTTTTGAACTTTTTGACTCCGGTATATTACATCGCACCCACGCGTGGCAATATCGGCATTAATTGACAAAAGTTCGCCGCGCGAGTCGCGAAGTGAGTTTTTGCCAAGAACGCACCCAATACACTCCAATATGTCCAATAATCATGTCTTGGTGCTTTTTGAACTTTTTGATTCCGGTATATTACATCGCACCCACGCGTGGCAATATCGGCATTAATTGACAAAAGTTCGCCGCGCGAGTCGCGAAGTGAGTTTTTGCCAAGAACGCACCCAATACACTCCAATATGTCCAATAATCATGTCTTGGTGCTTTTTGAACTTTTTGATTCCGGTATATTACATCGCACCCACGCGTGGCAATATCGGCATTAATTGACAAAAGTTCGCCGCGCGAGTCGCGAAGTGAGTTTTTGCCACGAACGCACCCAATACACTCCAATATGTCCAAAAATCATGTTTTGGTGCTTTTTGAACTTTTTGATTCCGGTATATTACATCGCACCAACGTGTGGCAACATCGGCATTAGTTGACAAAAGTTCGCCGCGCGAATCGGCAAGTGAGTTTTTGCGACCATCGCGCCCAATACACTCCAATATGTCCAAAAATCATGTTTAGGTGCTTTTTGAACTTTTTGATTCCGGTATATTACAACCAACCCACGTGTGGCAATATCGGCATTAATTGACAAAAGTTCGCCGCGCGAGTCGTGAAGTGAGTTTTTGCCAAGAACGCACCCAATACACTCCAACATGTACAAAAATCATGTCTTGGTGCTTTTTGAACTTTTTGATTCCGGTATATTACATCGCACCCACGTGTGGCAATATCGGCATTAATTGACAAAAGTTCGCCGCGCGAGTCGCTAAGTGAGTTTTTGCCAAGAACGCACCCAATACACTCCAATTTGTCCAAAAATCATGTTTTGGTGCTTTTTGAGCGTTTTCGTTCTGGCTAAAAACAACGCACCCACGAGTGGCAATATCGGCATTAATTGACAAAAGTTCGCCGCGCGAGTCGCGAAGTGAGATTTTACCACGAACGCACCCAATACACTCCAATATGTCCAAAAATCATGTTTTGGTGGATTTGAACTTTTTGATTCCGGTATATTACATTGCACCAGCGTGTCGCAATATCTGCATTAATTGACAAAAGTTCGCCGCAAGAGTCGCGAAGTGAGTTTTTGCCACGAACGCACCCAATACACTCCAATATGTCCAAAAATCATGTTTTGGTGCTTTTTGAACTTTTTGATTCCGGTATATTACATCCCGCCCACGTGTGGCAATATCGGCATTAATTGACAAAAGTTCGCCGCGCGAGTCGTGAAGTGAGTTTTCGCCAAGAACGCCCCCAATACACTCCAACATGTCCAAAAATCATGTCTTGGTGCTTTTTGTACTTTTTGATTCCGGTATATTACGTCACACCAACGTGTGGCAATATCGGCATTAATTGACAAAAGTTCGCCGCAAGAGTCGGCAAGTGACTTTTTGTCACGAACGCACCCAATACACTCCAATATGTCCAAAAATCATGTTTAGGTGCTTTTTGAACTTTTTGATTCCGGTATATTACATCCCACCCACGTGTGGCAATATCGGCATTAATTGACAAAAGTTCGCCGCGCGAGTCGCTAAGTGAGTTTTTGCCAAGAACGCACCCAATACACTCCAATATGTCCAAAAATCATGTTTTGGTGCTTTTTGAACGTTTTCGAACGGTTAAAAACAACGCACCCACGAGTGGCAATATCGGCACTAATTGACAAAAGTTCGCCGCGCGAGTCGCGAAGTGAGTTTTTGCCACGAACGCACCCAATACACTCCAATATGTCAAAAAATCATGTTTTGGTGCTTTTTGAACTTTTTGATTCTGGTTAAAAACAACGCACCCACGAGTGGCAATATCGGCATTAATTGTCAAAAGTTCGCCGCGCGAGTCGGGAAGTGAGTTTTTGCCACGAACGCACCCAATACACTCCAATATGTGCAAAAATCATGTTTTGGTGGTTTTTGAACTTTTTGATTCCGGTATATTACATCGCACCCACGTGTGGCAATATCGGCATTAATTGACAAAAGTTCGCCGCGCGAGTCGTGAAGTGAGTTTTTGCCAAGAACGCACCCAATACACTCCAACATGTCCAAAAATCATGTCTTGGTGCTTTTTGTACTTTTTGATTCCGGTATATTACATCACACCAACGTGTGGCAATATCGGCATTAATTGACAAAAGTTCGCCGCAAGAGTCGGCAAGTGACTTTTTGCCACGAACGCACCCAATACACTCCAATATGTCCAAAAATCATGTTTAGGTGCTTTTTGAACTTTTTGATTCCGGTATATTACATCCCACCCACGTGTGGCAATATCGGCATTAATTGACAAAAGTTCGCCGCAAGAGTCGGCAAGTGAGTTTTTGCCACGAATGCACCAAATACACTCCAATATGTCCAAAAATCATGTTTTGGTGCTATTTGAACGTTTTCATTCTGGTTAAAAACAACGCACCCACGAGTGGCCATATCGGCATTAATTGACAAAAGTTCGCCGCGCGAGTCGTGAAGTGAGTTTTTGCCACGAACGCACCCAATACACTCCAATATGTCCAAAATCATGTTTTGGTGGTTTTTGAACTTTTTGATTCCGGTATATTATATCGCACCCACGTGTGGCAATATCGGCATTAATTGACAAAAGTTCGCCGCGCGAGTCGCGAAGTGAGTTTTTGCCAAGAACGCACCCAATACACTCCAATATGTCCAAAAATCATGTCTTGGTGCTTTTTGAACTTTTTGATTCCGGTATATTACATCGCACCCACGCGTGGCAATATCGGCATTAATTGACAAAAGTTCGCCGCGCGAGTCGCGAAGTGAGTTTTTGCCAAGAACGCACCCAATACACTCCAATATGTCCAAAAATCATGTCTTGGTGCTTTTTGAACTTTTTGATTCCGGTATATTACATCGCACCCACGAGTGGCAATATCGGCATTAATTGACAAAAGTTCGCCGCGCGAGTCGCGAAGTGAGTTTTTGCCACGAACGCACCCAATACACTCCAATATGTCCAAAAATCATGTCTTGGTGCTTTTTGAACTTTTTGATTCCGGTATATTACATCGCACCCACGTGTGGCAATATCGGCATTAATTGACAAAAGTTCGCCGCGCGAGTCGCGAAGTGAGTTTTTGCCACGAACGCACCCAATACACTCCAATATGTCCAAAAATCATGTTTGGTGCTTTTTGAACTTTTTGATTCCGGTATATTACATCGCACCCACGTGTGGCAATATCGGCATTAATTGACAAAAGTTCGCCGCGCGAGTCGCGAAGTGAGTTTTTGCCAAGAACGCACCCAATACACTCCAATATGTCCAAAAATCATGTTTTGGTGCTTTTTGAACGTTTTGATTCCGGTATATTACATCGCACCCACGTGTGGCAATATCGGCATTAATTGACAAAAGTTCGCCGCGCGAGTCGCGAAGTGAGTTTTTGCCAAGAACGCACCCAATACACTCCAATATGTCCAATAATCATGTCTTGGTGGTTTTTGAACTTTTTGATTCCGGTATATTACATCGCACCCACGGGTGGCAATATCGGCATTAATTGACAAAAGTTCGCCGCGCGAGTCGCGAAGTGAGTTTTTGCCAAGAACGCACCCAATACACTCCAATATGTCCAAAAATCATGTCTTGGTGCTTTTTGAACTTTTTGATTCCGGTATATTACATCGCACACACGTGTGGCAATATCGGCATTAATTGACAAAAGTTCGCCAAGCAAGTCGCGAAGTGAGTTTTTGCCACGAACGCACCCAATACACTTCCAATATGTCGAAAAATCATGTTTTGGCGCTTTTAGAACTTTTTGATTCCGGTATATTACATCGCACCCACGTGTGGCAATATCGGCATTAATTGACAAAAGTTCGCCGCAAGAGTCGGCAAGTGACTTTTTGCCACGAACGCACCCAATACACTCCAATATGTCCAAAAATCATGTTTTGGTGGTTTTTGAACTTTTTGATTCCGGTATATTACATCGCACCCACGTGTGGCAATATCGGCATTAATTGACAAAAGTTCGCCGCGCGAGTCGCGAAGTGAGTTTTTGCCAAGAACGCACCCGAATACACTCCAATATGTCCAAAAATCATGTCTTGGTGCTTTTTGAACTTTTTGATTCCGTTATATTACATCGCACCCACGTGTGGCAATATCGGCATTAATTGACAAAAGTTCGCCGCGCGAGTCGCGAAGTGAGTTTTTGCCAAGAACGCACCCAATACACTCCAATATGTCCAAAAATCATGTCTTGGTGCTTTTTGAACTTTTTGATTCCGGTATATTACATCGCACCCACGCGTGGCAATATCGGCATTAATTGACAAAAGTTCGCCGCGCGAGTCGCGAAGTGAGTTTTTGCCAAGAACGCACCCAATACACTCCAATATGTCCAAAAATCATGTCTTGGTGCTTTTTGAACTTTTTGATTCCGGTATATTACATCGCACACACGTGTGGCAATATCGGCAGTTAATTGACAAAATTTCGCCAAGCAAGTCGCGAAGTGAGTTTTTGCCACGAACGCACCCAATACACTTCCAATATGTCGAAAAATCATGTTTTGGCGCTTTTAGAACTTTTTGATTCCGGTATATTACATCGCACCAACGTGTGGCAATATCGGCATTAATTGACAAAAGTTCGCCGCAAGAGTCGGCAAGTGACTTTTTGCCACGAACGCACCCAATACACTCCAATATGTCCAAAAATCATGTTTTGGTGGTTTTTGAACTTTTTGATTCCGGTATATTACATCGCACCCACGTGTGGCAATATCGGCATTAATTGACAAAAGTTCGCCGCGCGAGTCGCGAAGTGAGTTTTTGCCAAGAACGCACCCAATACACTCCAATATGTCCAAAAATCATGTCTTGGTGCTTTTTGAACTTTTTGATTCCGGTATATTACATCGCACCCACGTGTGGCAATATCGGCATTAATTGACAAAAGTTCGCCGCGCGAGTCGCGAAGTGAGTTTTTGCCAAGAACGCACCCAATACACTCCAATATGTCCAAAAATCATGTCTTGGTGCTTTTTGAACTTTTTGATTCCGGTATATTACATCGCACCCACGCGTGGCAATATCGGCATTAATTGACAAAAGTTCGCCGCGCGAGTCGCGAAGTGAGTTTTTGCCAAGAACGCACCCAATACACTCCAATATGTCCAAAAATCATGTCTTGGTGCTTTTTGAACTTTTTGATTCCGGTATATTACATCGCACCCACGTGTGGCAATATCGGCATTAATTGACAAAAGTTCGCCGCAGCGAGTCGCGAAGTGAGTTTTTGCCACGAACGCACCCAATACACTCCAATATGTCCAAAAATCATGTTTTGGTGCTTTTTGAACTTTTTGATTCCGGTATATTACATCGCACCCACGTGTGGCAATATCGGCATTAATTGACAAAAGTTCGCCGCGCGAGTCGCGAAGTGAGTTTTTGCCAAGAACGCACCCAATACACTCCAATATGTCCAAAAATCATGTTTTGGTGCTTTTTGAACTTTTTGATTCCGGTATATTACATCGCACCCACGTGTGGCAATATCGGCATTAATTGACAAAAGTTCGCCGCGCGAGTCGCGAAGTGAGTTTTTGCCAAGAACGCACCCAATACACTCCAATATGTCCAAAAATCATGTCTTGGTGCTTTTTGAACTTTTTGATTCCGGTATATTACATCGCACCCACGCGTGGCAATATCGGCATTAATTGACAAAAGTTCGCCGCGCGAGTCGCGAAGTGAGTTTTTGCCAAGAACGCACCCAATACACTCCAATATGTCCAAAAATCATGTCTTGGTGCTTTTTGAACTTTTTGATTCCGGTATATTACATCGCACACACGTGTGGCAATATCGGCGTTAATTGACAAAATTTCGCCAAGCAAGTCGCGAAGTGAGTTTTTGCCACGAACGCACCCAATACACTTCCAATATGTCGAAAAATCATGTTTTGGCGCTTTTAGAACTTTTTGATTCCGGTATATTACATCGCACCAACGTGTGGCAATATCGGCATTAATTGACAAAAGTTCGCCGCAAGAGTCGGCAAGTGACTTTTTGCCACGAACGCACCCAATACACTCCAATATGTCCAAAAATCATGTTTTGGTGGTTTTTGAACTTTTTGATTCCGGTATATTACATCGCACCCACGTGTGGCAATATCGGCATTAATTGACAAAAGTTCGCCGCGCGAGTCGCGAAGTGAGTTTTTGCCAAGAACGCACCGAATACACTCCAATATGTCCAAAAATCATGTCTTGGTGCTTTTTGAACTTTTTGATTCCGTTATATTACATCGCACACACGTGTGGCAATATCGGCATTAAATGACAAAAGTTCGCCGCGCGAGTCGCGAAGTGAGTTTTTGCCAAGAACGCACCCAATACACTCCAATATGTCCAAAAATCATGTCTTGGTGCTTTTTGAACTTTTTGATTCCGGTATATTACATCGCACCCACGCGTGGCAATATCGGCATTAATTGACAAAAGTTCGCCGCGCGAGTCGCGAAGTGAGTTTTTGCCAAGAACGCACCCAATACACTCCAATATGTCCAAAAATCATGTCTTGGTGCTTTTTGAACTTTTTGATTCCGGTATATTACATCGCACACACGTGTGGCAATATCGGCATTAATTGACAAAAGTTCGCCAAGCAAGTCGCGAAGTGAGTTTTTGCCACGAACGCACCCAATACACTTCCAATATGTCGAAAAATCATGTTTTGGCGCTTTTAGAACTTTTTGATTCCGGTATATTACATCGCACCAACGTGTGGCAATATCGGCATTAATTGACAAAAGTTCGCCGCAAGAGTCGGCAAGTGACTTTTTGCCACGAACGCACCCAATACACTCCAATATGTCCAAAAATCATGTTTTGGTGGTTTTAGAACTTTTTGATTCCGGTATATTACATCGCACCCACGCGTGGCAATATCGGCATTAATTGACAAAAGTTCGCCGCGCGAGTCGCGAAGTGAGTTTTTGCCAAGAACGCACCGAATACACTCCAATATGTCCAAAAATCATGTCTTGGTGCTTTTTGAACTTTTTGATTCCGGTATATTACATCGCACACACGTGTGGCAATATCGGCATTAAATGACAAAAGTTCGCCGCGCGAGTCGCGAAGTGAGTTTTTGCCAAGAACGCACCCAATACACTCCAATATGTCCAAAAATCATGTCTTGGTGCTTTTTGAACTTTTTGATTCCGGTATATTACATCGCACCCACGCGTGGCAATATCGGCATTAATTGACAAAAGTTCGCCGCGCGAGTCGCGAAGTGAGTTTTTGCCAAGAACGCACCCAATACACTCCAATATGTCCAAAAATCATGTCTTGGTGCTTTTTGAACTTTTTGATTCCGGTATATTACATCGCACCCACGTGTGGCAATATCGGCATTAATTGACAAAAGTTCGCCAGCGCGAGTCGCGAAGTGAGTTTTTGCCAAGAACGCACCCAATACACTCCAATATGTCCAAAAATCATGTCTTGGTGCTTTTAGAACTTTTTGATTCCGGTATATTACATCGCACCCACGTGTGGCAATATCGGCATTAATTGACAAAAGTTCGCCGCAGCGAGTCGCGAAGTGAGTTTTTGCCACGAACGCACCCAATACACTCCAATATGTCCAAAAATCATGTTTTGGTGCTTTTTGAACTTTTTGATTCCGGTATATTACATCGCACCCACGTGTGGCAATATCGGCATTAATTGACAAAAGTTCGCCGCGCGAGTCGCGAAGTGAGTTTTTGCCAAGAACGCACCCAATACACTCCAATATGTCCAAAAATCATGTCTTGGTGCTTTTTGAACTTTTTGATTCCGGTATATTACATCGCACCCACGTGTGGCAATATCGGCATTAATTGACAAAAGTTCGCCGCGCGAGTCGCGAAGTGAGTTTTTGCCAAGAACGCACCCAATACACTCCAATATGTCCAAAAATCATGTCTTGGTGCTTTTTGAACTTTTTGATTCCGGTATATTACATCGCACCCACGCGTGGCAATATCGGCATTAATTGACAAAAGTTCGCCGCGCGAGTCGCGAAGTGAGTTTTTGCCAAGAACGCACCCAATACACTCCAATATGTCCAAAAATCATGTCTTGGTGCTTTTTGAACTTTTTGATTCCGGTATATTACATCGCACCCACGTGTGGCAATATCGGCATTAATTGACAAAAGTTCGCCGCGCGAGTCGCGAAGTGAGTTTTTGCCACGAACGCACCCAATACACTCCAATATGTCCAAAAATCATGTTTTGGTGCTTTTTGAACTTTTTGATTCCGGTATATTACATCGCACCCACGTGTGGCAATATCGGCATTAATTGACAAAAGTTCGCCGCGCGAGTCGCGAAGTGAGTTTTTGCCACGAACGCACCCAATACACTCCAATATGTCCAAAAATCATGTTTTGGTGCTTTTTGAACTTTTTGATTCCGGTATATTACATCGCACCCACGTGTGGCAATATCGGCATTAATTGACAAAAGTTCGCCGCGCGAGTCGCGAAGTGAGTTTTTGCCAAGAACGCACCCAATACACTCCAATATGTCCAAAAATCATGTCTTGGTGCTTTTTGAACTTTTTGATTCCGGTATATTACATCGCACCCACGTGTGGCAATATCGGCATTAATTGACAAAAGTTCGCCGCGCGAGTCGCGAAGTGAGTTTTTGCCACGAACGCACCCAATACACTCCAATATGTCCAAAAATCATGTTTTGGTGCTTTTTGAACTTTTTGATTCCGGTATATTACATCGCACCCACGTGTGGCAATATCGGCATTAATTGACAAAAGTTCGCCGCGCGAGTCGCGAAGTGAGTTTTTGCCACGAACGCACCCAATACACTCCAATATGTCCAAAAATCATGTTTGGTGCTTTTTGAACTTTTTGATTCCGGTATATTACATCGCACCCACGTGTGGCAATATCGGCATTAATTGACAAAAGTTCGCCGCGCGAGTCGCGAAGTGAGTTTTTGCCACGAACGCACCCAATACACTCCAATATGTCCAAAAATCATGTTTGGTGCTTTTTGAACTTTTTGATTCCGGTATATTACATCGCACCCACGTGTGGCAATATCGGCATTAATTGACAAAAGTTCGCCGCGCGAGTCGCGAAGTGAGTTTTTGCCACGAACGCACCCAATACACTCCAATATGTCCAAAAATCATGTTTGGTGCTTTTTGAACTTTTTGATTCCGGTATATTACATCGCACCCACGTAGTGGCAATATCGGCATTAATTGACAAAAGTTCGCCGCGCGAGTCGCGAAGTGAGTTTTTGCCAAGAACGCACCCAATACACTCCAATATGTCCAAAAATCATGTTTTGGTGCTTTTTGAACTTTTTGATTCCGGTATATTACATCGCACCCACGTGTGGCAATATCGGCATTAATTGACAAAAGTTCGCCGCGCGAGTCGCGAAGTGAGTTTTTGCCACGAACGCACCCAATACACTCCAATATGTCCAAAAATCATGTTTTGGTGCTTTTTGAACTTTTTGATTCCGGTATATTACATCGCACCCACGTGTGGCAATATCGGCATTAATTGACAAAAGTTCGCCGCGCGAGTCGCGAAGTGAGTTTTTGCCACGAACGCACCCAATACACTCCAATATGTCCAAAAATCATGTTTTGGTGCTTTTTGAACTTTTTGATTCCGGTATATTACATCGCACCCACGTGTGGCAATATCGGCATTAATTGACAAAAGTTCGCCGCGCGAGTCGCGAAGTGAGTTTTTGCCACGAACGCACCCAATACACTCCAATATGTCCAAAAATCATGTTTTGGTGCTTTTTAGAACTTTTTGATTCCGGTATATTACATCGCACCCACGTGTGGCAATATCGGCATTAATTGACAAAAGTTCGCCGCGCGAGTCGCGAAGTGAGTTTTTGCCACGAACGCACCCAATACACTCCAATATGTCCAAAAATCATGTTTTGGTGCTTTTTGAACTTTTTGATTCCGGTATATTACATCGCACCCACGTGTGGCAATATCGGCATTAATTGACAAAAGTTCGCCGCGCGAGTCGCGAAGTGAGTTTTTGCCAAGAACGCACCCAATACACTCCAATATGTCCAAAAATCATGTCTTGGTGCTTTTTGAACTTTTTGATTCCGGTATATTACATCGCACCCACGTGTGGCAATATCGGCATTAATTGACAAAAGTTCGCCGCGCGAGTCGCGAAGTGAGTTTTTGCCAAGAACGCACCCAATACACTCCAATATGTCCAAAAATCATGTCTTGGTGCTTTTTGAACTTTTTGATTCCGGTATATTACATCGCACCCACGTGTGGCAATATCGGCATTAATTGACAAAAGTTCGCCGCGCGAGTCGCGAAGTGAGTTTTTGCCACGAACGCACCCAATACACTCCAATATGTCCAAAAATCATGTTTGGTGCTTTTTGAACTTTTTGATTCCGGTATATTACATCGCACCCACGTGTGGCAATATCGGCATTAATTGACAAAAGTTCGCCGCGCGAGTCGCGAAGTGAGTTTTTGCCAAGAACGCACCCAATACACTCCAATATGTCCAAAAATCATGTTTTGGTGCTTTTTGAACTTTTTGATTCCGGTATATTACATCGCACCCACGTAGTGGCAATATCGGCATTAATTGACAAAAGTTCGCCGCGCGAGTCGCGAAGTGAGTTTTTGCCACGAACGCACCCAATACACTCCAATATGTCCAAAAATCATGTTTTGGTGCTTTTTGAACTTTTTGATTCCGGTATATTACATCGCACCCACGTGTGGCAATATCGGCATTAATTGACAAAAGTTCGCCGCGCGAGTCGCGAAGTGAGTTTTTGCCACGAACGCACCCAATACACTCCAATATGTCCAAAAATCATGTTTTGGTGCTTTTTGAACTTTTTGATTCCGGTATATTACATCGCACCCACGTGTGGCAATATCGGCATTAATTGACAAAAGTTCGCCGCGCGAGTCGCGAAGTGAGTTTTTGCCACGAACGCACCCAATACACTCCAATATGTCCAAAAATCATGTTTTGGTGCTTTTTAGAACTTTTTGATTCCGGTATATTACATCGCACCCACGTGTGGCAATATCGGCATTAATTGACAAAAGTTCGCCGCGCGAGTCGCGAAGTGAGTTTTTGCCAAGAACGCACCCAATACACTCCAATATGTCCAAAAATCATGTCTTGGTGCTTTTTGAACTTTTTGATTCCGGTATATTACATCGCACACACGTGTGGCAATATCGGCATTAATTGACAAAAGTTCGCCGCGCGAGTCGCGAAGTGAGTTTTTGCCAAGAACGCACCCAATACACTCCAATATGTCCAAAAATCATGTCTTGGTGCTTTTTGAACTTTTTGATTCCGGTATATTACATCGCACACACGTGTGGCAATATCGGCATTAATTGACAAAAGTTCGCCGCGCGAGTCGCGAAGTGAGTTTTTGCCAAGAACGCACCCAATACACTCCAATATGTCCAAAAATCATGTCTTGGTGCTTTTTGAACTTTTTGATTCCGGTATATTACATCGCACACACGTGTGGCAATATCGGCATTAATTGACAAAAGTTCGCCGCGCGAGTCGCGAAGTGAGTTTTTGCCAAGAACGCACCCAATACACTCCAATATGTCCAAAAATCATGTCTTGGTGCTTTTTGAACTTTTTGATTCCGGTATATTACATCGCACACACGTGTGGCAATATCGGCATTAATTGACAAAAGTTCACCGCACGAGTCGCGAAGTGAGTTTTTGCCACGAACGCACCCAATACACTCCAATATGTCCAAAAATCATGTGTTGGTGGCTTGTTGAACTTTTTGATTCCGGTATATTACATCGGCACCCACGTGTGGCAATATCGGCATTAATTGACAAAAGTTCGCCGCGCGACTCGCGAAGTGAGTTTTTGCCAAGAACGCACCCAATACACTCCAATATGTCCAAAAATCATGTCTTGGTGCTTTTTGAACTTTTTGATTCCGGTATATTACATCTTTTTGGATTCCGGTATATTACATCGCACACACGGGTGGCAATATCGGCATTAATTGACAAAAGTTCGCCGTGCGAGTCGCGAAGTGAGTTTTTGCCAAGAACGAACCCAATACACTCTAATATGTCCAAAAATCATGTCTTGGTGCTTTTTGAACTTTTTGATTCCGGTATATTACATCGCACCCACGTGTGGCAATATCGGCATTAATTGACAAAAGTTCGCCGCGCGAGTCGCGAAGTGAGTTTTTGCCAAGAACGCACCCAATACACTCCAATATGTCCAATAATCATGTCTTGGTGCTTTTTGAACTTTTTGATTCCGGTATATTACATCGCACCCACGCGTGGCAATATCGGCATTAATTGACAAAAGTTCGCCGCGCGAGTCGCGAAGTGAGTTTTTGCCAAGAACGCACCCAATACACTCCAATATGTCCAAAAATCATGTCTTGGTGCTTTTTGAACTTTTTGATTCCGGTATATTACATCGCACCCACGCGTGGCAATATCGGCATTAATTGACAAAAGTTCGCCGCGCGAGTCGCGAAGTGAGTTTTTGCCAAGAACGCACCCAATACACTCCAATATGTCCAAAAATCATGTCTTGGGTGCTTTTTGAACTTTTTGATTCCGGTATATTACATCGCACCCACGCGTGGCAATATCTGCATTAATTGACAAAAGTTCGCCGCGCGAGTCGCGAAGTGAGTTTTTGCCAAGAACGCACCCAATACACTCCAATATGTCCAATAATCATGTCTTGGTGCTTTTTGAACTTTCTGATTCCGGTATATTACATCGCACCCACGTGTGGCAATATCGGCATTAATTGACAAAAGTTCGCCGCGCGAGTCGCGAAGTGAGTTTTTGCCAAGAACGCACCCAATACACTCCAATATGTCCAAAAATCATGTCTTGGTGCTTTTTGAACTTTTTGATTCCGGTATATTACATCGCACCCACGCGTGGCAATATCGGCATTAATTGACAAAAGTTCGCCGCGCGAGTCGCGAAGTGAGTTTTTGCCAAGAACGCACCCAATACACTCCAATATGTCCAATAATCATGTCTTGGTGCTTTTTGAACTTTTTGATTCCGGTATATTACATCGCACCCACGTAGTGGCAATATCGGCATTAATTGACAAAAGTTCGCCGCGCGAGTCGCGAAGTGAGTTTTTGCCAAGAACGCACCCAATACACTCCAATATGTCCAAAAATCATGTTTTGGTGCTTTTTGAACTTTTTGATTCCGGTATATTAACATCGCACCCACGTAGTGGCAATATCGGCATTAATTGACAAAAGTTCGCCGCGCGAGTCGCGAAGTGAGTTTTTGCCAAGAACGCACCCAATACACTCCAATATGTCCAAAAATCATGTTTTGGTGCTTTTTGAACTTTTTGATTACGGTATATTACATCCCACCGACGTATGGCAATATCGGCATTAATTGACAAAAGTTCGCCGCGCGAGTCGCGAAGTGAGTTTTTGCCAAGAACGCACCCAATACACTCCAATATGTCCAATAATCATGTCTTGGTGCTTTTTGAACTTTTTGATTCCGGTATATTACATCGCACCCACGTGTGGCAATATCGGCATTAATTGACAAAAGTTCGCCGCGCAACTCGCGAAGTGAGTTTTTGCCACGAACGGACCCAATACACTCCAATATGTCCAAAAATCATGTTTAGGTGCTTTTTGAACTTTTTGATTCCGGTATATTACATCCCACCGACGTATGGCAATATCGGCATTAATTGACAAAAGTTCGCCGCGCGAGTCGCTAAGTGAGTTTTTGCCAAGAACGCACCCAATACACTCCAATATGTCCAAAAATCATGTTTTGGTGCTTTTTGAACGTTTTCGAACGGTTAAAAACAACGCACCCACGAGTGGCAATATCGGCACGAATTGACAAAAGTTCGCCGCGCGAGTCGCGAAGTGAGTTTTTGCCACGAACGCACCCAATACACTCCAATATGTCCAAAAATCATGTTTTGGTGCTTTTTGAACTTTTTGATTCTGGTTAAAAACAACGCACCCACGAGTGGCAATACCGGCATTAATTGACAAAAGTTCGCCGCGCGAGTCGGGAAGTGAGTTTTTGCCACGAACGCACCCAATACACTCCAATATGTCGAAAAATCATGTTTTGGTGGTTTTTGAACTTTTTGTTTCCGGTATATTACATCGCACCCACGTGTGGCAATATCGGCATTAATTGACAAAAGTTCGCCGCGCGAGTCGCGAAGTGAGTTTTTGCCACGAACGCACCCAATACACTCCAATATGTCCAAAAATCATGTTTTGGCGCTTTTAGAACTTTTTGATTCCGGTATATTACATCGCACCCACGTGTGGCAATATCGGCATTAATTGACAAAAGTTCGCCGCGCGAGTCGCGAAGTGAGTTTTTGCCACGAACGCACCCAATACACTCCAATATGTCTAAAAATCATGTTTTGGCGCTTTTAGAACTTTTTGATTCCGGTATATTACATCGCACCGACGTGTGGCAATATCGGCATTAATTGACAAAAGTTCGCCGCGCGAGTCGCGAAGTGAGTTTTTGCCAAGAACGCACCCAACACACTCCAATATGTCCAAAAATCATGTCTTGGTGCTTTTTGAACTTTTTGATTCCGGTATATTACATCGCACCCACGCGTGGCAATATCGGCATTAATTGACAAAAGTTCGCCGCGCGAGTCGCGAAGTGAGTTTTTGCCAAGAACGCACCCAATACACTCCAGTATGTCCAATAATCATGTCTTGGTGCTTTTTGAACTTTTTGATTCCGGTATATTACATCGCACCCACGCGTGGCAATATCGGCATTAATTGACAAAAGTTCGCCGCGCGAGTCGCGAAGTGAGTTTTTGCCAAGAACGCACCCAATACACTCCAATATGTCCAAAAATCATGTCTTGGTGCCTTTTGAACTTTTTGATTCCGGTATATTACATCGCACACACGTGTGGCAATATCGGTATTAATTGACAAAAGTTCGCCGTGCGAGTCGCGAAGTGAGTTTTTGCCAAGAACGCACCCAATACACTCCAATATGTCCAAAAATCATGTCTTGGTGCTTTTTGAACTTTTTGATTCCGGTATATTACATCGCACACACGTGTGGCAATATCGGCATTAAATGACAAAAGTTCGCCGCGCGAGTCGCGAAGTGAGTTTTTGCCAAGAACGCACCCAATACACTCCAATATGTCCAAAAATCATGTCTTGGTGCTTTTTGAACTTTTTGATTCCGGTATATTACATCGCACACACGTGTGGCAATATCGGCATTAATTGACAAAAGTTCGCCAGGCGAGTCGCGAAGTGAGTTTTTGCCAAGAACGAACCCAATACACTCTAATATGTCCAAAAATCATGTCTTGGTGCTTTTTGAACTTTTTGATTCCGGTATATTACATCGCACACACGTGTGGCAATATCGGCATTAATTGACAAAAGTTCGCCGCGCGAGTCACGAAGTGAGTTTTTGCCAAGAACGCACCCAATACACTCCAATATGTCCAATAATCATGTCTTGGTGCTTTTTGAACTTTTTGATTCCGGTATGTTACATCGCACCCACGCGTGGTAATATCGGCATTAATTGACAAAAGTTCGCCGCGCGAGTCGCGAAGTGAGTTTTTGCCAAGAACGCACCCAATACACTCCAATATGTCCAAAAATCATGTCTTGGTGCTTTTTGAACTTTTTGATTCCGGTATATTACATCGCACCCACGCGTGGCAATATCGGCATTAATTGACAAAAGTTCGCCGCGCGAGTCGCGAAGTGAGTTTTTGCCAAGAACGCACCCAATACACTCCAATATGTCCAAAAATCATGTTTTGGTGGTTGTTGAACTTTTTGATTCCGGTATATTACATCGCACCCACGTGTGGCAATATCGGCATTAATTGACAAAAATCGCCGCGCGACTCGCGAAGTGAGTTTTTGCCAAGAACGCACCCAATACACTCCAATATGTCCAAAAATCATGTCTTGGTGCTTTTTGAACTTTTTGATTCCGGTATATTACAACGCACCCACGCGTGGCAATATCGGCATTAATTGACAAAAGTTCGCCGCGCGAGTCGCGAAGTGAGTTTTTGCCAAGAACGCACCAAATACACTCCAATAAGTCCAATAATCATGTCTTGGTGCTTTTTGAACTTTTTGATTCCGGTATATTACATCGCACCCACGTGTGGCAATATCGGCATTAATTGACAAAAGTTCGCCGCGCGAGTCGCGAAGTGAGTTTTTGCCAAGAATGCACCCAATACACTCCAATATGTCCAAAAATCATGTCTTGGTGCCTTTTGAACTTTTTGATTCCGGTATATTACATCGCACACACGTGTGGCAATATCGGCATTAATTGACAAAAGTTCACCGCGCGAGTCGCGAAGTGAGTTTTTGCCACGAACGCACCCAATACACTCCAATATGTCCAAAAATCATGTTTTGGTGGTTGTTGAACTTTTTGATTCCGGTATATTACATGGCACCCACGTGTGGCAATATCGGCATTAATTGACAAAAGTTCGCCGCGCGACTCGCGAAGTGAGTTTTTGCCAAGAACGCACCCAATACACTCCAATATGTCCAAAAATTATGTCTTGGTGCTTTTTGAACTTTTTGATTCCGGTATATTACATCGCACACACGTGTGGCAATATCGGCATTAAATGACAAAAGTTCGCCGCGCGAGTCGCGAAGTGAGTTTTTGCCAAGAACGCACCCAATACACTCCAATATGTCCAAAAATCATGTCTTGGTGCTTTTTGAACTTTTTGATTCCGGTATATTACATCGCACACACGTGTGGCAATATCGGCATTAATTGACAAAAGTTCACCGCACGAGTCGCGAAGTGAGTTTTAGCCACGAACGCACCCAATACACTCCAATATGTCCAAAAATCATGTTTTGGTGGTTGTTGAACTTTTTGATTCCGGTATATTACATGGCACCCACGTGTGGCAATATCGGCATTAATTGACAAAAGTTCGCCGCGCGACTCGCGAAGTGAGTTTTTGCCAAGAACGCACCCAATACACTCCAATATGTCCAAAAATCATGTCTTGGTGCTTTTTGAACTTTTTGATTCCGGTATATTACATCGCACACACGGGTGGCAATATCGGCATTAATTGACAAAAGTTCGCCGGGCGAGTCGCGAAGTGAGTTTTTGCCAAGAACGAACCCAATACACTCTAATATGTCCAAAAATCATGTCTTGGTGCTTTTTGAACTTTTTGATTCCGGTATATTACATCGCACACACGTGTGGCAATATCGGCATTAATTGACAAAAGTTCGCCGCGCGAGTCACGAAGTGAGTTTTTGCCAAGAACGCACCCAATACACTCCAATATGTCCAATAATCATGTCTTGGTGCTTTTTGAACTTTTTGATTCCGGTATATTACATCGCACCCACGCGTGGCAATATCGGCATTAATTGACAAAAGTTCGCCGCGCGAGTCGCGAAGTGAGTTTTTGCCAAGAACGCACCCAATACACTCCAATATGTCCAAAAATCATGTCTTGGTGCTTTTTGAACTTTTTGATTCCGGTATATTACATCGCACCCACGCGTGGCAATATCGGCATTAATTGACAAAAGTTCGCCGCGCGAGTCGCGAAGTGAGTTTTTGCCAAGAACGCACCCAATACACTCCAATATGTCCAAAAATCATGTTTTGGTGGTTGTTGAACTTTTTGATTCCGGTATATTACATCGCACCCACGTGTGGCAATATCGGCATTAATTGACAAAAGTTCGCCGCGCGACTCGCGAAGTGAGTTTTTGCCAAGAACGCACCCAATACACTCCAATATGTCCAAAAATCATGTCTTGGTGCTTTTTGAACTTTTTGATTCCGGTATATTACAACGCACCCACGCGTGGCAATATCGGCATTAATTGACAAAAGTTCGCCGCGCGAGTCGCGAAGTGAGTTTTTGCCAAGAACGCACC
Organism: Oryza rufipogon; assembly: GCA_023541355.1. Taxonomy (NCBI): domain Eukaryota; kingdom Viridiplantae; phylum Streptophyta; class Magnoliopsida; order Poales; family Poaceae; genus Oryza; species Oryza rufipogon. The sequence continues at coordinate 22,708,983 of CM042205.1, read as the reverse complement.
CAATACACTCCAATATGTCCAAAAATCATGTCTTGGTGCTTTTTGAACTTTTTGATTCCGGTATATTACAACGCACCCACGCGTGGCAATATCGGCATTAATTGACAAAAGTTCGCCGCGCGAGTCGCGAAGTGAGTTTTTGCCAAGAACGCACCAAATACACTCCAATATGTCCAATAATCATGTCTTGGTGCTTTTTGAACTTTTTGATTCCGGTATATTACATCGCACCCACGTGTGGCAATATCGGCATTAATTGACAAAAGTTCGCCGCGCGAGTCGCGAAGTGAGTTTTTGCCAAGAATGCACCCAATACACTCCAATATGTCCAAAAATCATGTCTTGGTGCCTTTTGAACTTTTTGATTCCGGTATATTACATCGCACACACGTGTGGCAATATCGGCATTAATTGACAAAAGTTCACCGCGCGAGTCGCGAAGTGAGTTTTTGCCACGAACGCACCCAATACACTCCAATATGTCCAAAAATCATGTTTTGGTGGTTGTTGAACTTTTTGATTCCGGTATATTACATGGCACCCACGTGTGGCAATATCGGCATTAATTGACAAAAGTTCGCCGCGCGACTCGCGAAGTGAGTTTTTGCCAAGAACGCACCCAATACACTCCAATATGTCCAAAAATTATGTCTTGGTGCTTTTTGAACTTTTTGATTCCGGTATATTACATCGCACACACGTGTGGCAATATCGGCATTAATTGACAAAAGTTCGCCGTGCGAGTCGCGAAGTGAGTTTTTGCCAAGAACGCACCCAATACACTCCAATATGTCCAAAAATCATGTCTTGGTGCTTTTTGAACTTTTTGATTCCGGTATATTACATCGCACACACGTGTGGCAATATCGGCATTAATTGACAAAAGTTCACCGCGCGAGTCGCGAAGTGAGTTTTTGCCACGAACGCACCGCATACACATTAATATGTCCAAAAAGCATATTTTGGTGCTTTTTGAACTTTTTGATTCCGGTATATTACATCGCACCCATATATGGCAATATCGGCATTAATTGACAAAAGTTCGCCGCGCGAGTCGCGAAGTGAGTTTTTGCCACGAACGCACCCAATGCACTCTATTATGTCCAAAAATCATGTTTTTTGTGCTTTTTGAACTTTTTCGATCCGGTTAAAACAACGCACCCACGAGTGCCAATATCGGCATTAATTGACAAAAGTTCGCAGCGCGAGTCGCGAAGAGATATTTTGCCCCGAACGCACCCCATACACTCCAATATGTCCAAAAATCATGTTTTGGTGCTTTTTGAACTTTTGGTTCCGGTATATTACAACGCACCCACGTATGGCAATATCGGCTTTAATTGACAAAAGTTCACCGCGCGAGTCGCGAAGTGAGTTTTTGCCACGAACGCACCCAATACACTCCAATATGTCCAAAAATCATGTTTTGGTGCTTTTTGAACTTTTTGATTGCGGTATATTACATCGCACCCACATGTGGCAATATCGGCATTAATTGACAAAGGTTCGCCTCGCGAGTCACGGAGTGAGTTTTTGCCACGAACGCACCCAATACACTCCAATATGTCCAAAAATCATGTTTTTGGTGCTTTTTGAACTTTTTCGTTCCGGTTAAAAACAACCCACCCATGAGCAGGGGCGAAGCCATTTGGGCCAGGGGGGATGCCTTGGCACCCGGGTCAAAAAAAAATTTCAGTTATTAGTACCTAGTATTCACCACATGTGCACCACCCTTGGCCCAATTTCGTGTTCCCCCAGCCCATAAACCAGATCACACATAGCCCAATTACAATAGAGACCAAGTCTAAGTGCTTAACATGCTAGCAGCAGCCAGCAGCATTGGAGGCCCATTACGTGTAGATTAATGTTACATTGGAGCCTAAGTCCTGCCAACGATGCTACCAAGAAATTTCCTTTGACGCCTCGTTGCCGGATTGGGATTATGATGCTATATGCGCGGCTGTTCGTCTCCTCCTTTTCATCGCTCATCGCCGGTCGGTCACTCCAGTCCTCCCGACTTCCGATCCCAAACCACATAGCTTGATTGCCAATCGTCACCTCGCCGGTCCTAGACAGATTGACGAACGTGGTCGAGGCCGTTGCCGTTGCCGTTGCCGTCGCCACCACCGCCGCCGCCGCCGCCGCATCTGGAGTCTGGAGATTAATTCAAGCAATCAAGCCCCTGCTCACAAGTCACAATAGGGCAACGCAACAACAGGCAAGGTAAGACCTCTACCTACACTGTGCTCTCAAGTCTCAAATTCTTTAAGATTAATTTGATTTGCTGCAAGTAAACTTTTGTATTTGAAAGATATGTTCAGGTTACTTCATTACTTGGCTGATTGCCTGATTCTTCGTATTATATTGGTTAAATGGTTAGGGTTTGGTCATTTGGTGATTTGGAGTAAAATTAAAATTACATATTCTAATTTCTGGTGCTATGAATGATAGGTGAACTTTATTATGGAGAAGTACCTTAAAAGAAAAGTGCCTGATAGCAGCAACAATGCAAGGACTGCCTGTCCAGAAGTAAATGATCTCAATTGGAAAGAGGAGATCAAATATGATCCTGGATTGAGGAAACCGATTGATGCTTATCATCCTAACCTGAGAGATAGGGTAAGAAGAAAGTACCTAGAAATGGTCCTTGCCAACCTCGTACACTCAATTTTCCAACTACAAAGATATCAGACAGAAATAGAAGCTTTATCCCGGAATGGTTTGATGAGTTTGGTGGCTGGCTTGAATATAGTGAGGCCAAAGACAAAGCATATTGTTTTTTTTGTTTCTTATTTAGAGACCGCAATAAGAAGGAGGATGGATACAAAGCATTTGTTACAGAAGGTTGGAATGGTTGGCATAGAAAAAGCAGGCTGAAAGAGCATGTCGGTGGAGTTGGTAGTTTACATAATCAAGCAATGAAAAATTGTGATGCTTTGTTACAAACATCTCAACATATTAATGTTTCTTTTCATATTCAAAGTGAAGCTGCTAAAAAGGCTTATTTTACTCGTTTAAATGGTTCAATTAGTGTTGCTAGAAGGTTATTGAAGCAAGGATTACCTTTCCGAGGCCATGATGAGTCCAAGGATTCCTACAACAAAGGGAACTTCTTGGAGTTTCGTGATATGCTAGAAGAGCATGATCATGCTTTAGGGAAGGCAGTGGGTAAATATGGAGCAGGGCATAGTCTTATGACATCTTCTGATATTCAGAAGGACATTGTTGAGTGTTTTGCGAAGGAAATATTACATTCTATCATGGAAGAACTTGGGCATGATGTGTTTTGTTTGCTAGTTGATGAGTCTAGAGATGTGTCCTACAAGGAACAAATGGCAGTGGTGTTGAGATATGTTGATAAGTGTGGATTTGTAAAAGAGAGATTTATTGGGGTTGTTCATGTGAAGGAACAACTTCTTCCTATCTCAAGGTTGCGATTGACTCTCTATTTGCAGGCTTTAAGCTCAGTTTGAAGCAAGTTAGAGGCCAAGGATATGACGGTGCTAGCAATATGCGAGGTGAGTTCAATGGATTAAAATCATTGATATGAGGGAAAGTAGTTCAGCTTATTATGTTCACTGTTTTGCTCACCAACTTCAATTAGTTGTTGTAGCCGTTGTGAGAAAACATAAAGGCATTAGTAATTTCTTTACTATGATCTCTACTTTGTTGAATGTGGTGGGTGGATCATCTAAGAGAAGTGACATGATTAGAGAAATAAATTATGAACAAATATGCAAGGCATTAGGTTGTGGGATGCTTCAAACTGGAACTGGGTTAAATCAAGAGCAATGCCTTCAAAGACCAGGAGATACTCGTTGGAGTTCTCACTACAAAACTCTCAAAAGTTTGCTTGACATGTTCCCAACAATAGTCAAAGTGCTAGAATTTGTGGAAAAAGATGACAGAGATAGAACAAATAGAGATCAAGCAAATGGTCTTCTAGTGTATTTCCAATCTTTTGAGTTTGTCTTCTATTTGCATCTTATGTCAACTATATTAATTATCACCAACACCCTGTCATTAGCGTTGCAAAGGAAAGATCAAGATATTGTGAATGCTGTTAAGTGTGTCAAATCAACTAGGTGCCATTTGGATGATTTGAGAAGAGATGGGTGGGAAAATTTACTTGGTCATGTGTATGCTTTTTGTGACAAATATGATATCATCAAGCTTGAGATGGGAGAAGAATATGTCAATCCAAAGAAACAGAGGCAAAAGACAGGAATTACAAACCAACGCCATTATGAAGTGGATTGTTTTAATGATGTTATTGATTGGCTACTTCAAGAGCTTGATAGTCGTTTCAATGAGACATCATCTGAATTGCTTCTTTGCTCAGCTGCCTTTAGCCCAAGAGAATCATTCCATGATTTTAATGTTGAGAACTTGATGAGACTAGCAAAACTTTATCCTAATGATTTTAATTCTGGGGAATTAAGCGATCTTAGGCGTCATCTTTGTCTCTACATCGCTGATGTGCGAGAAGATGATAGATTCTCCAACATACAAACTATTGGTGAGCTTTCACAAAAGTTGGTAGAGACAAGGAAACATCTTTGCTATCCTTTAGTTTATCGACTTTTGAAGCTAGTTCTAGTATTGCCTGTTGCCACTGCGACGGTTGAGAGGTGTTTTTCAGCTATGAAGATTGTGAAAAGTTCTTTGCGTAATCGCATCGGTGATGACTACTTGAGTCATAGCCTTATTTGCTATATAGAAAAAGAAGAAATGAAGAAAGTCACCAACGAAGCTGTGGTTCATCGTTTTATGAACATGACAGAGCGCAAACATGATTTATCATTTATGAAAAGGTAATTTGTCTGTTTTCACATGGTTTTCTATAGTTTACAATGGAAACTTAATATGTTTATATTATCCTTTGTTGCAGGATATTGAGGACAGGTGGTGTATTTCCAAATATTAGTGGTTTTATTCATCTCGGTATGGTACGTTCTTTTTGTCAGTGTTCCTTTGTCGGTGTACCATCGCCACTTATGCCATGCTAAATTGCTAATGAGACTATTGAAAAATATATTAACTAGTATAATATTGCTTGAAAATTCTGTACATTGTCATTTATATGTGAAGAGGTAGTGCACCCCCCTTTATTTCTCTCTAGCTTCGCCACTGCCCACGAGTGCCAATATCGGCATTAATTGACAAAAGTTCGCAGCGCGAGTCGCGAAGTGATATTTCGCCCCGAACGCACCCCATACACTCCAATATGTCCAAAAATCTTGTTTAGGTGCTTTTTGAACTTTTTGATTCCGCTATATTACATCGCACCCACGTGTGGCAATATCGGCATTAATTGACAAAGGTTCGCCGCGCGAGTCGCTAAGTGAGTTTTTGCCACGAACGCACCCAATACACACCAATATGTCCAAAAATCATGTTTTGGTGCTTTTTGAACTTTTTGATTCCGGTATATTACATCGCACCCACGTGTGGCAATGTCGGCATTAATTGACAAACGTTCGCCGCGCGAGTCGCGAAGTGAGTTTTTGCCACGAACGCACTAAATACACTCCAATATGTCCAAAAATCATGTTTTGGTGCTTTTTGAACTTTTTGATTCCGCTATATTACATCGCACCCACGTGTGGCAATATCGGCATTAATTGACAAAGGTTCGCCGCGCGAGTCGCAAAGTGAGTCTTTGCCACGAACGCACCCAATACACTCTAAAATGTCCAAAAATTATGTTTTGGTGCTTTCTGAACTTTTTGATTCCGGTATATTACATCGCACCCACGTGTGGCAATATCGGCATTAATTGACAAAAGTTCGCCGCGCGAGTCGCGAAGTGAGTTTTTGCCACGAACGCACCCAATACACTCCAATATATCCAAAAATGATGTTTTGATGCTTTTTGAACTTTTTGATTCCGGTATATTACATCGCACCCACGTGTGGCAATATGAGCATTAGTAGACAAAAGTTCGCCGCGCGAGTCGTGAAGTGAGTTTTTGCCAAGAACGCACCCAATACACTCCAATATGTCCAAAAATAATGTTTTGGTGCTTTTTGAACTTTTTAATTCTGGTATATTACATCACACCCACGTGTGGCAATATCGGCATTAATTCACAAAGGTTCGCCGCGCGAGTGGCGAAGTGAGTTTTTGCCACGAACGCACCCAATACACTCCAATATGTCCAAAAATCATGTTTTGGTGCTTTTTGAACTTTTTGATTCCGGTATATTACATCGCACCCACGTGTGGCAATATCGGCATTAATTGACAAAGGTTCGCCGCGCGAGTCGCGAAATGAGTTTTTGCCATGAACGCACCCAATACACTCTAATATATCCAAAAATCTTGTTTGGGTGCTTTTTGCACTTTTTCGTTCCGGTTAAAAACAACGCACCCACGAGTGCCAATATCGGCATTAATTGACAAAATATCGCAGCGCGAGTCGCGAAGAGATATTTTGCCCCGAACGCACCCCATACACTCCAATATGTCCAAAAATCTTGTTTAGGTGCTTTTTGAACTTTTTGATTCCGCTATATTACATCGCACCCACGTGTGGCAATATCGGCATTAATGGACAAAGGTTCGCCGCGCGAGTGGCGAAGTGAGTTTTTGCCACGAACGCACCCAATACACTTCAATATGTCCAAAAATCATGTTTTGGGGCTTTTTGAACTTTTTGATTCCGGTGTATTACATCGCACCCACGTGTGGCAATATCGGCATTAATTGACAAAAGTTCGCCGCGCGAGTCGCGAAGTGATTTTTTGCCAATACACTCCAATATGTCGAAAAATCATGTTTTGGTGCTTTTTGAACTTTTTGATTCCGGTATATTACATCGCACCAACGTGTGGCAATATCGGCATTAATTGACAAAAGTTCGCCGCGCGAGTCGCGTAGTGAGTTTTTGCGACGAACGCACTAAATACACTCCAATATGTCCAAAAATCATGTTTTGGTGCTTTTTGAACTTTTTGATTCCGCTATATTACATCGCACCCACGTGTGGCAATATCGGCATTAATTGACAAAAGTTCGCCGCGCGAGTCGCGAAGTGAGTTTTTGCCATGAACGCACCCAATACACTCTAATATATCCAAAAACCATGTTTGGGTGCTTTTTGCACTTTTTCGTTCCGATTAAAAACAACGCACCCACGAGTGCCAATATCGGCATAAATTGACAAAAGTTTGCCGCGCGAGTCGCGAAGAGATATTCTGCCCCGAACGCACCCCATACACTCCAATATGTCCAAAAATCTTGTTTAGGTGCTTTTTGAACTTTTTGATTCCGCTATATTACATCGCACCCACGTGTGGCAATATCGGCATTAATGGACAAAGGTTCGCCGCGCGAGTGGCGAAGTGAGTTTTTGCCACGAACGCACCCAATACACTTCAATATGTCCAAAAATCATGTTTTGGGGCTTTTTGAACTTTTTGATTCCGGTATATTACATCTCACCCACGTGTGGCAATATCGGCATTAATTGACAAAGGTTCGCCGCGTGAGTCGCGAAGTGATTTTTTGCCACGAACGCACCCAATACACTCCAATATGTCGAAAAATCATGTTTTGGTGCTTTTTGAACTTTTTGATTCCGGTATATTACATCGCACCGACGTGTGGCAATATCGGAATTAATTGACAAAATTTCGCCGCGCGAGTCGCGTAGTGAGTTTTTGCCACGAACGCACTAAATACACTCCAATATGTCCAAAAATCATGTTTTTGTGCTTTTTGAACTTTTTGATTCCGCTATATTACATCGCACCCACGTGTGGCAATATCGGCATTAATTGACAAAGGTTCGCCGCGCGAGTCGCGAAGTGAGTTTTTGCCACGAACGCACCCAATACACTCTAATATATCCAAAAATCATGTTTGGGTGCTTTTTGAACTTTTTCGTTCCGGTTAAAAACAACGCACCCACGAGTGCCAATATCGGCATTAATTGACAAAAGTTTGCCGCGCGAGTCGCGAAGAGATATTTTGCCCCGAACGCACCCCATACACTCCAATATGTCCAAAAATCTTGTTTAGGTGCTTTTTGAACTTTTTGATTCCGCTATATTACATCGCACCCACGTGTGGCAATATCGGCATTTATTGACAAAGGTTCGCCGCGCGAGTCGCGAAGTGAGTTTTTGCCACGAACGCACCCAATACACTCTAATATATCCAAAAATCATGTTTGGGTGCTTTTTGAACTTTTTCGTTCCGGTTAAAAACAACGCACCCACGAGTGCCAATATCGGCATAAATTGACAAAAGTTTGCCGCGCGAGTCGCGAAGAGATATTTTGCCCCGAACGCACCCCATACACTCCAATATGTCCAAAAATCTTGTTTAGGTGCTTTTTGAACTTTTTGATTCCGCTATATTACTTCGCACCCACGTGTGGCAATATCGGCATTAATGGACAAAGGTTCGCCGCGCGAGTGGCGAAGTGAGTTTTTGCCACGAACGCACCCAATACACTTCAATATGTCCAAAAATCATGTTTTGGGGCTTTTTGAACTTTTTGATTCCGGTATATTACATCGCACCCACGTGTGGCAATATCGGCATTAATTGACAAAAGTTCGCCGCGCGAGTCGCGAAGTGATTTTTTGCCACGAACGCACCCAATACACTCCAATATGTCGAAAAATCATGTTTTGGTGCTTTTTGAACTTTTTGATTCTGGTATATTACATCGCACCCACGTGTGGCAATATCGGCATTAATTGACAAAAGTTCGCCGCGCGAGTCGCGTAGTGAGTTTTTGCGACGAACGCACTAAATACACTCCAATATGTCCAAAAATCATGTTTTGGTGCTTTTTGAACTTTTTGATTCCGCTATATTACATCGCACCCACGTGTTGCAATATCGGCATTAATTGACAAAGGTTCGCCGCGCGAGTCGCGATGTGAGTTTTTGCCACGAACGCACCCAATACACTCTAATATATCCAAAAATCATGTTTGGGTGCTTTTTGAACTTTTTCGTTCCGGTTAAAAACAACGCACCCACGAGTGCCAATATCGGCATTAATTGACAAAGGTTCGCCGCGCGAGTCGCGAAGTGAGTTTTTGCCACGAACGCGCCCAATACACTCTAATATGTCCAAAAATCATGTTTTGGTGCTTTTTGAACTCTTGGTTCTTGTATATTACAACGCACCCACGTGTGGCAATATCGGCATTAATTGACAAAAGTTCGCAGCGCGAGACGCGAAGCTATATTTTGCCCCGAACGCACCCCATACACTCCAATATGTCCAAATATCTTGTTTATGTGCTTTTTGAACTTTTTGATTCCGCTATATTACATCGCGCCCACGTGTGGCAATATCGGCATTAATTGTCAAAATTTGGCCGCGCGAGTCGCGAAGTGAGTTTTTGCCACGAACGCACCCAATACACTCCAATATGTCCAAAAATAATGTTTTGGTGCTTTTCGAACTCTTGATTCTGGTATATTACAACGCACCCACGTGTGGCAATATCGGCATTAATTGACAAAAGTTCACCGCGCGAGTCGCGAAGTGAGTTTTTGCCACGAACGCACCCAATACACTCCAATATGTCCAAAAATCATGTTTTGGTGCTTTTTGAACTTTTTGATTCTGGTATATTACATCGCACCCACGTGTGGCAATATCGGCATTAATTGATAAAAGTTCGCAGCGCAAGTCGCGAAGTGATATTTTGCCCCGAACGCACCCCATACACTCCAATTAGGGCTGTCAAAAAAGCTCGAGGCTCGCGAGCTGCTTGTGCTCGGCTCGTCCTAGGCTCAATTCGAGCTCGGCTCGAGCTCCAAACGAGCCGAGCCCGAGCCTGTCCCAAAGCTCGCGAGCTTTGTCCAGTCGAGCTCGCGCATTCTAACGAGCCTAGTAATATATGATTTTTTATTGCTATTTAATAAATTGGTTGATCAAATATGTTATTTGTATGTCTTGTATTAGCATCATATATTCATATAAAACATTAATTAATTATTTTTAAAAAAATTTTATTTGAAATATACATTGTTCTAATTAGAAATCGAGCTCGGTAGTCGAGCTCGAGCTTGATCGAGCTCGAACCGAGCCTGTTTGAAAGCTCGAACATTTTATAGGCTCGGCTCGAGCATGGCTCGAGCTTGTATCGAGCTCGAGCCTAGGCAGGCAAGCTTGCTCGAGCTCGGCTCGTTGACAGCCCTAACTCCAATATGTCCAAAAATCTTGTTTAGGTGCTTTTTGAACTTTTTGATTCCGCTATATTACATCGCACGCACGTGTGGCAATATCTGCATTAATTGACAAAAGTTGGCCGCGCGAGTCACGAAGTGAGTTTTTGCCACAAACGCACCCAATACACTCCAATATGTCCAAAAATCATGTTTTGGTGCTTTTTGAACTTTTTCGTTCCGGTTAAAATCAACGCACCCACGTGTGGCAATATCGACATTAATTGACAAAAGTTCACCGCGCGAGTCGCGAAGTGAGTTTTTGCCACGAATGCACGCAATACACTCCAATATGTCCAAAAATCATGTTTTGGTGCTTTTTGAACTTTTTGATTCCGGTATATTACATCGCACCCACGTGTGGCAATATCGGCATTAATTGACAAAGGTTCGCCGCGCGAGTCACGAAGTGAGTTTTTGCCACGAACGCACCCAATACACTCCAAATCCTGGTTGGGTTGGCCGAACCAAGTTTTCGCTCTACCCTTGCCTAGCTCGGCTCTGTCACCCTTCTGCCGTGTGATCAGGTTTGCGCGACTCCTCCCTTATCCTCCCCTATTTGTGAGTTAAACTTGGCAGAAAACTTGAATATAATTTAGTTTGACTCCAAATGAAAATTGAAAACATTAACTCTCCACAAATAAAATTTTCCTATGATTAATCATGTATACATTTTATTCTTTGCTAACACTTGTCACTTGTGAACAACCATCTATCATAGGGAACCTTGCTCATCTAAGTAATTGATATATGTGATATGGTTATGACGAAAGAAATTCCTGTCCGACTGTCATGATACTTGGGATTTTGTTTTGTGAAAATTAAAAATTCTTTTTCGAGCAATACTCCTCAGTGACTATATTATTACATACCAATGCCATATATGATTCTCATTGCAAAATCCTGATATATGTTTAGGCTGCATGACATTACATTGAGCTTTGCCAAATTATTGTGACTCGTGTGAGATGCTTTTCGTACTTTCATGATCAAAATCGCACGCACACTCCACATACACACACTATGCTAAACTTCTACAGTGGAAGCTAGCATCCCTCATTCATTATTTATTTTATCCATTATCCACAAAATAAATACTCCATGTCATTTATGCCTTTTCCTCCGAAATTCTTTCAAAGAAAAAAAACAAAAATAGAGAGAGGCATGGCTATGCAAAAAGAAAGAAAAAATAAAGCCTTGCTCATACAAGTATGGAGCATTGATGAAAAAGAAAAAGAAGAAAAAAAAAATCTTGCTCATACAAAGTATGGGGCATGATGAAAAAAAAGGGGAAGAAAAAAAGGTAGCCATGCAATCTATCAAATTTCCAAAGAGAGAAGGTTGGAGGAGGAGGTATACCAAAGGAGTTTTTGTCTTTTATTTTTCTTTTTTCCACCCACAAAACAACCAGACACATACCCATACACATATCACACACATGCACATTCTTGATCAGAGAGTATGACTTGCGATCTCCTTGGGTCTGGTCTTTTGGCTTTGCAAAATGTGTGATGCAGGTATGCTCCGATTGATCCCTACCGAGCTCCACATATACAATCTTGTAGAATAGGGAAAATTTGGCAAAAATTGCCTTGGTGAGGATCCACAAATCAAACCACATGAGTGACTTGAGAGAGTCATTCGAGGAGTATAGCTACTTTGCGAAAATATATGAAAACCCAAGAGATTGCAAGGAGGAACAAGAAGGACTCGAGTCACGACCGTTCCATTCATCAATTACTCAAGATGGTTTAGTTCACAGGTACATGTATGGCTTAGAATAATTTGTGTACTTGTATTGTATCTTAACCTTTACTCGGGATGAGTAAAGAGCTAAGTGTGGGGGGTTTTGTTGATGGCTGTTAAGTACCGAAATAACACCGTCAATACCTGCATAAAACCATAACTGTGAAACATCCAATATAGTGGTGGGATTTATTTCTAACAATTTCCACGAGTGTTGGTGTATATTTGTATGAAGGTGATCAACCACCAAAGTTGGGAGAGAATGAGCAGAAAGAATGGAAATATATTCCGCGCTGATGGACTCACATGGTTTTGAGCTACAACATATAAAATGTGCAATCATTTGGAGAAAAAAAAGACTATCATAAAGTGGAGCCCACATGTCAGCATCCTGAAGAAGGCTGTGGGCCAGGGGAGCCAGCTAGGGTTCGGCCGAACTCCCTGGTTCGGCCGAACCCCCAGCTGGTCCAATCCAACCCAACTTCAATATGATGGTTGTGCTCCTCATCCTATGATGGTTATGGGCATTAATACCGGTAGAAACTGTCATCAAGAGGACACATGGCAAGAGGAGAAGGAAGATGCTCTTTGGATTCTATGGAGAATATTCATAGCATCTCCACTCTCCCAAGCAAGCTCCACACTATAAATACCCCTCTCCTCTCCCTCATTCACACACACCAAAGCATGAGCTGAATTACAAGAGGTTTTAGTGTACTTTATTGTATATTAGAATAGGGAGGGAGTAAAGTAGAAGAAGTCGGAGGAATTCCGGAGTTGTCGGTAACCCTCTCTTATCTCTTGTACTTTGTTTATTACTCTGCTTTAATAGAAATATCATTCTGAGTAATTAAGATTTGCATAGTGAGAATTACTTCTTGGTTAGTTCCTAATTAGCATACGGGATCATTATTCACTATAGTCCATTTATTTATAGTGATTGCTTTAGTATTTAGTTAGCACTAGAGTAGTTATTAATTGTGTAGACGCGGTGTCTGGGTAATTAATCTCCAGTGGTTGCTGCGTATCTCACAGTACGTTTGAGGTGGGTGTAGAGGTGGTGACAGCCCTCAAGAGCACTTAAGTCCTCCCTATCCGGGTATGTAGTAGAGCGACATTTGGGAACAGCGGGTTGCTAGTGCCTGAATTATTGCGTTAGGATTAAAGTTAAGCTTTCCCTGGATATTATTTCTCATTAGGAAATCCTCTCTGCCCTCTGCCCAAATTAGCTATGTCCTTGGATGAACCAGACGAGGAGATATTCACACACGTTCCCTTGGGTTCGATACCCTTGGAATACTCCGTAGGGGAAGTGCTACATCAGTATATCCGTGCGCTTGCGGATTCTATCTGTGAACGTAAGAAATACCAACAAAGAGATGGGCCAAAGGCCAGGCCAGGAGAGCCCAGCCTAGGTTCGGCGGAATCCTGATCTCCACTGTTGGATGTGGGGTTTGGTAGGGACACTCCAGATCTTCTCCTGATGACTGTTGGAGGGTAGTTCAGACAATTCCCCTTCTACAACCGTCATATCTATCTATATATAAAGAGCTTCACTCCTTCACTCTCACACACACTCCCAAGCTTGAGCTGAATTATAAAAGACTCTATTGTACTATATTGTATACAAGAATAGGAAGAGAGTAGAGTAGAAGAAGTCAGAAGAATTCTGAAGCTGTCGGTAATCATCTCTCATTTCTTTTATTCTGTTTATTACTCTAATTTCAATAGAACTATCTTCCTAAGTAATTTAGATTTATCTCGTGAGAATTATCTCTTGGTTAGTTCCTAAATAGCATGCATGATTATTGTTCACTATAATCAACTAAAATACAGTGATTGCTTTGGTGAGTTATAAACACTAAAGTAGATATTAATTGCTTAGACGTGGTGTTTACGTAATTGTTATCCAGAAATTGCTGCGTATCCCACAGTACATTTGAGGGTATATTATGGTTACAGAGTTAATCCGCAAGCGCACGGATATACCATTGTAGCATTTCACCCGAGAGTATTCCAAGAGTATCGTATTTATTTAATTCCGTGGGAAGATTATAGTAGAGAGAACTGTACTAATAATTTATATGTTACTTGTAATAATCATAGTCTAAACAGGGGTTAATATAATTCAATGGGTAGGATGATACACAAGCATAGAACTACTCATTCTCATACTAAATTATCTAAGCTAAGTAGAAAGAAAGTAGAAAAGAATCTATTCCTATACTTCTAGTATACATATTATACAAACATTCTAGTTATATGATTAACTAGCTAATACCCTCTTTCCGATGCCCTCCTGGTACTTCGAGAAGCCACCCCTGACTGCCGAGTTCCTTACGACAGCCCGTCAAGACCATACAACCGGGGCTAAATACGGAGGAGTACCCTCCCCAGAAAATTAACTTGGGACTATATACACGCGCGGAGGAATACCCATACTGAGCTGTCACCATCAGCGGCCCACCTCTCATCCGCAGCATATATACCCAAATAATGATACCCAATAATCTAGACACCATGCCTAAACTACCAGATACTACTCTAATATCATCGTCATGACATAGAGTAATTGTATAAGCAAACATTATACCTGTATCTATGCATTTCCCAGATAAGCTAGCAGTATAATCAGTATAACTTGAACATAAAGTAAAATTGGCATTCATATACTCGGAAAGTATTTCAATACCAGAATTGTATAAAGAAGAATATTCTAAATAAAGCACAAGTCTTACAAAAGAATAAATGAGAGCTACTAGAGCCATACCCAAAATCTTCCGAAGACTTCCAGACTCCGATTCTATTCCTACTCCACTAGCTTGAGAATACTAAACTAAAATTTGAGAGAAATGAAAACGCTCTTGCTTGAAGTGTGTGAAGAATGGAATGAGAGGAGCTCCTTTTATAGCCTCCCAATGACGGTTGTGACGGTTGGAATGGTCGGAAATACCCTCTAACCATCATTGGGGGCTAACCTCAGCCGTCCATCCGAGCCTCGGATCAAATGGCCGTAAGGGGGGTTCGGCCGAAGCCGAGGTTCGGCCGAACCAGGGGTTGGCCCAACAAGCCCATGGTTTGGCTGGCGGCCTCCTCTCCTGATCCATGTTGCAGACTTGTGAATTTTGGCCCAATTCGTCGTGTCAATTCTGAGTTCTTGGCCCATTCATACATAAGTCTAATTCTCAACATCGTCCGGTTGATTGATTGTTTGATTTGATGTCGATTCTCCTTCACTTTATAGTTATTCTCCGCGAAAGGTTAGTAAACCTAATACTAGTGGAATATTATTATTCTAATACAAATATGCATTGCAAGCATGACTAGTTCTCCTCTATTTTGGTAATATTAACAGTAGAAACTGATCGCTAGCGACCGTCAACAGCGTTCGTCAACAACGTTCCCTTGGATTCGATACACTTTGAAGTACTCCTTAGGGGAAGTGCTACATCGGTATATCCGTGTGCTTGCGGATTTTATGTGTGACCGTAAGAATCACCAACAATGCCAATATAGGCATATATTGGCACACGTGTGTGCGATGTTTTTCACTGGAACGAAAAAGTTCAAAAAACCATCAAAACATGTGTTTTGGACATACTGGAGTGCGTTGGGTGCGTTCAAGTCGAAAAATCAATAAGTGGCTCGCGTTGCGAACTTTCGTCAATTAAAGCCAGTATTGGCATATATTGGCACTCGTGGGCTCGTGTCAACCATGTTGCTGCTGCAGAAGCCCAAGGTGCTCCAGATGTGATTTTGGGTACGTTCCCTGTTAACTCAGTTCCTGCAACAGTGCTTTTCGATTCTGGTGCTACACATTCCTTTTTATCTATGAGTTTCGCGGGAAATCATGGGATGGAGGTAGAAGATCTTAGACGTCCTTTGATGGTTAGTACCCCGAGTAACCAAGCACTCTCATCACAACGTAGCCCCTCTGTCAGAATAGAGATTCAAGGAGTACCATTTCTGGCCAACCTTATTTTGTTAGAATCCAAAGACCTTGATGTCATCCTAGGGATGGACTGGTTAGCCAGATATAAAGGTGTGATAGACTGTGCTAATAGAAAAGTAACTCTCACCAGCAATGATGGTCAAGTTGTAACTGTTCATGCATTACCTTCTGAGCCTTTAAGGTCAAATCTGAATCAAATAACTTTGGAAGAGATTCTCATAGTACG
Organism: Oryza rufipogon; assembly: GCA_023541355.1. Lineage (NCBI taxonomy): Eukaryota > Viridiplantae > Streptophyta > Magnoliopsida > Poales > Poaceae > Oryza > Oryza rufipogon. The sequence goes on along the minus strand of CM042205.1, from coordinate 22,692,858 downwards.
GGACTACCCGGATGTGTTCCCGGATGATTTACCAGGTATGCCGCCTAAAAGAGATATAGAATTCAGAATAGATCTGGTACCAGGAACAACTCCGATCCATAAGAGACCTTATAGAATGGCAGCGAATGAATTAGCAGAGGTCAAGAGGCAAGTGGATGATTTGCTTCAGAAAGGATACATTAGACCAAGTTCGTCTCCATGGGGAGCCCCAGTAATTTTTGTGGAAAAGAAAGATCATACCCAGAGGATGTGTGTGGATTATCGTGCACTAAATGATGTGACTATCAAGAATAAGTACCCTCTGCCTAGAATTGATGATTTGTTTGATCAGCTTAAAGGTGCCACCGTTTTCTCCAAGATCGATCTTCGATCAGGGTATCACCAGTTGAGAATTAAAGAGGAAGATATACCTAAGACGTCTTTTACCACTCGGTATGGGTTGTTTGAATGTACTGTTATGTCTTTCGGACTTACCAATGCCCCCGCTTTCTTCATGAACTTGATGAATAAGGTTTTTATGGAATACCTGGACAAGTTCGTGGTAGTCTTTATTGATGACATTCTTATCTACTCCCGAACCAAAGAAGAGCATGAAGAACATCTTCGCCTTGCACTAAAGAAGCTACGAGAACATCAACTGTATGCCAAGTTTAGTAAATGTGAATTTTGGTTGTCTGAAGTAAAGTTCCTTGGTCACGTCATCTCAGCCGGAGGAGTTGCCGTTGATCCTAGTAATGTGGAATCCGCAACCAACTAGAAACAACCGAAGACAGATTCAGAGATTCGTAGTTTCCAGGGTCTCGCAGGCTATTACCGGAGGTTTATAGAGAATTTTTCCAAGATTGCTAAGCCCTTGGCACGGCTGCTTTAGAAAGATGTGAAGTACAAGTGGTCAGAAGAGTGTGAGCAGAGTTTTCAACAGTTGAAAAATCGCTTAATATCAGCACCCATTTTGATCCAAAAGAAGGGTTTCCAAGTGTATTGCGACGCATCTAAGCTTGGGTTAGGTTGTGTTCTGATGCAAGATGGGAAGGTGGTTGCCTATGCATCTCGTCAGTTACGTCCGCATGAGAAGAACTACCCTACTCATGATCTTGAGTTAGCTGCAGTGGTTCATGCCTTGAAGATTTGGCGTCACTATCTCTTTGGTACTCGTACGGAGTTGTACATGGATCACAAGAGTTTGAAGTATATCTTCACCCAGCCGGATCTGAACATGAGGCAACGAAGATGGTTGGAATTGATTAAGGATTACGACATGGGAATTTATTATCACCCCGGAAAGGCTAATGTTGTAGCAGATGCTCTCAGCAGGAAAGGCTACTGCAATGCTACGGAAGGACGACAGTTGCCGTGGGAATTATGCAAGGAATTCGAAAGATTGAATTTGGGAATTGTCAGTAGAGGTTTTGTAGCAGCATTAGAAGCAAAGCCCACCCTCATTGACCAGGTTAGAGAAGCTCAAGTCAATGATCCTGATATTCAAGAGATCAAGAAGAACATGAGAAGAGGAAAGGCCATCGGGTATTTGGAAGATGAGCAAGGAACCGTATGGTTGGGCGAGAGAATCTATGTCCCAGAGAACAAAGAGTTGAAAGATGCAATTCTGAAGGAAGCTCATGACACTTTATACTCCATTCACCCTGGTAGTACCAAGATGTACCAAGATCTCAAGGAGAAATTTTGGTGGGCAAGTATGAAGCGTGAGATAGCAGAGTATGTAGCTGTGTGTGATGTTTGTCAGCGAGTCAAGGCAGAACATCAGAAACCCGCAGGTTTGCTGCAGCCTTTGAAGATACCAGAATGGAAGTGGGAGGAAATAGGGATGGATTTCATCACTGGTCTACCCAGAACGTCATCGGGCCATGACTTTATTTGGGTGATAGTCGACAGACTTACCAAAGTGGCTCATTTCATCCCTGTAAGGACAACATATTCCGGAAGTCGCTTGGCGGAATTGTATATGGCAAGGATCGTGTGTTTGCACGGTGTGCCTAAGAAAATAGTATCCAATCGAGGTAGCCAGTTTACTTCAAAGTTTTGGAAGAAGCTTCAAGAAGAGATGGGTTCCAAGCTGAACTTCAGTACCGCTTATCATCCGCAGACTGACGGACAAACTGAAAGGGTAAATCAGATTTTGGAAGACATGTTGAGAGCTTGTGCTTTAGACTTCGGTGGAAGTTGGGATAAGAATCTGCCTTACGCGGAATTCTCGTACAACAACAGTTATCAAGCTAGTCTTCCAATGGCTCTTTATGAAGCGTTGTATGGTCGGAAGTGCCGCACTCCGCTTTTGTGGGATCAAACGAGAGAACGTCAGGTTTTCGGGACCGATATCCTGAGGGAAGCAGAAGAGAAGGTTCATTCAAGAAAGATTGTGTATAGCTCAGTCTCGTCATAAGAGTTATGCCGACAATCGCCGCAGGGATTTAAGTTTTGAGGAAGGAGATCATGTGTATCTTCGTGTCACGCCTCTTCGAGGGGTTCATCGATTTCACACTAAAGGAAAATTGGCACCGTGTTTTGTGGGACATTATAAGATTGTCAGTAGAAGAGGTGAGGTTGCCTATCAGTTGGAATTACCTCAATCTTTGGCAGGTGTTCATAATGTGTTCCATGTGTCACAGTTGAAAAAGTGTTTAAGGGTACCTACTGAAGAAGCTAATCTTGAGCAGATAGAAATCCAAGAGGATCTGACATATGTTCAGAAACCAATCCGTATCTTGGAGACAAATGAGAGAAGAACCAGGAATCGAGTTATCCGTTTTTGCAAAGTCCAATGGAGTAATCACTCGGAAGAAGAAGCTACCTGGGAACGAGAAGAAGAATTAAAGTCAGCTCATCCGCATCTGTTCGCCAGTTCTTCCGAATCTCGAGGACAAGATTCTGTTTAAGGGGGGTAGGTTTGTCACACCCTAAAAATCCCCAAATGTTTAAATTGTTGTTTAATTGGAATTATTAGAAACGATTTTAAAAGCCTAGAAGAGAAGATCTAATTTTAAATAATAAATTTCAATATAAAAGTGGGCTAGATAAAATTTTATTAAATACATCACTTGATTCTATAGTTCCTAGATTTTTCTGGGATTTATTTGAGCCAAAGAAGTATTTTTACTAAATAGAATTGCATTTCATGAATAATTTAAATTGAAAAAGGTTTTAAAAATCCCCTTTTGGCTTTGGGCCGAAAGTCGGCCCAAAAGCTCTCTCTCTCTCCCCGGCCCAGTCAGCCCACCAGCCGTCCGCCGCTCGCCCTCTCTCTCGCGCTGACAGGTGGGGCCCACCTGTTAGGGCCGACTTCCTCCTCGCACCGCCTAGCCGCGGCCTAGCCGCCCGATCCGCCGCCGCCGCCCTTCCAAATTTGGCAGCGTCTTTCCATCTCCGGTCAAATTGATTGAGGGGAAATGATCCTTGGGATCCCCTCTATCTTTTCTCTTTTGGAATCTTCGTCTATTTTCGTTTGGAAATCGCCGGATTCAATCTCGAATCGGATTCGTTTTTCTCTCAGAACCCTAATCTTTCCTGCGCCGTCGCCGGCCGCCGTGGGCCTCCATCGCCGCCCCTAGCCCCTATAAAAGGACCCCCGGGACCTCCTCTATCCGCTGCCACCCTCGCCTCAGCTCGCCGCCGCCTGTAGCGCCGCCTCCGCGTTAGCCCTTGCGCAGCCGCCGCCGCCGCAGGTCCAGCCGTCCGCTGCTGCCGCTCCGGTCGTCGTCGTCACTCGAGAAGGTCACCGCCGGGTTCGCCAAGTCGTCGCCGTCGTCGTCCACCCCTCCGTTTCCGCCGAAGATCGCCGGAGCGCCGCCGTCGTCGTCGACCCGATCGTCTCCGCCGTTTCATCCTCGTCGCCGTCGTCGTCCGGTTGCCGTCCGCCACCGTTCGTAACTCGGTAAGGTTCGCCGCGTCGCCCGCTTTGCGTAGATGCCCTCCGTTTGCGCCGCCGAGCCGTCGTTTGCCGGCGAGCGTGCGAGGCCGAGCTGCCGCCGGTGATGACGTCATCGCTGACGTCAGCGCCACGTCGTCCGTAGACCCGTGGTAGATCAAATCGATATTGGCCGTTCGTTTGAGATAGGATCGATCTCGGCCGTCCGTTCCGTAGACCGTCGCCGTGCACCCGGTCCACCGTGAGCCGAGCCCGCTGACGCAATAAATCCCTTTTCCTTTTCAAAAATAATTCATTATTGCGTCATAATTCAATTAAAATCTATATAAATGATTTAATCCGATTTAATCTTTAAAAATTCATAACTAATTCATCTTAGCTCAGATTTAGTTGGTTCAAGTCTCTAAATTTTTCTAAAATTGAGATCTACATGTTAAAAATATCCACATGTACTGTTCATGCTTGTTTATGTGCTGTTTTGGTGATTTTGCTCTTTTCTCCTTAGATTCCGATGTTCCCGGAGAGTCCGATTTTGCAGGAGAAGACTTTGAAGAGTTCCAAGGCCAGCAAGGCAAGTCACACAGATCCCAAACAACCCTTTGAGCATGTTGATCCCGTTAAAAGCTATTGTTTCTATTCAACTATTGCATTTATTTTTGAATGTCATTGGGTGGAAATAACCTATTGCCTTGTTATAGCCTTTTTGCTATTGATTCCCTATTCTTTGTCACTTGGTTAATAATTTGATTAGCTAGAACATTATATGGTTTTAGCTAAAGTGAATAGGATGCTTAGCCATGTTTAGAGACACTAGCTCATATAAATGGGATACTTATGATTCACTATTATTTAATGATGGCTTAATGATAGCTCGCGATGGTTGATCGTGATTGGTTAATTAATTAATTTGCCAACTAAAACCTGATAATGGTGGGTTGTGAGCACATGGTTTTGATGGTCGTGCTCATGACAATTAAGGACCGGTTCACGATTTTCGGTTGTGAAACATTAACCATGCCAACCACATGCCAGCGTGGGCAACGGCTTTACTTTCTGTATAGTATGGTTCACTATAGAGCACCAGACTGTGAAGTGGCGGAGATAAGCCTACGGGGGTCGCTGGGGAGTCCATGCCTTGTTTACAAGGGGTGATTATGATCCGGGAACGGTGCACTGCTTTGAAATGTGTTATGCAGAGGTTATTGTCACAATCTCTATTCGGGTACTTGTTAAGTATCGCGACGCATGGTTGACATGATGTTGAGGTTGTGTCTTGTGGGTACAGTGGTACACCTCTGGCCAGAGTAAAACTATTCGAATAGCCGTGCCCACGGTTATGGGTGGGTCTAACAATGTCTTTCGTGATTAGTTTCACACCTCTCACCATAATAAATAATGTTGTAATTGGTTATGACTTGTTCAGAATGGTTGGGCCTATGCAACGGGTATGTTGTATAGCGTTGGATTAATATTGTTTAATTAAATACTTTACTGTTTTATTAAATTCTGAAATATTTATTAAGTGCTATTTATGCAAATGAGACTATATTATGCCATCCTTTGTTATCCCTTGCACTTGCATATTTGCTGCGTGGCTTGCTGAGTATGTCATATACTCACCTTGCAATCATTCATCAGAGGAGGAGTTCTACAGTGATGCCGAAGGTGTGGATGATTAGGCGTAGCCCTGGTCGAGCTGCTTGTGGGATGGAGTCGTCTGCGCCGTTTATCTTTTTTTTTCCTCTGCTTAGAACTTTATTGTTTGAGAGGAACTGTCTACCTCTGTAATGACATTATATTCGCTTATTAATTAGATTAATAATTGTACTCTATTATCAATTTGTTATTGTGTGCCTCGGCTGATTCCTAGACGAGGGTTTACACACATGTAAGCGTTTGGAATTTTGGATAGAAATTCTGGGCATGACACATGAGAAACCCTAGCCGCCACTCCCCTCCCCGAGCAAAACCCTAGCCGTGCGCGGGTGCTAGCACATCGGCGTGTGGCGTTCCGTCCCTGTACGTGTGGATACCGGCAGAGGCACCGCTGCTTTGCAATGCTGATCGGCGTGGGAGTACGGCGAGGAGAATGCACGAGGACGAGAAGGTCGAGCTGGTGCGATCGATTACTTCCTCTACATCGACGCGCGCTACATCGCGAGGGTTCCTTTGGCTTCGTAGCACTTTCTTCCACTGCGCAGCGCGTCGAGTGGTAACGATCTATGATCTAATACTTGCATGGTTCCTGGTTTACGCGGTAGAAAATTTTGATTTATGCTATAGTAGCCTACGAGTATCCCAACAGTTCGTGCTGATGATAATTAAGGACCGGTTCGCGAGATTCGGTTGTGAAACATTAACTGTGCCAACCACAAGCCAGCATGGGTAACGGCTTTACCTTTTATATAGCATGGTTCATTGCGGGGCAGCAGACTGAGAAGTGGCAAAGATAAGCCCATGGGGGTTGCTGTTGGCGACTATTAAATGCCGATTCTATACCGCCAACATATGCATAAAGTTCAGATAATAAAACATCCAACATAGTGACAGGTGTTAAATCTCAAATATTCCACAAGTGTTGGTGTATATTTGTATGCAGTTGTTAAACCCCGAAGTTGGGAGGAAATCTAGACTAAAGTGAGGAGAAACATGAATCCATATAAGAATGGGTTGTGAACTTCATCAAAATACCAGAGAATCAGCCCAAAATTCCGAGAAATAGATAGAGGAGGACCAGCAGAGGAGATGGGCCAAAAGCCAGGCCCTGATCTTCACCGTTGGATGTGGGGTTTGGCATGGACTCTCCAGATCACTCCCTGATGGCGGTTAAGGGGCATTTCGGACACTTCCCCCTTCCCATAACCGTCATACGTGTCCTATAAATAGACCTCACTTCACTCACTTCAACACACACTTTCAAGCTTGAGCTGAATTATAAGAGGCTCTATTGCACTATATCCTATACTATAATAGGAAGAGAGTAGAGTAGAAGAAGTCGGAAGAATTCTGGAGTTGTTGGTAATCTTCTCTCATTTCTTTTATTCCGTGTATTACTCTGATTTCAATATAATATTCTTCAAGAGTAATTTAGATTTATCTTGTGAGAATTATCTCTTGGTTAGTTCCTAAATAGCATAAGGGATTATTGTTCACTATAATCAGCTAAAATATAGTGATTGCTTTGGTGAGTTATAAACACTAAAGTAGATATTAATTGCTTAGACGTGGTGTTTAGGTAATTGTTATCCAGTAATTGTAGCGTGTACCACAATATGTTTGAGGCAGAGGTGGTGACAACCCTCGAGATCACTTAAGTCCTTCCTGTCCGGGTACGTAGTAGAGCGACATCTGGGAACAGCGGGTTGCTTGTTCCCGAAGTATTGCGTTAGGATTTAACTTAAGCTTTCCCTAGACACTGTTTCTCACCAGTAAATCCTCCCTATCCTAGCCTATCTTTTGCTTGGTATCCTTGCATGAACCAGAGAGAGATTTAACCACACACGTTCCATTGGATTTGATACCCTTTGGAATACTTCGTAGGGGAAGTGCTACATCGATATATCCGTGTGCTTGCGGATTTCTATATGTGGCCGTAAGAATTACCAACAGCCGCTGGGGAGTCCATGCCTTGTTTATAAGGGGGTGATTATGATCCAGAAACGGTGTCGCTGTGGTGGATTATGTTTTGCAAGGGGTACTGTCATAGCTCCTTTCCGAGGTATCGTGGTGGTACTGAGGTGCATGGTGACATGTCGTGGGCCTGTGTCTTGTGGGTGCAGTGGTACATCTCTGGCGAGATTAAAACTATTCGAATAGCCGTGCCCGCAGTTATGGGCGGTTCTAACAATGTCTTTCGTGATTAGTCTCACACTTCTCACCATAATAAATGATGATATAATTGGTAATAATTTGATTAGCTCCTGGTTTGGAATGGTACATTCCTGGTTTGGAGATAGATCTGTACAACCGAGTATGGTTGTTCGGGTTTGGTTGGGCCTGTTCAGCATGGGTGTGCTGTTCAGTGTTGATTAATATTGATGATTACTTATTCTACTGTTTTACTATTCTCAAATGTTTGCTAAATACTGCTTTTGCAAATGAGCTATATATTTTGCCATTCTTTGTGTTACCGTGTGCACTTGCATATTTGCTGTGTGGCTTTTGACAATTAATGCCATTATTGGCCTATGTTGGCACACGTGGATGCAATGTTTTTCAACGGAACGAATAAGTTCAAAAAGTATCAAAATGTGTGTTTTGGGCATATTGGAGTGCATTGGGTGCGTTCGTGTCGAAAAATATCTCCGTGACTCGCGCGGCGAATTTTTATAAATTAATGCCAATATTGGCCGATATTGGCACTCGTTGTGCGATGTTTTTCACCGGAATGAAAAAGTTCAAGCAACATCAAAACTTAAGTTTTGGATATATTGGAATGGATTAGGTGCGTCCATTTTGAAAAATCGGTCCGTGACTTGCGCGACGAACTTTTGTCAATTAATGGCAATATTGGCCTGTATTGCCACTCGTTGTGCTATGTTTTTCACCGGAATGGAAAAGTTCAAAAAGCAACAAAACATGTGTTCTGGACCTATGGTAGTGCATTGGGTGCGTTCATGTCGAAAAATCTTTCCGTGACTCGCGCGGCGAACTTTTGTCAATTAAAGCCAATATTGGCATATATTGGCACTCGTGGGTGCGATGTTTTTCACCGGAACGAAAAAGTTCAAAAAACATCAAAACATGTGTTTTGGACGTATTAGAGTGCATTAGGTGTGTTCGTGTGGAAAAATCGCTCTGTGACTCGTGCGGCGAACTTTTGTCAATTAATGTCAATATTGGCATATATTGGTACACGTGTGTGCGATGTTTTTCACCGAAACGAAAAAGTTCAAAACGCTTCAAAGCATGTGTTTTGGACATATTTGAGTGCACCATGACTGGCGCGGTGAACTTTTGTCTATTAATGCCAATATTGGCCTGTATTAGCACTTGTTGTGCGTTGTTTTTCAACGGAACAAAAAAGTTTAAAAATCATCAAAACATGTGTTTTGGACATATTGGAGTGCATTGGGTGCATCCGTTTCGAAAAATCACTCCGTGACTTGCGCGGCGAACTTTTTTCAATTAATGTCAATATTGGGCTATATTAGCACTCGTTGTGCGATGTTTTTCACCAGAACGAAAAAGTTCAAAAAGCATCAAAACATGTGCTTTGGACATACTGGAGTGCATTGGGTGCGTTCGTGTCGAAAAATCTCTCCGTGACTCGCGCGGCAAACTTTTGTCAAATGATCCCAATATTGGGATATATTGGCACATGTGGGTGCGATGTTTTTCACCGGAACGAAAAAGTTCAAAATGCATCAAAACATGTGTTTTGGACATATTCGAGTGCATTAGGTGCGTTTGTGTCAAAAAATCACTCCGTGACTCGCACGGCGAACTTTTGTCAACTGATGCCAATATTGGCATATATTGGCACACGTGGGTGCGATGTTTTTCACCGGAACCAAAAAAATTCAAAATGCATCAAAATATTTATTCTTGTCATATTAGAGTGCATTGGGCGCGTTCGTGCCAACAAATCTCTCCTTGACTTGCGCGGCGAAGATTTGTCAATTAATGCCAATATTGGCTTAGATTGGCACACGTGGGTGCGATGTTTTTTATCAGAAAGAATAAGTTCAAAAGGCATCAAAACATGTGATTTGGGCATATTGGAGTGCATTGGGTGCGTTCGTGTCAAAAAATCTCTCCGTGACTCGCGCGTCGAACTTTTGTCAATCAATGCCAATATTGGCCTATATTGGCACACGTGGGTCGATGCTTCTCACCGGAACGAAAAAGTTCAAAACGCATCAAGGCATGTGTTTTTGACATATTGGAGTGCACCGTGACTGGTACGGCGAACTTTTGTATATTAATGCCAATATTGGCCTATATTAGCACTCGTTGTGCGATGTTTTTCACCTGAATGAAAAAGTTTAAAAAGCATCAAATCATGTGTTTTGGACATATTGGAGTGCATTAGGTGCGTCATGTCGAAAAATCTCTCCGTGACTCGCGCGTCGATCTTTTGTCAATTAAAGCCAATATGGGCATATACCAGAGGATGAACCGATATGATCTTTATGTATGCCCAGTGAGTCAATACGTTCTGCTAGGGGCCGCTGTTGACACGTGAACCGAAAAGGACTTTTCGGGTTAGAGCTGAGTGCACATGAACCTACAGGGTCGCGCATTTAACGGCCTGAAATAAGATGATTGGATGGAGATCCAATATAATCTTAATTCGGATAGGGATCCGAATAGGAGTCCTATAGGCCTTAGAGGCCAATCATGGACCCTATAAATTTATGAGGGGCTGTGACCGGCAGATTCATTGGATCACGTGAGAAACCCTAGCAGCCATTCCCGTCCCCGAACAAAACCCTAGCCGCGTGCGGGCGCTAGCACGTCTGCGCGTGGCGTTCTGTCCCAGTACGTGTGGATACCAGTAGAGGCTCTGATACCACCTGATGAACCCTGAGTTCCACTCGACACTCAAGGCTGTTGATTGGCCCGATCTTTTAGTGAGTTGAGATAATTACGATTTGGGAGAAACGTTGACGACCCGACTACAATCGTACAAGACGTTGCGTTGCGCCTTAGCGATCGATACACCTCTTGGTGGGTTGTTGATCTTGCCGGTGCAAATCAACCCTATTCCTGCAAGAAAATCGAAGAAACAAGCAAGAACAAGATAAAAGCAATATGATATTGCAAATAGGAATGAATACACAAGATAAGTTGGGGTTCGGAAGAATAAGCAGATGGACGGTCTAGCCGACATGCGCGCTGCAAGCAAGTTGCAATGGCTAAACTTTAATCTAACAAAACCCGAGAAACACTGAAGGGGTACCTAAGAACACGGCGAGGAGAACGGCACGAGGGGAGATGATTGAGCTGTTGCGATTGACTACTTCCTCTACATCGACACGCGCGACGTCCCCGACTTTTCTTCGGCTTCTTAGCGCTTCCTTCCGCTGCACAACGCATCGAGTGGTAATGATCTATAATCTAATACTTGCGTGGTTCCTGGTTTACGCGGTAGAAAAATTTTGATTTATGCTATCGTAGCCTACGCGTATAGAAGATAGCATGAGATAATAAAAGACAAGCAATTCCATATCATTTCTGACTTTTGTATTCATTATTATAACTACATGAAAATTTCCTACTTAGAAGCAGGTAACACAGTGATTTTTTTTTTTGTCAGAAATGAATAGGTTGGGTACATAAGTCATTGATTCATATTTTTGTCTTTGTGCGTCTTTCTTTTCGTGTTCTCAAAAGGGTCTAGGCCTCTAGCCTTCCAACAGCTTACACATGCAACTGCTACAATCGAATGTGTCACTTGTCATCCAATGTGACGATCGTTGGAATTTGCCCATGGTTAATGAAATCAATCTTGTTCAGCCTAACGCAGCAGAGGACCTGTTCAGGGAGTTCATCTTGCTTCTGGGCCTGCATCATGATAAAATTAATTAAATAATTAAAATAGCTCTGAAATTTTATTAACACCCTCAGTTGACTGCTAGTTTATTTTCATGAGTGTTTTTAATGGAATAGTTTAACATGAAGAAAAAATGATATCTGGTTGTACTAGTGAGAGTGAAAATAGTATCGGTCGGTACTGAGTAATTGCTGGGACTGATGATAGGATTTGAATTGTATGTAATCTTCATCTATGTTTCATGTATATATTTCTAGTTCATTTAATTATTATTATTATTATTATTATTATTATTATTATTATTATCACTACTGCTGCTACTACCATTACAATTTTAATTGAGCTCCAAAAATATTCAGGCTATAACCCTGTTTTTTGAGAACAGAAGAGGTTTTCCTCCTCATAGTCTACTTCGTGTTGAATTTGTGTCTCCCTCAGGTTAATATTAATGAAAACAAATAAGTATATCAATCTCAATGCATATAAATAGCAGAAAAGAAAAGAACACTAACTGCATTAATGTTGGAAACTTGGAAGGAAAATTTACCTGAATTGTCAAACCCAGGTCAAGGATTCCATTATTCAGGCGTTCTCGGAATGATTCCAATCCCTTCCTTGCAATATAGCTGAATCGGTGTATATCAAGGTCTACCTCAAAATAGTTCTCTCCCTGCAACAGATAAAACATTAACTTTTTGCAGTATACTGAATTGTTATGTACTAAATTTTATGAAATGTTTCTTGAACACACTTAAATGATCTTTTAAATGTCCTCTTTTACTATTCAATTATTGAATGAAAAATAAATGATCTTCCTTGTCTGAAACAAGAAAGACATGATCTCAAGATTTCTGGATTCATTATATCCTGTACACTACGTTATGCTAGCAACTACTGCTGTGCAATTTTCTTTTTGTCATGGTTAAAATAAAATTTATGGTCCACTTTCAAAAATCAAACTGACTTGGTGTGTATTACTTATGCACCTCAAAGAAATTATGTTGGGGCCGTGAGAGGACTGGCTTCTCATTATATGCTTGGACAAGCTTCCTCTCTGTGGAACTCAATTGAAGATCCTCTGGGTTAACCAGTCCAGCCATGATCTTTAACCGGTCTCTATAAGGGATTGTTGATTCTGATGCGAACCCTTTAACCTTCTCACTTTCATTCTCAATAAATCTCTGCCGTCAGATACATTCTATTAGTTCATAGAAACAAATTCTACCTGAACAATAGTAAGATTCTGAATCTGAAACTCTAACCATAATGGACTCCTTGAAATGCTCTGAAACCTCCTTGTCGAAGTACTCTGAGATTTTGAAGTACAAGACAAGGCTCAATCCTTCTCCATTACTGTCGCCGAGGAACATAGCAGCAGGATAGGTGGGCATCTGTGCTTGAATATCAGGACATGACATATTCAGCAAAAAGTTTACCCAGATTTTTTTTTCAGGGACCTACCTGGATGTTAACAATTAAAAGTGAAGGGAGCTTGTCATGTGGTTTGACTTGTGGAAGCTCAATGTGCTGAGCAATGTGTTGAACCTTCTTGTGGCTGGCAAACAAGTCCACACCTATAGGATAATAAGCAGCATAGTTTGGAGCAGCACATTTCTTCTTGTCTCTGAAAGTATTGAAATAGTAGGTCAAGGTATATCAATTGCATGTTTACACTCCTTGTTTAACATATTGTTCCTAGATTTCTAGCATACATACTTGAGGAAGGTTTCACTCCTGAGCTTGAAGAGGGATGGATCAATCCGTGACCAACATCCTGATGTGGGCTTTTCTCCCCCATACAGAATTGTTGTCCCTCCCTTGGGGCGGACCACATATTTCTCTGATTCGCCTATATACATTGAAACGAAGAATAACGTTAGCTGGATGTGAAGGGGTGACAAGCTAGGGCGGGCAAACATGAATTTTTTTTTTTTTTGACCGGAGGCAAACATGAATTTCGCATACCCAGTTCGCTGTCATCTTCATAGTCATCACATGATGTTCTCTTGTATGATAGCCTAATGACTGTTGACTTCTTTTTTGCTGGACTTCCACAGGTCAGCTGCTGCATTTTGTCATTGAAGCTGAAAGAATGCAACAGCTTGCGTATGCGAGATGGGGTGCTGCACTCTTTGCTCTTCTCATCAGCATCATTTGCCTCCTTCAAACCCTTAAAGCTAAAGGAGCTTGGTAGGCACCTGGTTGCGCACATTGCCATGCTTTGGCTCCTACGGTCAGGATCATTACCTTTCAATGTGAGAATGTCAGAGAAAATTTAGAGGTTTGTTTGTTGGTAGTATTTCAATGATCGGTATTCCTTTGAGGTGAAATTGCTCTTACCATTGTCTCTTTTCAGATACTGTTCTACAGATAATGTCATGGGCACCCCACGGCATAAGTCTCCGATGCGAGAGAGTGCGTCAGCAAAACGGGAAGCGTTCTCACTCTTCATTTGGTTATCATCATCAGGCCAATCTACAGTACATCTTTAATCTTCAGTCTTGCAGCTTCCTGGAACATGCATCTATTTTCACAGTGAACATTTTGAGTATGTATGCAAATCTCACCTCCATTGACACTCTTAAATTCATCGTCGGAGTCGTCCTCGAGAATACTGACGGAGTCAAACCAGGCATCTTCTTTGCAGCAACCTACATAGGTACGTATGATCGATCAAATTAGGTCGATTCATCTACTCCTACAGATCAGCTTCAGTTAGTAGAGTAGTACCATTGGAATCCCTCTGGCTGTGGTGCCACTGCATCTGTGTCAGGTGGAATGTTTTGGAATGCTCTGATTTTCCATGGTTTGATGATGTCTCAAAATGGACAACCTCACTCATTGAGAAGTCAGTCATGTGTCCTCTTGAATCGTTCAACCGTGACTTGGGCGCCTCTGGCATGATGGATCGGGAATTAGTACGAGCTCTTCTTCCTTTCCTGGTATAGTGCCTTGCTGGTGGTCTCTGCTCAATGACAGACTTGGAAGCACAGGAACCCATGGTAGTGACAACTCGTGTTTGTATCTAGCTTCTGGGAAGTATGATATACTTCAAGATAATTATCCTTCACTAAGACTTGATACAGTATTGAAGTAACCACAAAGATTAGGCCGCTTAATCTGCAAGGAAAAAACACATACACATGCATATGTTTTCGGAGGGAGTACCTAAAAATATTGGGTGCAGTAACATTATTTATGTGACACCAAAGAAGCAAAGTGAGGGAAATGTACCAAGAGACTGGAATGCAGAATAACGGAAACTCGGTGAAATACATCCAAGAAAGCAAACAGCGCCAAGAATGGCATGAAACTGCAAGAGGGGGAGGGGAGGGTGATGGAGAAGAAGGCAGCTATATATGCTGATATGTAATGATGTGGGTTCATGATCAAGGGACAAGTTTGGAGAGCATGTGCTTGTTCGTAGTAAGGCATTCTGCATTATAAGCATTATCATGAACTGTAGCATATAAAAATATATATTCTTTCACGTAGAGTTATATTTTGCAGCCTTAGAGACCCCTTTGAACTTCAGAGAAGGTTCTTGCTTGGTTTGCCTAATGAAGATCTTCCAGTTGAAGAAAAATATGGTTAATCAGGTATGTCTTGGACTGTGGGTAGGGGAATGATGTTTTGCACTGCATATAGCTGCATCATATGCTGGAGGCTGCACATATATATGGATGCCGTGCTCCTGCTCCCTAGGGGGAGGTTATGGCATATAGCTGCATCATATGCTGGAGGTTGCAGTGTCAATGAGAAGCAAATCTCAGAGAAGCATCCGTGGCACAACCCGGGATGAGCTGGGAAGGATCGTTAGGTGAACAAACAATGTGCAAACGATTAAGGGGTCAATCATGGGGTTTTGAGTTTTTGAATAAGCCTAGCCGGCCTATATTATTTCAACAGGTTCCCACTTCTGTACTATAGTGATAATTTTACTACTATGTTACACACATTCCTGAATTGCATATGTAGTTTATATGCTGCTGGAAATTAAACGAAAGCTGAAATTATAAAAACTATAGAAATGGTTTGGATTTTCCATCTTTAATGCCTTGTTATTAGAGTAAGCAGACTGTAAGTAAAAAAATTGATGTAGGAAGAGAAATCTGATTTTTGATATATCAAAAGAACGCTTTTAATTTAGAGCATGCTACGTGGTTCATATATACATGAACGTATGCAGCAGTCTGAAATGGACGTGATCGAGTAAATGCTTTTCTCTTCGTCTTTTGGCGTTTATTATTCGTAGCAATGATCATGCCATATATTAGTATGTATATTCTTTTAAATTATCTCAATAGTGATGGTGAGTGGTGAATTAGCTACCACCCACAATCAGAGTCAAGTGAGTCCTCCAAACAATGAGGTAAATGGACTTTTGTTCCTTCCCAACATCAAACCATCAAACAGGGATTTTTTTAAAAGTGTGGTGAAAATAACGACAAATAATATGACCCTAAGATTTTACAATAAGAGTATATTTATTTTAATTTTTGAGGCTTTAGAGTGTGCGGTGTGGTTCTCTTATTTAATTTCCGTTGTAACACACGAGCATTTAGCTAGTGCATTATAATGTGGTGTCTTACATCGTCAAGCTAGACTGAGAAGTGGAGATAATAGAAGAATTGAAATTAATTGTTGCAACAGACCATGTTCGGCTTGTGAAAGATCGGTTTTGTCAACTTGGGCAAAACTACGTGCATGTTATGACATGTAAGGATCAATGTGAAACAGATTATTTCCTGTCTCAAATATAGCAACTTCTAGTTTTTAATATTTATTATAAAACATAGGAATTTCTCCACCTATATTTTTTTATCAACCAATCATAACATTCACCATTCACCAATTTCATTTTGTCAACCAATTATAATTTTCCATGTTTGATTTTATCCACTCCATATGTCTAACCCCCAAGACGAAGCTACCGGGGGTGGTCCTAGAATGAACAACCCTCCCCCCCCTCCCCCCTCCCCGCGCCGGCAGTCTCCCCACACGTGGTTAGATCGTAATTAAGACAGGTGAATTGACAAAGTGCACAGAACATTCTGCATTGAGATGGCTTTTTGGTGTTTCCTGCGTCCTCTAGGTCTGAAGATCGATACCTTGCAATCGCCTTCTTCTTTTTTTTCCTTAACTCCAATGGATTTCAATTTTTTTTTCTTTAGCCCAATTGGGTTTTCATAACTTTATTGGACTCCATTGTATTTGGAGGTGTTTGGATATAAGATTTTTTGGAAGCTAATTAGATTTCTAGTATTTCTAATTCCATAAATCCGTGGATCTAGATCTATAATTATATTGATAATATTTTGATAAATCACTTTATTTTCATTTTAGATAAAATATCAAATATCAAACCACAAATAGTTTAACATATGAACTCTAAGATCTGGATACATGTCAAACAAGGTCTAAGTATCCCATGTAATAATTTCTCTTTTGACCATTGCACTCCATTGTATCGTCAATTTAATGACATATTAACTGTCACATGTAATATTTTTTCTGATAAAATTGCTCTCGTAAACTGAAAACCCTCTCTATTAGATCCTCAAATGGATACTGAAGTAACATGTAATATTATTTTTTATGATGAAATAAGTTTCACAAAATGAAGGTCTCTAGCTGCGGCGTCTCCAAACTCTGAACACGCCGTGTGACTAATAATCTATACAGAAATCTCGGCAACCCCAATATTTAAATCATGGCTTCGTCCGTGTTAACCCTAAACTTTTTTAGGGATGGAGTTTGTGTCGTTAAGCTCTTATTGGAGTTCTTAAACATAATCAGCGGCCTTGGTTTTGCCGCAAGTAACGAACGCAGATCATCATGTTACTATTTAATTCGTTGTTTGCACATGTATTGCATATAAGTTCTCCCTCCTTCCAAAAATGTGAGTCCTATTTCTTTTTCACCAAGACCAAGAAGCAATTAATTCATTTACCATGTGACAAAATCAATGCACATGCAACCAATAAGCATTAAAATAGCTTCTTGGGTTCCTATCAATAATTTAATTTAGCATATAATAACTACAAATAGGACTTAGATTTTTGGAAAAACTAAAGAATGAAATAGGTCTTACACTTTTGGAAGGAGGGAGTATGACTTACTACGAGTTATGACATCAGATACGTCAGTATAGGTGGGCTCACACCGACAAATTTCGATCCCATTAGCTTTTCATTTCAACCCATTTTGACTTAAGAGTACGTTGTTTATCACCTCTTTTCAACTCCCATTCATTTGTTTTCCGTTCGCACACTTCCTAAACTATTAAACGGTGTATTTTTTTGAAAAAAAAATATATAAGAGAGTTGATTTAAAAAATCATATTAACTCATTCTTCAAATTTATGCTAGCTAATGATTAATTGACCATCACTAATGAATCGCTATGTTTTACGTGTAGGGAGGTGAAGTTCCCAAACACCACCTCCAAACTCGGAATAAAGATGATAACTACTGGTTTATCATTTTCTACCTTGTCTTTTTGGATGCTTTTGGTTTGGGGAGTTTATCAGCTGAAGTGATTTGGAATTTAGGAATTAGGGCTATTTGCTTTGTTTAGTTAGAAGACAATGGAGATTTTTAATTAGGATGGAGAATGGAGGAAAGAACTTACTGCTTTTTATAGGCTCTAGGCTAATAAATCAATGGCTAAGATCGTTTCTACTGGTAGTATCATACTGTTAGTAGAAAGGACAGGAGAATCACTCTAGCCTCTAGGTAGGGCTTCAAAGTTGAAAGATTTCCTACATTATGGCTTGGACAAATCTTAGCTATCTATTTTTATTTAAAATCTAGTCTCTATCTATATTTACTACTAATTCTAACCATCTTTACCCAACAAGATATTAGGACTAAAAATCCAATTCACATACTAATTTTACAATAAATTCCCTCGTGTAAACTCCTAATGCTCTTCCCAAACACCCCAGAATTTATCGAAAGTTATAGATGCTTAAAATCTATTGAAGCAAAAGATAGTAATTCAGATTACAGCAAATCATTTTTCTAACTTCAAGATGAAATACCCCACGGAGTTTCCCACAATGAAAGAAAAAAAACACTATATGTAATATATTCAAGTTTTATATAGGCATAACATAACAGTTATATACTATCTCCCTTGACGTGTGATACAGACCTTATTGAACACAGCAATGGAGCATGCATGAAATCCAGAATATAGTGTCTCAAAGATGTTAATGAAATGGAAGAAGTTAATCAGAGAAGCTAGGGGAAAGAACCTCTGCAACTACGAGCAATGAAAGTCGATATGCGTGCTTGCATGCATATGTATCCCCCTCCCACGGATGAACGACGACGGCAGAGGAGGGCGGCGGTGTGGGGGTTTCCCGTCGCCTCTGCCGTACGCCGTTCGACGTCAAACCGCCGGCGACGTTGTTAGGAGAGGTTGAGTGGTAAAGAGAGACCGTAGACACCAACGAGAAATGTTCCGTTATTTAGCACTGGTATTGCCCATATATAGTAGTTTTCTTTGTTTGCATCCATGCTTGCATGTTGGAGGAGAGAAACAAGGCGGGGAAGATGGCGGCAAGAATAAACCAACAGCTAGATATACACCTCATTTACGTGGTTGCCATTTGTTAACAGCAAAATTTGGTAAGATATGCTTGGAGTCGAAGATAAACACCTAGGCAGATTTGGAGCAGATACAATCTTTCCGGAAACAGGGTGCGTGTGCGTGTCAGTGGATATTGTATCGGCTGAGCCTGATTCGGACACAGTTGGCCAGTACAAGAATAATTGGTTTCAGATTATAATTTTGATATTTTGCCATACATGGATAGAGGCTGCGTTCTTTTCAGATTCTCCCCACCCTCAACAGTGTTCACGGAAAACGGAGCGATCCATTAGCACATGATTAATTAAGTATCTGCTAATTTTTTTTCAAAAATGGACTAATATGATTTTTTTAAGCAACTTTCGTATAGAAACTTTTTGCAGAAAAATGCACCGTTTAGTAGTTTGAAAAGCGTGCTAACGGAAAACGAGGAGAATCTAATCCTACTAGCCTGAAAAGAACGCAGCCAGAGTCCATTACAGACAGTTGTTTCTATTAATTAGGAATATTAGTATCGATTTATTAGAGAATTGGCAAGAGTCCGCCTTAAGGACTTGTTCGTATGTGTTTGTAACTTAGGAAAGTTTGACTCGTATCAGATATGGACAAGTTTGTACTATGGGTATAAATATATGCCCAGAACCGTGTAAGAAAAACAACAGCCGTTTAATACACTCTTGGCGCATCGCCACCTTTTTCTCTTAGTTCTTTTCGACGAGTTCTTGCTAAAAGTTAAGGCATCGGTTTTGACCTCCTAACAAGAGGTAATGCTTGTCACGGTGGTTTGCATTATCGAGATTACTATATCGCTTTAGATATGTTAATCTTGCTAATATAATCACTGTTCATCAGATATGTTATTCAATTTATATCAATGGTCTAATTTATCTGTATCGGCCAGATCTTCTCTAGGGTTTTGCCGGTATCGACTAAATTATTTCTGTTGGTTAGATTAATAATGGTATCTACCATCCTGAAAATCAGTCAAGGGCTTGATTGTCTAGATATATTGTTTCTTTTCTTACTTAATATTGCATCAGTTATGTTTGATCTATTAAGTCGTGATTTGAATCTCTAGCTCTAGCTTGTTTTTTGATTGCCAATAATGGTAGAATCGGGGTTTCAGGCGATCTTACCTGATATAGATGTTTTATTATGTTTAGATAATCTAATCAAGCTTTTCATGCTATATCTGCCCTTTATGTATATAAGATAAATATATTTGATTTACATTGAGTATATTTATCTAGATTACATATATAAAGTTTTATTAGAGTATTAGATAATACATTATCTTTTGACCTAGGCATTGTCCTATTGGCTATGATATAAACACATCTAATCCCTGAGTTTGTCAATCTGATTTATATACAATCCATACTGTCTCAGTTAGGTCCAATCTATACCATTTGTCTATAATTTAGAGAAGATTGACTTAGAGATTATATCATTGTTTGCCTCTACAACTGTTAGCCGATATGACTGTTGGTATTTCTTAATGGCATTACTAGAAATATTCATTCCTAGCAATAGCGCAAAAATAGTCGTGGTATATTTATGGTTACATAAGTAATCCGCAAGCGCATGGATATACCATTGTAGCATTTCACCCAGAAGTATTCCAAGGTATCGTATTTAATCCCAAGGGAAGATGTGAAAGAGAGAACCATGCTAATAATTATATACATATATAATACTTGCTTTCATCAAAGTCTAAGCAGGGGTTAATTCAGTATAAGGGTAGAATGACACAAAGCAAAGCTTTTAGATTTATCCTAATAAATAATTCTAAACTAAGTGGAAGAAGAGATAGAAAGTAATCAATTCCTATACTTCTAATATACACTCAACCTTTAGTTTACATTTGCTAGTATACAATCATGTATCCAATACCCCCTAACAGTGCCCTCCTAGTGTTTCGAGAGACCACCCCTGGTTGCCAAGTTCCTTACGACAACCTGTCATGCCCATCCAACCGGGGCTAAATACGGAGGAGTACCCTACGCAGGAATTTGTCTTAGGAATATATACTAGCGTGGAGGAATACCCGTACTAAGCTGTCACCATCAGCGGCCCACCTCTATTGTCCCGCAGCATATATGCCCAGATAGTGATATTTAGTAAACTAAGCACCATGCTTACATTAATAAATACAACTCTACACCTCTGCAGATGATAGAGAGCAACCGATAACTCGGATACTAAACCCACACCATTGCACCTCTCTGGTAGGCTACCCTGTCACACCCAGAAATTCGCTACCCGAATTTCAAGCAGAATGTGTATTAAAATATTTGTCCAGGACAAGCTAGAATACACAAACGACAATTTGATAAACAGATCCACATCTTACAAAAATAATAAATAATTCTTACAAACTCAGTGGAAAAGCAAATAAACTAGACTTTTATCTTCATGACCAAAAGCATAGCTTCCTCCATAAACCACGTGCATCCTCAACGTCTGGAACAAGCTCAATCCTCATAGAACTCACCATCTGAACCAATCTCTACCTCTGGGGTGGGGAAAAATAAAGCAAGACTGAGTACCAACCACCGTACTCAACAAGTCATACCAACGGGAAGGCATGATGCATGATATTCACAAAGGAATGGTTCAATAGATATTTGCAATAAAAGCAGCATTTATAAATCATATTTTGAATAAGTAAACCAGTATATATAGTTAAGCAGTATTAAATCATCACTGTCCAACGCTAAAACCACGTTACAACAGGCCCAACCAAACCACCTGAACTACACTAGTTCAATAAGTCGTATTATTAAAAGTGAGACTAATCACGGTGAGCTGGTTGACCACCCAATAACCGTGGGCACGGCTATTCGAATAGTTGTAACTCTGATCAGAGGTGTACAACTTTACCCACAAGACACGATTCCATACATGTTACCATGCCCCGAAGTTCCACCACGATACTGCAAAGGGGTAAATCGTGACAAAACCCTTCATATAACTCTCCCTAACCGAACATACCCACCTCAGGTTTCACCCCCTCCTTGTGCCAAGTCGGGCAGTCCCCTCTCGTGCCTAGGTAAATCTAGAAACAACAGAGACCAATATCTAGATTCGAACTGCACCATCGCCTCTACCCTTGCCATGGTATGTCAGCTAGGTTAAATTATACTCTAGATTTAGCCTGGAGCCCATGTTGGCCTGTGGTAAGTACGATTATATCTTCCAGGCATTCCCGAGAACCGGTCCTTAATTGTCATGGGCACAACTTCCAAAACCATGCACCCACAACCCACCATCAAAGGCCACAGTTCGAATCTTTGATCATATTGAAACCTATAGAGAACCACTTAGTTATTTTCTGCATTGAGTATTTACAAAATTATTTTGCGTATGAATTATTTTTTAATAAACTTGTTAGTTTAGTTATTACCCATTATTACATTGTTATTATTGGCTAAATCCATGGATTGCTATATCACGCCCTTTGATAACCTAGGTGTAGATTTAAATACTTCACAATAATAATATTCTAGTGGATAAGACCACCAAATATCTATAGTCATATATTTGGTTTACCCGTCATCACATGGTGATGTGTCGGGTGATATAAAATGTGTTATTTGATATGAGTCACTCGCCTGGAGTGATATGGAAGATTAATTCACGGGTGAAGATGGATATTGTGGTTTGTGAGGCCGTGCATGTTGTTATAATTATTTTGTGGAAAGTGTATATTTACACTTGAAGTATGCACGAGCCTGTGCTAGTTTTGGTGGCTTCCCCCGATATAAGGACTACCCTCTTATGCCATGTAAAATGATGTAATTTGCGCCCATCCACAGGACTGAGTAATCAGACTTAGCCTAGTACATTGTCCCACTATATGAAAGACTGTAGGGTGGCTCTATGAGCAGGTTTGGGGTGGACATGTGGAAGGGGCTTCGCCCAGGTTGACATGATCCACAACAGTGGAACCCGTGAAAGCAGCGACCGTCTAGCCTTGCTTAGGCCCAGCAAGTGCCCGACTGCTAGGACGGATCAATATCCCGCTGGGCAGTAACTAGTAGTAAGTGGGACTCTCGAACGGCTATGTTGTCCTCAGCCTTGCAAACTGTTGACATCATGTGGGTTAAGCTGGGCAGTCTCTGCAGAGATGAGTAGACCGAAAGGCATTCTAAGATGACAGAAGGTACCGAAGGGCGTGATGAAGGTTGTCTTGGGGATATCTGCTGGGTTCATGTGAATTTGGTAATATCCGGAGTATGCATCCAAGAAGCTCATGAATTCGCATCTGGCAGTCGAATCGACTAGCTGATCGATCCGAGGCAACGGGAAATCGTCCTTCGGGCACATCTTGTTGAGGTCCGTGAAGTTGACACACATTCGCCACTTGTCGTTCGACTTCTTCACCAACAATGGATTTGCTAACCACTCTGGGTGGTCGATCTCTTGTATCACCCCTGCTTTTAGCAGCTTGTTCACCTCTGCTTTCACCGCCTCTTGGCGATCTGCCGACATTTTCCTCAACTTTTGCTTCTTCGGCTTTGCGTCAGGCTTAACTGCGAGATGGTGCATGATGAGATCTGGCGAAACACCCCCCACTTCATTTGGTCCCCAAGCGAAGATATCAATGTTCTTCTTGAGCACGACCAGGATGGTATTCACTTCTTGCTCGCTTAGATCTCCACCAAGCGATATGATTTTTGTGGGGTCTGAATCATCTATCTGCAGTTGGATAACCTTGCCGTGGGGAAGGGTTTCGGTATTGGCTTTGCTTTTTCTTGCCCTTCGACTTCTAAGGTATGGACTTCCCTGTCGAAAGGGGACCACCGTGGCAACCGATGGCTGGGAACCCTTGACGACTATCACACCAGCTAGGCCAGGCATCTTGAGCTTGAGGTAGTTATGATGAGATACTGTTTCGAACTTGGTCAAAGTGCCCCTACCGAAGATGGCGTTGTAGTTGTACGGGATGTCGACGATGTTGAAGAGTATCTCCTCTTCTCTTCTATTCTCTTGCGTGCCGAAGGCGACTTTGATAAGGGCCTGTTCCAGAACTTGCACTGCTTCGCCTCCGAACCCTCTAGGCGAAGTTGGTGCTTGTGATAATGCCAATGTCGGCAGACCCATCTTGGTGTATGTCCCGGCGAATATGACATCAGCCGAACTTCCTCCATTGATCAAGATGCGCCGGACCTCAAAACCAGCCATCTCTGCCGAAACAACCAACGGGTCCTGGTGTGGGAAAAGGACTCCTTCGGCATCCTCCGGCCCGAAGGATATTGGCTGCGACAAGTACCTTGGGACCCCGTCACCTGCCGAGATAATGCTATGCACTGTTCGAAGTTGCATCTTCTTCTATCGTTTCGACACTTGTGAGGGCGGATCAGATCTTGTGATGACCTGAATCACTCTTCGCTGCGCGTCTTGGCGTTGTTCTGCTTGAGGTGCTTGGTTGAGGGCCGCTTCGCGCGGTGCCTCTTCGGCCCTTGCTTGCTACTGCCTTGGCGCTTGAGCGTTGCCTTGTTACCGAATGTTTCGACATTGCTCACTTGTGTGCGAAGAGCGTCCATGAAAGGCGCAGTACAGGTCCTTCTTGATCTTCTTGCGGAAGGGTTGTTGCTGTCCACCCGCTTGCTGGGCGTCGAACTCCTTGCGGAGGGCCTGTACTTCTTCGACCGCCATCACCGCCTTGCCAGCTCACTCGGTCCTGAATTTCTTCCATGTCATTGGGGCTTGCTGTCCTTGGTTCACTGGAAGGGTTGGGTGAACCAGGACAGGTGCCGAACTTACAACCTGGGCTTGAACCTGAGCTTAGGCATTGGCTTGCGCGGTGGCTGCTGCGGCTGCGGCTGCCATGTCGTATTCGGCTTGTATCTCTTGCCTTCGCTTGGTGTCTTCGTCACCTCGAGCATATCCATCAATTATGCGAAAGAGGTGTTCGATCGTCCTTGGCTCCTTGCACACAAGCTTTCTTGTGAGTTCACCCTCGAGAAAGCCGGCCGAAGCTACGTTGACGACAGATGCTTCGGTTATATCTTGCACTTGGCACCATGCTGGTGAGAACCAGCGCATGTACTCCCTTATCGATTCCCCTGGCCTTTGGCAAATGCCTAGAAGGTCATGCTGAGTTTTCGGCTCCTCAAAGGTACCTCGAAAGTTAAGGACGAAAACATCGCGCAATTGCTCCCATGAGTAAATGCTATTAACAGGCAAATTGAAACACCAAGATCTAGCTATGCCATCGAGCGCGAGGTGAATTACCTTCGCCTTGGTATTCTCATCGCCGTGAGCAGCTTCGATTGTGGATTCGTAGATAGACAGGAACTCTTTCGGATCCGTCTCACCCGAATGCCTTGGGATTAGGGGGTACTTGAATTGGGGCAGGATGGGGTGACTCTTGATTCCCCAGCTGAGGGGCAAACCCTTTTCGGCACCTAGCTTGACCATAGCCCCTTGCTGAGAGGGCCAATTCAATTGCGAGTATCGAAGTGCGAAAGGCGAAGCCACAGCTTGCACGTGTGGTTGAGCTGCAGATTTTGATTGATGCCCTGCACCGAACATCATCGCCTGGTTCAGCTGGTCTGTCGAAGCGGCTTGCACTGCCGCAGCTAGGTCGAACATGGCTTGATTCCAGACTTGATTCGTCGGCAGGGCTGCTCCGTACCCGGGAGGCACGGCTTGTGCGAAAGTCATGGGTGCTTGGGCCGCTGTGCTTGGGTCGAATTGCAGCGGTTGGCTTTGAGGCGAAACCCCTTGGGCTTGACTTGGCATGGCGAACTGGCCCAACGGTGGTCCCGTCGGTGCACCCTGACTTGAGCTTCCCTCGGCTTGGGCCGGGGGCGAAGTTCTTGTTACATTGTTGTGGGGCTGATTGAGTTGTTACAAGAAGGCTTGAAACTGCGCTTGCAAGGTCGAAGCTGCTTCCATCATAGCTTGTGGGGTGTGAGTAGGCTTCGGGTACTAGGCTTGAGGTGCCGCCGAGCGAACCTGATGTGACCATGGCTACTACAGATACAACCATTGCTCACATCATGCATGAACAAGAAGACATCAACATCAAGACCTCCAAGTGCTGGAATCCGATTCGGCTACCTGCTGCACTGTTGATTTCAAACGGCCGCCGAATCTGCACACGACCTCCGTTTTCGGTCCGTGAGTACTTGATGGAAAGCCCACGGAGTCCTCTTTCCAATGGATCCAGCCTCATCGCCAAATTCCATCCATGTCATCCGCGGATGAATAAACAAGGTGCTGCGTCACCTGTCGTGGGCCTTTGGGCTTGTAACTTCGTTTGGGACCCCGGCCCAAGTGGGGCCCAAGTGGGGTGCGCCCCAACCAGGTGGAGCACGACCTTAGAGTGCCCTTGGTCGTCCTCCTACCTCTTTAAATAGTTAGGTACCCCTTCAGGGTTTCTCGGGTTTTGATAGATTAAAGTTTAGCCATTGCTACTTGCTTGCAGCGCGCGTGTCGGCTAGACCGTCCGTCTGCTTGTTCTTCTGAACCCCAACTTATCATTTGTATTAAATTCCTATTTGCAATATCAGATTGCTTGTATCTTGTTCTTGCTTGTTTCTTCGATTTGCTTGCAGGAATAGGGTTGATCTGCACCGGCAAGATCAACAACCCACGGAGAGGTGTATCGATCGCTAAGGCGCAACACATCGTCTCGTACGGTTGTAGTCGGATCGTCAACGTTTCTCCCAAATCGTAGTTATCACAACTCACTGAAAGATCGGGCCAACAACAGCCTTGAGTGTCGAGAGGAACTCAGGGTTCATCAGAACCGGTGCCGAGATCACTTGCGGTGTCGGACGCACGACAACGGCTGGGGCGGGCTTGGCGAAGTACACCGGTGCTTGCACAGCGTGTGGAGAAAGAGCTTGGGGCTGAGCGTAAAACCGCTAGGTGTGGGCCTTGGTCTGTCTTGCTGCTCCGTACGCTTGCTGCTGCTCTTGCATCTGGCGAAGCGTGTCTTGAAGCTTGGCCATGTTCTGGCGCATGACTCCAATGTCAGCTTCGGCTTGAGCTTCGAGATTGGCTTTGGCTTATGAGGTGGTGATCGCTGTCGACGCCGTGGCCGGTGTTGACGGTCCTTAAATCATAATATCTGACCGTCAATACCTGCATATAATGGACTAAAATATGGTATTCAACTTAGTAGTAGGGTTTATTACTAATCATTTCCACTAGTGTTGGTATATATTTGAATGCAAGCGGCAAACTATAACAGCCCTAAAATTTGACAATTTTTTAAAACCGATTTAGTTTGCTTTGCTTCTCTAAAAATATAACCGTCGAGTTAATAGTTTATTTAAAATATTATTTTCCATGTTTATTTTCGATGTTCTTTTCTCGTTTAATTTTGTCGCAAAGTGCATATCATCCCTCAAATAATTCCGTTGAATCCGATTTAAATCTATTCTGAATATCGGATCATCTAAATTTCACATCAATTCAAATTATATCTATTTTGAGTTTCCCCAAATTTTCCTTTTCTTTATTTCCACCCTAGTTTTTTTTCTATAATTATTCTTTTTTTCCCTCCTTCTCTGTTTTTCTCTTTCTTCTTCCTCTCTCTGTTATTTTTCCTTTTCTTTCTTCCTCTACACGGCTAGGCCGAGCCAGGCCAAGCCAGCCCGATGCAAGCCACGCTCGAGCTGCGTCACGCCAACCCTGTGCCACCTCGCGTCGCGCTCGTGCCGCCCCTCGCACGCCACACGCCCGCACGAGCTCTCACGAGGATGAACAGACGAACGAGTGACGCCGCGACACCTCCAGCTTCCCGCCTCTGTATCTCCTTCGTCCCTCAACTAGAAGGCTCAATACCGGAGGCAAAATAACCGCAATCTTGACCTCTCTTACCTCCTCAAATCCGCCCCTATCTCTGCTAAATCAAATCGCCATTACCGGAGGAAAAATCCGCGAAACCCTAAATTTGCGCCATTGATAGAGCTCCCAAATTCGTCGCATACATCTTAAATCCTCTGAAATTGATGGTAAAACGGATTCTTCATGCCGAGTACTCCTTTTCCCCTCTCTTTCCCCATCCAATCCATCGCCGGAACATCGCCGCTCTGTTCGGCCGCCGCCGGCTGTACGGCGCGCCGCAGCTCTAGGCCGCCCTAGGCCGAGCCGCCGCCACCACCATGCTCCCCTTGCATCCCTGATTCTCACCAGGCCAGCCACCCTCACTGGAGATCACCGGAGTCGCCGCCGCCATGGCCGCTGCCGCCTCCTGCTTCAGGCCGCCGTCGCCAGCCTCGCCGCTGCCGCCTGCGTCGCCTCGACCCGTAGATCGCAAAACCGGCGCCTCCCCACCCAAAACCGGCCATCTCCACCGCCGGCGTTGTGGGATTTCGGCGGTTCCTGTGCAGAGCGAGAGAAGAGAAGAAAAATCCGATTTTCCTGTTGAAAAATTTTTCTCTACCTATTAAGTTGACCATCCGTTTGACCTCGAAAAAAAAATCCGAGACCTATTCTAAACTCCCAGAATTATTCCGAATCCATCCATGTCAGTTTCGTTGCAATCCGAGCACCTGTTGTCGCTACCCTAATTTTAGTCCTAGGGTCCGCCGTTCACCAAAATTCCAAAAATCCCTAAAATTATTTCATTAAATCCTTTTCACCCATTGTTGCACTTTGTGATAATATTTATTGTGGTGATGATTGTTGCGTAAATAGAAAACGATGACGTTGGTCCGGTAGTCGGAGCGAGTGAAATCTCCGCGCCAGGAGGAGACGATTTGTATGACTACATCGAGCCCGAAGGTTGCAAGACATGCACCCTCCTTTGAACAATTTAATCCTAGTAGATAGAGAGTTATTTTAGTAGCGTACTTGTCCTTTGGAGTACGATAGACTGCACAAATTCTTTTAAATTAATTATATTGCTATTATTGCATTATACTTTATGTTCTTGTTATGGACACCTTAATGGGCCTTAGAGTCTAACAAACTTAGGATAAAATTTGAGAAACACCTAAACAAATGGTTAATTATTTAACATGCTATTGATTTAATATGGATATTATTATCACTACATATGAAAACATGCTTATGGAACTATTTATGGCTATATGCTAAGAATTGTTGACACCGCATGTGAGCGGGTGGTACACATGATAGAGTTCATGTGTTTGGTTTTATGGACCTGTTTATGGTCGTGGTGGATATATGGATATTTATGGTTATTTCTTATTTAAAATTGATATAAAAATCAACCCCCTTGTGTCAATAAGAATGACATAGTTTCGCCCACCCACACGATCGATTTGTCGAACCTGGCCGTATATTGCTCCAATTGATTAAACTTCTGCAGGCCTTTCGGTGTACTGGCCATTAGCTTTCAAGTGTGTGAAGCAAAGTGACATGGTTCATGTTTATATGATTTATATATGTGGGCTCGATGGGCCCCGAGAGTTCAGAACTGCCCTATTGGCCCATGAAGTTCTGAGCTGCCCATCGAGTAACGAACAATGGTAAGTGGATGCGGATGTAGGTTGGTACACACCTCGGACCGGATCACTCCGAGCAACATCCCGAGCATCCTTTAACTTACTAGGCAGAAGGGAGAGATATATGGAGCAATATTACACCTTGTTACTTTTCAGCCCGGACAGCTGTGGGTATCGTGTGGGTAAAGCTGGGCAGACGCTGCAGAGTTGTTGAGTATTCGAATACGTCGTGCTCCCGGTTAATGGAGATTTGTCTATGGGTGGTTCCAGATTATGGGCACAAGTTAAACAAAATGGCTATTAGTTAATATGGTTAACTTATTTGTTACTTGATGTTCTATTCAAGTTATTTTTAAGTAGCATTTATATTTTTATGCTCGTTGTTATTGTTTAAATTAATTGTTCAATAGTGTTGTTTATATCAAATGCTTATTAAGTTAGGCTCTATGAAATAACTGTTAAGGTTAGGGTTTAAACCTTCCAGCTCTCAATACTGCATGTTTTATATTGCAATCATTGTATTTATTATCATAAGCATGTCTTGCTGAGTACCTTTTGTACTCATAAATGGGTTCAGATCATGAGGAGGAAGATGCTTGTGGAGAACCTGTTGATCTGTTAGAGTGGGATAGCTACGGTTTCTAGGTCATCCTACGCGCAGGCAGTTCCTGTGGTGGAGTCTAGCAGTTTATCTGTTTGTAGAAATAAGGCTTTATAGGCCATATATTTAATGGTTTGTATTTATGTTGTGTTGTGAACTAAGTGACTTAAGTATTGTATAATCGAAGTTTATGCTTTTATATTTATTTCATGCGTAACTGAACATCCTGGGCGGTTACGTATTCGTGGGTGCACCATGACTTTATCGGGTGTCCCCACAGGAGTGGTATCAGAGCATAGCTTGACCGTTGAAGACCTAGGATGGATTAGTTGAGATTTCAAATTTATTTTGATAACTACAAAATTATTTGTGAAAATGTGTCGTCTCTTTGGGATTTTCTTCCTTTAGCCCTCCCCTCTTTATTTGAGAAGGGTTTTGTTTTCCTTAAATAAATGCTAAGGATGCGGTAGGTTGTAATTTGAGTAGAGGTTATTTGTCTAGATTTGACGTTAGTATGTCAACCCCAATTGATTTATTAGACGATTAGTGAAGTTAGGATGTGGTGTTATGTGTTGCTTTAAAAAAATGGTGTTAGTTATGTTTTTGGGAAGAAAACTTATAATATTGCCCTGTTTGTAGTGTTTTCCCCTCCTAAGTTCATACTAAACCTGTCTAATTATGTTCGATGTTTACTTTTATTATTCAATAAACAACTGTTTTTATGAAGAAAAACATGTTACAGATCTAGCCCAAGGGTAAAATGGCAGGACCATCAGGCACTGAGGTGATAGATGAGCAGATGACAGACAATCAAGTCAATTTGGCCAGAATAATGCAAACTATGGATCAGAACTATACCAAGCTATTTGAACAAGTTATTAGTAGAATGCCACAATCAGGAGCCACTTCTGCTGAGGGATCTATCATGGGCTCTAGATGGACTGATTTCCAGAAGACCAAACCACCAACATATTCTACCTCAACAGAGCCACTTGAAGCTGATGATTGGCTACTTGATGTTGAGAGGAAGCTTGACACTGTTCAGTGTACTGACAGGGAGAAAGTTCTTTATGCCTCACATCAACTCACAGGACCCGCAGTGGCATGGTGGGTCAACTATCAGGCAATCCATACAGATAAAATTACTATAACATGGAAGGAGTTTTCTGAATAGTTCAGGAAGGTGCATATTCCTGAAGGTTTAATTGCTGTTAAAATGAAGGAATTCAGGAATCTTAGGCAAGATGGGAAGTCTATTATAGACTATCTTAATGAATTTCAACGTCTTGCTCGATATTCTCCAGATGATGTAAACACTGAAAGTAAGAAGATGGGATGGTTTGTCGAAGGACTTGATGAACCAATCAAATATAAACTTGCTGGGTTGGACTACTCCAACATGACTTCTCTTATTGATAAGGTGTTGTTGATTGAGCAAAAGGAGGAAGGAATTGGAAGAAAGTAGGAAACGCAAGGCCCCACAACAAATAAGGCCTTCTTACAGCAATCCAAGAGGGAAAATGGCAATATCCGCAGAACCACTTCGCCGTTTTCCACCACCAAGGCAAAATGTTGGAGGAAACCAGAATCCTAGAAACAAATCCACAATGGTATGTTTCCACTGCCAGCAACCTAACCATGTCCGTCCAAATTGCCCATGGAGGATTCTACCGAAGGATGTGGCAGTTGCTAGAGTAGCTGGACAACAGAATGTGCCACGTGCCTTGCCACCAAATCAAAATAATCCAGGACGTGGAGCCATGGAACCATACCGTGGAGGAGTTGTGCCGAACCGTGGAGGATCTAATGGAGGAGCTGCTGTTGGAAGGGGACGACCTATCCTTGCTCCTAATCAGGGAAGGGTCAATCATGTATCGGCTCAGGATGCAGAAGGTGCCACAGACATTATACTCGGTATGTTTCCAGTTAATTCAGAACCTGCATTGGTTTTATTTGATCCGGGTGCAACACATTCTTTTATTTCTTTGGCTTTAGTTAAGAAGCGCCAATTGAAACTAGTTGCACTAAATAACCCCCATGTCATTCATGCCCCTGGTTCAGACTTGAAATCCCAGTTTAAATTCCCTGATATAGAAATTCAAATTGAGGGAGTTCTATTTGAAGCTAATCTTATTGTGTTGGTGATGCAAGGATTAGATGTTATATTGGGAATGGATTGGTTACACAAGTACAAAGGTAGAATGGATTGTGAAAATAATATAATCAGTTTGGTGAATACTGTTGGGAAGAGAGCTGAATTTAGGGCAAAACGTTCTTTATTACCCCCTTTGCCGGAGTCTTTGAATACAGTTGTAGCAGAAGGGGTTGAACAGGTGCAAGTGGTGAATGAATTTCCAGATGTCTTTCCAACAGAATTACTTGGTATGCCACCAAAAAGAGAAGTGAAATTTTCTACTAATTTGAAGCCAGGTACAAAGCCTATAACTAAGACCATGTACCGTATGGCAGCACCAGAATTAAGAGAATTAAAGAAACAAATTGATGAGCTTGAGGAGAAGGGATTTATACGCCCAAGTGTCTCAGAATGGGCCGCTCCAGTGTTATTTGCCAAAAAGAAGGATGGAACTCAGAGAATGTGTGTGGATTATAGAGCACTTAATGAAGCTACTATAAAGAATAAGTATCCTTTACCAAGAATTGATGATTTATTTGATCAATTGAAAGGAGCCAGAGTCTTTTCAAAGATTGATTTGAGATCAGGTTATCATCAATTGAGGGTAAAAGAAGATGATATACCTAAGACTGCATTTATTACTAGATATGGATTATATGAGTTCACAGTTATGCCTTTTGGCGTAACCAATGCACCAGCAGTATTTATGAGTTTGATGAACAAGACCTATATGGACTATCTTGATAAATTTGTAGTAGTCTTTATAGATGATGTTCTTATTTACTCTTCAACTCCTAAAGAGCATGACGAGCATTTGAGATTGGCTTTGGAAAAGTTAAGGCAACAGAGGTTTTCGCGACCGAGAAAATTGCCTTTTCCCGAACGCTAGTGTATTAATCCCCGTCCCAGGAAAAGCCGGGGTAAACCAAACAAACATGATACAAAAGGCACATCTTTATTATATCGATAATATTTACATTATTACAAAGGCACTTCAGGCCTGACAATCAAAAATAAACAGCAGCGGACTAGCGGGCCTACGGCTCCATCTTCACAGGCGCTCAACTGGGGTATAAGCCAGGACTCCACCTAAAACTTCTTCTCCAAAGCTTCTCTTACTGAAGGGGGGGAAGATAGAGCAAGAATGAGTACAACCACCGTACTCAGCAAGTCACACCGGGAGATGCATGATTAATGCAAGGGAGTACAAGGGGTAATAATATAGGGGTTAAGTTTTGCAGTAAACAGCATTTAAAAGTCACTTAGTTGCCCAAAGCTATTTTGTAAACACGATCCTAGAGCTATACAATATTATTAATCAAGGCCGTGGACCCACACGAACCTGCCTTAACCCAAGGCCTACGATGATTCAGACCGAACTGGCAACCCTACCCTGGGTCCCAGCTCGTCCCAAGCCAACCCAGGCCAACCATTCCACATTTTAGTTGTTATGAAGGTTTTAAGAATTAAAAAACACTAACTTGGGTACATTGCTAGGCTTGCCCATAACCGAGGGCGCGGCTATTCGAATAGGTTATACTCTGATCAGAGGTGTACATCTTTACCCACAAGACACATCTTCCTCACGTGTAACCACGTGCCACATACCACCACGGCATACGGACGGAAGACGTGACATAGTTCCCAACCCATCCTAGCCATAAACAAGAGTACCGACCCAGCCCCGCCTACGGCCGGAACCTCTGGGACAGGTAGGCAGGACCGAGCCCCTAGCAGCAGGATGCCATGACATCTCGACTACCGGGCCGCAGCTCGTGTAGCCTTCATTTGTCCTAGAGATGTCCATCGACCCCCGACTTCGTCCATCTCCATCCGTGTACTTTTGTTTATAACCAGACTGAGCCACAAACTAAGCCTTACCCACTAGACATGTGGAAGTACGGTAGTGCTTTGCAACAGAGGCCCGAAGACCGGTCCTTATGTGGCCGAGGTGCTACTATCAAAACCATGCACCCCGAGCCCAGCCTAAAACCATTTTGAGGGTTTTGAATAGAGGGGGAGGTGTGCATCCAATTCCACAATAATCCAACCATTCCATTGTGTCCAAGTGATATGAATATTCCCAAAGTCTAGAGTTATAAAACCACCTAATGTTGCCTAATTAATCAGCGAAGCATCTACCTAAATTCATACTAGTGGAACCATGAATAGAGTACCCACTAGTTGGGGTTTTGTTTATTCTAGGGTGAACAAGGTAATAATAACAATAGCAATAATAATAAGATCATAACATAGGTAAATAGGCACGGCTAAATAAAACAGTGATAACGCAGGAATTTAAATAAAGCGATAATGCATTAATTTAAATCAAAATAATTTTATAAACAGGGATTCAATATGCTCAAGGATGATGTGACTTGCCTTGCTCAGAGAGAACGGCCTTCCGAACCTTCGGCGACGACCGCAAACCACGCTTCGGGAACCTCCGGAACGACAGAAGCTACGCGAAGCACACAAGCAAAGCTACAAGCCAATAAAGAAGCAATAACAATACATAAAAAGAAAGCACACGGTTCTTTAGGTTATAACAAACATTAAGAGACTTGAACGGGTCGATTCGGGGTTCGTATGACCAAGATATGATCATCCAAAGTTTAATGTTGTTATATGGAGATTTACGGATTATTATAATTAGGTTTTGCAACTATAAAACATGTGTAAGTGCTAGCTTGGAAAAGACAGGAAGGCTGCGCCGTTGACATGCGGACCCCACATGTCAACCTAAGGGACCACGGCAGACCGGGTACACAGAGAAGGTCCACGGGTCGACGGAAGCGGATCCCGTGTGTCAACAGAGGCGACTGGCCGACAAACGGACTCCATTAGACACCACACGGGCTGCACACGTGGAAACCACGCGGCTACCGAGCGGACACACTAACACGGTCACCACACGCACCCACGAACGACTACCGACACTGGTACACGGGTACCGGGGTCGACAACCGCACAACGGGTACGAGGCGACACCGAAAGGACGAGGACGAGGGCGACGAGGGAGAGATCCTTACCACCACGCGACGAGGCGTGGGAACGACAACGACGAACGAGCGCGGCGGAGACGGCTCGGGGACGACGGAGGCGAACGGCGAGGGAACGACTTCGGCGGCGATCCTTGGACGAAGGCGAGACGCGGCCGGCACGAGGCTTGACGATGCGGAGGCGAGGACGAAGACGACGACGGGGCTGCAGCGGCACACTTGATGGACACGGACGACGGATGAGAACAGCTTGACGGAGGGACGAACGCCACGACGACCGGGAACGACGAGAAGACGACGACGACGACGACCGGGGCCAGCGAGGAGGCGACGAGGGCAGCCGGCAGTGGCTGCACGGAGACGAGGACGGCGTGGAACACGCCGCTGCGATGACGATGACGGTGGAGGCGCAGCGAGACGATGAGCCAGGCGACCGACGGGACGTCGACGACGAGAACGAACGGAGACGACGACGATGGACCGCGGAGGGGTTCGGTCGAAGGGGAGGCGAGGCCGAGGGCGACCTTGCCGCTGCGATGCCGGAGGTGGAGACAGCGACGTCGGCCGGCGCACTGGCACGGCGAAAGATGCTGCCGGAGTGGGTGCCGACGAGACCGAGGGAGAGGCGGCGCGCGCGACGGCGTTCCGGCGAAATACGGGCGACGCCGTGGCTTGGCCGGGGAAGAGGATGGCGTTCCGGTGCCGGGAGAGGTGGTGGCGACGTCGGCCGGCGCACAGGGGACGCGGCAGAGGCGGCCGGAGGCGGAACAGTGGCGGCAACGCCACTGTTGCCGGCGGGGATGCACTTCCGGAGGTCTTCGCGGGAAACAGAGGGCAGACCGGCGAAGAGGAGGCGGCTGCGACGCTGGAGGAGGCGACGGCATGGCCGGCCGGCGTGCTGACGCGGCGGCAGGGGCGGCTGAAGACGGCCGGCGGCACGGGAGAGAAGGGACGACGGCGGGGAGGTGGCTAGG
Organism: Oryza rufipogon; assembly: GCA_023541355.1. Lineage (NCBI taxonomy): Eukaryota > Viridiplantae > Streptophyta > Magnoliopsida > Poales > Poaceae > Oryza > Oryza rufipogon. Next base: position 22,656,734 of record CM042205.1, on the reverse strand, counting down.
GACCACGGGAGATCGTGGGAGGGGGCTAAAACGATAGAACGGAGCGAGGGGATTCCGTTTTATAGCGGAGGGAAGCGAGCCGAGCACGGGAGGAGCTGGGAACGGCGGCGGAAATGGCGGCCGGCGGCCATGGAAAGCGGCCGGGGAAGACTCGTCCGTTCCCGACGATTGGGGGCACGAATCAAGGGGGAAATTGGGGGGAATTGAAGAGGAGTCAATGGGAATTAAAACCCCCTAGTGAATTTTGGAATTAGCCAAATGAATCAAGCGGATTTGAGGGAGGAAATGGCTAGGGTTCACGGAGGAGAGAGGAGGAGGCCGGGCGGGAGGAGGACGACGACCTGGCGCGTGGGCCCCACGCGGGCGCGCGGTCAGCGCGCGCACGTGCGCGGCACGGGCGGGAGGGCGCCCCTCGGCTTGGGCCCGGAGGCGGCCCAGGAGGAGAGGAGGGAGAGGCAGCCCGGGAGGGAGAGGGAGGAGGAGGGAGTGGGCCGGGAGGGGGAGGGAAAAAGAAAGGGAGGAGGGAAGGACTTCGGCCGCGGGCCGGGGGAGAGAGAGGGAGGCTTTGGGCCAGACTTGGCCCAAAGGAAAAGGAGGATTATTTTTAGGTTTTCTTTTTATTAAACTTTAATAATTGTTTTTGTTGCTTAATAATTATTTCCGGTGCTCTGAAAATTCAAGTAAAATTTGAGGGCTCCTTTTAGACCAAGGAGAATTTAACAAAAATTCTCCGGGCCACATTCGAATTTTTCTTGTACGTATTTTAGTGTTTGCCAACTTCTTTTCGTATTTTAATTAATTCTATTATTCCTTTTAGAGAATGATTTTTAATTCGGGATGAATTTATCAGGACGTGATAGAGGTTGTATGCTAAATTTTCTAAGTGTGAATTTTGGATGAAAGAAGTGCAATTTCTTGGCCACATTGTGACTGCAGAGGGAGTAAAAGTAGACCCAGAAAAGGTTAAAGCTGTATCACAATGGGAACAACCACAGACTGTTAAAGATGTTAGAAGATTCTTGGGGATGGCAGGATATTATCGTCGTTTTATTGAAGGTTTCTCTAAAATAGCAAGGCCACTTACTAATCTTTTGAAGAAAGATACACCATTTGTATGGACAGAAAAATGTGAGACGGGATTCCAAGAATTAAAGACAAGGTTAACAACAGCTCCTGTGTTAGCCTTGCCTGATAATAAAAAGGATTTTCAAGTCTATTGTGATGCCAGTCGTCAAGGACTTGGTTGTGTATTGATGCAAGAAGGAAAGGTAGTAGCCTATGCTTCCCGTCAACTTCGTCAACATGAGCAAAACTACCCCACACATGATTTGGAGCTTGCAGCAGTTGTTCATGCTTTAAAAATATGGAGACATTATTTAATTGGGAACAAATGTGAGATGTTCACTGATCATAAGAGCCTCAAGTATATTTTTACTCAGCTTGATCTAAATTTAAGGCAACGCAGATGGCTTGAGCTAATAAAAGATTATGATTTGGATATTCAATATCATCCAGGAAAAGCTAATGTGGTTGTTGATGCTTTAAGTCGGAAGGCTTATTGTAGCAATGCTATGGAACAAGAATGTCCACAACCTTTGTTGAGGGAGATTCAACAGTTAAGGTTGGAATTTATTGATCAATCTAGTGTTGCTACAATGGAAGTACAACCAACACTAGAAGATGAAATAAGAAAGGCTCAACAGGAAGATCCTGAGATGCAGAAAATAAGAAAGGATCTCAAGGAGAACAAAGCCCCAGGATTTACAGAAAATAATGGAGTTTTAAAATTCCAAGGGCGTATATGTGTTCCAGATAAGAAGGAGATCAAGGATAAAATATTAGAGGAAGCACATGTATCAAGACTTGAAGAAAATATTTTGGTGGTCTAATATGAAGAAAGAAATTGCAGAATATGTCAATTTATGTGAAGTATGTCAAAAGGTGAAAGCAGATCATCAAAGACCAGCAGGATTAATGCAACCTTTGCCCCTGCCCGAATGGAAATGGGATGAAATTGGAATGGATTTTATTACAGGTCTACCAAAGACTAAAGGAGGTTATGATGCTATATGGGTTATTGTTGACAGATTAACTAAGGTAGCACATTTCTTGCCTATTAAGCAGGCATATGATGGAAACAAGCTTGCTGAGTTGTACCTCACAAGGATTGTTATATTGCATGGAGTACCAAAAAGAATTGTTTCTGATAGAGGAACCCAATTTACATCAAGATTTTGGAGGAGTTTTCATGAAGCTATGGGTACAAAGTTAGGATTCAGCTCAGCATATCATCCACAAACAGGGGGACAGAATGAGAGAGTTAATCAAATACTCGAAGACATGCTGAGAGCATGTGTTTTAGTTTATGGCCCAGTTTGAGAAATTTGTTTGCCATTCGCCCAATTTTCTTACAATAATAGTTATCAGTCAAGTCTTGGGATAGCACCATTTGAAGCTTTATATGGTAGAAAATGCAGGACACCTCTTAATTGGACTGAAACAGGAGAAGGACAGTTGATTGGTCCACAAATTGCACATGATGCTGAAGCACATGTTAGGATTATTCGAGAAAAACTCAAAACAACACAGAACCGAGAAAAGAATTATAGTGATAATCGAAGAAGAGACTTAAGTTTTGAAGTTGGAGATTTTGTTTATTTAAAAGTTATGCCACTTAAAGGAGTTCAAAGATTTCAAATGAAAGGAAAATTAGCACCTCGATATATTGGACCTTATAGAATTGTGAAAAGAAGAGGTGAAGTATCATATCAGTTGCAACTACCAGCAGAATTAATCGGAATTCATCCTGTTTTTCATATCTCACAGCTCAAGAAATGTCTAAGAACACCAAAAGAACAAGTGCCTCTGGATGATATTGCTTTACAAATGGACTTAACATATGAAGAAGAACTTGAGAAAATATTGGAGGTCACCGAAAGGAGATTAAGAAATAGAGGGATTGAATTTTGCAAAGTACAGTGGAAAAATCACTCAGAAGATGAAGCCACCTGGGAAAGAAAGTCTGAGCTGGAAAAGAATTACCCGCACCAATTTACCAACTGGTAAATCTCGAGGACGAGATTTCTTTAAGGGGGGTAGAACTGTAACAGCCCTAAAATTTGACAATTTTTTAAAACCGATTTAGTTTGCTTTGGTTCTCTAAAAATATAACCGTCGAGTTAATAGTTTATTTAAAATATTATTTTCCATGTTTATTTTCAATGTTCTTTTCTCATTTAATTTTGTCGCAAAGTGCATATCATCCCTCAAATAATTCCCTTGAATCCGATTTAAATCTATTCCGAATATCGGATCATCTAAATTTCACATCAATTCAAATTCTATCTATTTTGAGTTTCGCCAAATTTTCCTTTTCTTTAATTCCACCCTAGTTTTTTTTCTATTATTTTTCTTTTTTTCCCTCCTTCTCTGTTTATCTCTTTCTTCTTCCTCTCTCTGTTTTTTTCCTTTTCTTTCTTCCTCTACACGGCTAGGCCGAGCCAGGCCAAGCCAGCCCGATGCAAGCCGTGCTCGAGCTGCGTCGCGCCAACCCTATGCCGCCTCGCGTCGCGCTCGTGCCGCCCCTCGCACGCCACACGCCCGCACGAGCTCTCACGAGGACGAACAGACGAACGAGTGACGCCGCGACACATCCAGCTTGCAGCCTCCGTATCTCCTTCGTCCCTCAACTAGAAGGCTCAATACCGGAGGCAAAATAACCGCAATCTTGACCTCTCTTACCTCCTCAAATCCGCCCCTATCTCTGCTAAATCAAATCGCCAATACCGGAGGAAAAATCCCCGAAACCCTAAATTTGCGCCATTGATATAGCTCCCAAATTCGTCGCATACATCGCAAATCCTCTGAAATTGAAGGTAAACACGGATTCTCCATGCCGAGTACTCCTTTTCCCCTCTCTTTCCCCATCCAATCCATCGCCGGAACATCGCCGGCGTCGCCTCCCGGCGTCGCCGCTCTGTTCGGCCGCCGCCGGCTGTACGGCGCGCCGCCGCTCCAGGCCACCCTAGGCCGAGCCGACGCCACCACCATGCTCCCCTTGCATCCCTAATTCTCACCAGGCCAGCCACCCTCACCGGAGATCGCCGGAGTCACCGCCGCCATGGCCGCTGCCACCTCCTGCTTCAGGCCGCCGTCGCCAGCCTCGCCGCTGCTGCCTGCGCCGCCGCCAACCACGGGAACGGAGTCGCCTCAACCCGTAGATCGCAAAACCGGCGCCTCCCCACCCAAAACCAGCGATCTCCACCGCCGGCGTCGTGGGATTCCGGCGGTTCCTGTGCAGAGCGAGAGAAGAGAAGAAAAATCCGATTTTCCTGTTGAAAAATAAATCAGAAAAATCCTTTTTCTCTACCTATTAAGTTGACCATCCGTTTGACCTCGAAAACAAAATCCGAGACCTATTTCTAAACTCCCAGACTTATTCCGAATCCATCCGTGTCAGTTTCGTTGCAATCCGAGCACCCGTTGTCGTGTAACATACCCGAAATTTTAGGACTTAAAATTTCTTATCAAAATAGTTAGAGGTTAATTTCTCCAATTTTGAGAGCCAAAAATTTCCATTTTAATTTAGGTGATGATCAACTTAAACCATTGCATGATTAAAATTTGAGAACAAAATAAAACCTTTTCATTCCCAACATTAGACTAGAAATGTCACCAAGCATACATGTACATAATGCATGCCTAGGCTCGAGTTCTTTGTGCATTTGGAGTTTTGGTCTTGCATTCTATAATAGATCCCATGAGCATAATCTAAAAGAATTACTTCACTAAACAAACCTATAGTTAATCTTGGGTGATAACATGTGGACTTAATATTAAACTCAAATATCATCTTCTCAGTCTAAAAGAAGTTTAATGTAATCCCTATAATAATATAAGATGCAATTATGAAGTGGGAACACATATACAAATAAAGGTCAACTTAATTCTCTAAAATATTTTGTGCAAGATAAAATCATGGAAAAATTTATGTGGACAATGATTAGCACAAACTTATCCTCCGTAATTTGGTAACGTGTTAACACTCAAGTTGATATCTCAAATTAATCGGTCGAAGCAGACAACTAAAAGAAATCAAATTAAATTTTAATCGGCTAAAACCATATTTCATCCAAAAGTACATTTAACTGCACATAAGTGAACATGGAAAATAATTTATTCAAATACTAGATTAGTTATCATGAATAAATGTAATTTTTCTAGAATTTTCCTTCTCTGTTTAAGCCTCCTAAAAATTCAATCTAGCTTTCTAATAGCCCATCTTTGTTTAATTTCTGTGAGCAGTCCACCCATTATTTTTGAGTGCAAACAAAGAAAATGGAATCTAGGTGTAATCATTTACCTCCAGTAAAATCAGCACTAATTAATTTGGTCCACACATTGAATTATGTAGTTACAAAGTTAGAGGAGAAAATAATTCCGAAAATTAATCTAAAAATCAAGTTTACCAGTCTTCTACCCATATCTCTCTCCCTGGCCTAGTTTCCATCGAGTTGGCCCCACTTGTCAGTGCCTTAGGCTAGGTTCAGCTCTGTCCATCACTTCCTCCACTGCTCCAGCCGAGAGAGGGAGAGATTGAGCGAGCCGACGCGTGGCCGCAACGTGTCGTCGATCTCGGTTTCCCTTTTCTCGCTCTCTACTCCTCCTAGACGCGTCGCCATTCTCCATTCACCACTCAGAGCCGAAGAAACCAAGGGAGGAGGTTCTCTGCCTCTCCATCGCCCCAAACCTTGCCGCCGGCCGTGGAGACGACGACCATCGCCATCGCTGATTGGGTAAAGGTCATCTCCAGGTTTTCCGCGTTCCCTTCTCTCCACACAGTGCCGAACCATTTCTCTTTTGACCACCTCCCGTTTTGTGCATCACAGCCACCGGATCGCAACCACGCCGACGACGCCCTGGAGCACGCACCGGAGCACCGCCGCTTCAACCATCGTCGTCGTCCGGCCATTCTCATCCACCTCAGAGAAAGCCGCTGCGCCATTGTCATCGCCTCAACCTCCTCTTCAAAACGCCTCAAGAACCCCAGCCGGAAACATCAAGAACACGGAGAACACATCCTTTTCTTCACCGGCGCCAATCTAGGATCGCCTCCGCCGTCATCGTCGATTACCACTGCCTCGGTGAGCCATTGTTCGATTCCTTGCACATACACCATCTCCTTGACCTCACAACCCTCGTGCATGCTTGCTTGAAGCAGCTCATTGTCCCGTTCGAGCCGTCGTCGTTCACCCGAGGAGGAGCGCCGTCGCCGAGCCGTTCCACAAGTCACCGCTGCCGCCAAGACCTCGACAACCCTAGCTCGACCCACGGTGAGCATCCTGAAGTCTAGAAGACCACATGCATGCATCCTTTTCGTTCGTAATCGACTTCCATGCACACATGCACTTTCACCCCAAAACCACCGCCGCTCACACTCGCCATCGGCGCTACTCCGATGTCCTCTAACCAAGAAAACTAGAGGAATGGAATCGCGAGAGCTTGCTCTTCATTTTATCTTTTGACCTCAATCTCAAACGAGCCACCGTTTGCCGCCGGCGAGCTCCAGATCGAGCTCAGCCATGGCTAGCTCTGCTCTGCCTAGAGCAGAGGGATGACTTCCGTGAATTAGATTAAGTGCAGGGATCTGTTTACAATTGTAGAAACACACTGACATATGGGCCTAGGACTGCGGGTTGATTCCTAGAAACCTCAAGGGCTTTTGTGCATATTGGTCCCTCACAGCCATGTGGACCCATCCTTTAAAATCTGAAGAAAAATTAGGAAAATGCCCAAACAATTATATGTTTAGCAGAAAAATGCACAAAGTTGTAAAATCTATATAAAATCAAATGAAGCTCATTTTGAAGTGATTCCAGTTGCTGTAGATTCTTGAAGTTATGAACTTTATTCCAGGAATATAAAACTTGACACTCACTGTACAAATAATGTCTCTAAGATTTATCTAAGATAAGTCATGCATAAAACATGTACAAACTTATAAAATACATAGAAAATTCACTTCAACTCATTTTGAAACAAACTCAAAAACTGCAGATTCATCATCAGACACTCTCTGATTAGGTTAAATAAAAGTAATGACTTACTTTGCATCAAATGCCTCTAAAACTATTATCTCTATAATGATTAGTTTTAGATAAGCTAAACTTTAGAAATTCATGTAGAACCCAATTTAGCTTCAATTTGAATAAACTTAAGTTATGTAGGATCACTAAAACATGTATTTCCAAGTTATGAAATAAGATTATATACTTGCTGTGTAGTAAAAGTCTCTAAATATTCATATAAGGATTTACTAACATAGAGCAGCCATTAATTTGTAAAACTTGTAGAAAATTTATTTTTAGTCCAAATGAAATGAACAAAGTTTCTATAGAACCAGCAAATAGTTATCTTCAACATAGTAAAATAAAATTTGTCACCTTTTGTAGAGAACATTGATCAAAACCTTAACTTAGTGAAATAAGAATTTAAACACATAGTGTTGTTTAAGTAATACATAAACATGTATAAGTATATATATACACTTTAGGTCTAATTAAACCTAAATAAAAACTTGATTGACCAGTGAAGCCATAGTTCCATCCTCATCCACTAAAACTTAGAAGAACTTAGCTCATATAACAATTTCTAGGTTAATATAATATATTGCTAGTTTAGATGAGAGCATCTCTAGTTTATAAAATATGAACCATAGTAGTAAAGACCATAAACATGTGAACTAAAAATGTTTTAGTTAAGCGAATTATTCCTTTTATTCAACTTAAACAGGAAGTAGCATGTTCTGAACCTATAACTCAAAAGTCAAGAACATATAAAACACTATATGTCTAAAACACGTTATAACTTGTAAAATGCATAAAGAATTCATTATAATTCCAAAAATTGTGAAACCAAATGTGTTAGTCTTAGAAAACACATCTCCACACCCCTGTGAAGTCTAATCTAATAAAAATCACTTTACAAAAGTATTTCATAACACTACCTAAGACTATACTGTTGTAAACCGATAAAACTTCTAAAATTCATAACTCCCAAATGGAATAAAATAAAATAGGAATTATTTCACCTAAATTCATTTTAGATCATTTCCAACCCACTGTGCATAAATCATGCATTTTAGAGCATTTTGGATTTTCAGCTCTTTCGGTGTTTAATTGCATGTCGTGTCCTTTATCTAAATAATTGCATAATCGGTGAAGAAGTTGATTAGGTGCTAACAATTCTCTGATCAAGGCAAGTTTTCTCCTCCCATCCTTTGAACACATTGGATCCCATGATTTGAGGAATGAAAATATTTGTTTGCAAAGTTGCATGTGAATTTAGACTATATCGGTATTTGAAACTGGGTTAAGGTAGTTATGACCTATTTGCTGCATAACCCACCTTGAATAATTGATCCTCTTGCTGTTTGAACCCCTAGAAATGGTTAGAGTACACTCTTTGTGCTCAAATGGGTTTATATATGCTCTATGTGCAATTACTTGCTTAGCCATGCTTAGAAATATGCAAATGCTCATTCCATCTATAATTAAAATGTGGTTTTGATACTTGAACCTTTGCTGGAATAAAATGAATATGATGGGTATTTGCGAACTAAAATGTGTAAAATGTGATTTTACACTTGGGCAGCAAGTGGTGTGCATATAGTGTTAGTTGCATACCGATAGGGGGAGTGTTTGCCCAAGTCCATAAGGACCGAACTTGTGTCACCCATTTAAAGTTATTCGTACATCCACATGTGCTAGTATGGGATGGCCTAAGCTGATTAATCTATTTAGGACTAGCCTTGCATTCTGGTAGGCCGGTGTGTATGAGTTCGTATAATTCAGAGGAGCTTCCTATTTACCCCGACGTGGTAGTTTAGGTGACTAAGCGTGTCCAATACAACGGTATTGTGCCACGTGGTGGGTTCCCGTCGTGTCCGCCACCACGGCGTTAAGTTTAAGGCGTGGGCCCGCCACTTAACGGTTCCAGGTATATTCCAAGTATGCCTAGGATGGAGGAACACGCATCGTGCTGGTGCAAGGCTAGGCTCTAAGTAGTGTAAAGGCTTCGTTATGACTTCTAGATCACATTCAACATGAAGAGTGTGGTGGAGTCTTGCAAACTCAAAACAAACTAGAGAGTTCATATCATGTGGGTAAAGCTGTACAAACTCTGCAGAGTTCTTTAAACTAATCGATTAGCCGTGCTCACGGTCATGAGCGCTTTGGTGATGTGTCATGAGTATAGACTATGTTTTAAAAATGTGATCATGTGACATTGGTTTGAAATTGATAAATGTGTTGAGTTGTGTATGTGGTGATACATTATGACTTATTGTTAAGTATGGCAATAAGAGATTGTTTATGATGGAATTATGAAGAAGTTAATAATGAAACTTAAAACTTGTCTTTGTTAATTGAAGCATCAACTCCTTTACAAAAGAATTGCAAAACAAAACTTGCTTTATGCTGAAATTGAACTACATATTGCCTTCCTTTGAATATATGCCTTACATGTAGTATAGTAGGATTGACTTGTGCTTGCCAGTACATTAACTTGTTTAATGTACTGACTCTTGCTGTTGATATAACCTTTTGTTTGCAGGTTTAGTCTTAGTCTTTGAGTGATGCGGGTTCCGATTGCTTCTTCTAGGATGAGAACTTAATGGGGTAAACCCCTAGTCGGTGTGCTTGTGATTGGGTAGTCAAGCTTCCGCTGTTCTCTAATAAGTCTATTTGGCCGGTCGGCCTATGTAATTATTAAGTTGTTGTAAGTCTTAAGTTTCTTTCATCTTAGTTGTGTTTGCTATGTATAATCATGCTTAAGATGAAAGTGTGAATCTAGTGCACATCCTGGGAACTAGATTCACATGAGTATGAGTTAGGGATATTTGAGAGGTTGTAGATCTTTAGCCATTTTTGTCAAGTCTCCTGAATGTGTAACACATCTGGTCGCCGCCTTCGAGTGGTTTGACGGGCACATCTCAGGCTGAAGTTGACTGGCAGGCTAAGGGCCCAGCAATGTCTCCAAAATTCCTCTCTCGAGGCATCGGATGTTTCATTATGCTCGTTTGATGACTTGAATTACGCATTTCATCTCTCAAATATAATGGAAGGTCCGGAGAGCCTACGACATGTCGCGACCCTAATTTTAGCCCTAGGGTTCGCAGTTCACCAAAATTCCAAAAATCCCTAAAATTATTTCATTAAATCCTTTTCACCCATTATTGCACTTTGTAATAATATTGTCACGACCGGAAATAACCCAACGGGCGTTCCTTACGTGCGTGTATTATTCCTTGTCCCAGGAGGCAAGGTACACCAAAAGTTGATACAATTCAGAGTTTAACAAGAGGAAGCATAAATAGTTAATTATTACATGAGCAACGAGGGCCCAGCACACACGAAGACAACGAAAAACAGCGGAAGACTAGGGCGACGACCACAGGCGCTTGACGGCAGGCACGAGCTAGACACCAAAGCCTTCATCATCCAGGAGCTCCTCTTCTGGGTTTGGGAAAAATTGAGCAAGACTGAGTACAACCACCGTACTCAACAAGACACACCCACAAGTGCAGAGTAAATGCAAAGGAGTACAAAGGAGTTATAATACAGGGGGTTAGGGTTTGCAGTAAACAGCATTTAAAAGACACTTAGTTGCTCAAAGCTAAATTTAAAACACGATCCTAGAACTATTTGATATTATTAAACAAGGCCGTGAACCCACACAAACCTGCCTTAAGCCAAGGCCCACGATGATTCAGACCGGACTAGCAACCCGACCCTGGGTCCCAGCTCGTCCCAAGCCAACCCAGGCCAACCATTCGACATTTTAGTTGTTAAGCAGGTTTTAAGAATTTAAACACTAACTTGGGTACATTGCTTGGCTTGACCATAACCGAGGGCGCGGCTATTTGAATAGGTTTTACTCTGATCAGAGGTGTACATCTTTACTCACAAGACACGTCTTCCTCACGTGCAGCCACGTGCCACATACCACCACGGCATATGGACGGAAGACATGACATAGTTTCCAACCCATCCTAGCGATAGACAAGAGTACCGACCCAACCCCACCTACGGCCGGAACCTCCGGGACAGGTAGGCAGGACTGAGCTCCTAGCAGCAGGACACCAGCCCTGTGCCATGACATCTCGACTACCGGGCCGCAGCTCGTGTAGCCTTCATCTGTTCTAGAGATGTCCATCGACCCCCGACTTCGTCGATCTCCATCCGTGTACTTTTGTTTATAACCAGACTGAGCCACAAACTAAGCCTTACCCACTAGACATGTGGAAGTACGGTAGTGCTTTGCAACAGAGGCCCGAAGACCGATCCTTATGTGGCCGAGGTGCTACTATCAAAACCATGCACCCCAAGCCCAGCCTAAAACCATTTTGAGGGTTTTGAATAGAGGGGGAGGTGTGCATCCAGTTCCACAATAATCCAACCATTCCATAATGTCCAAGCGATATGAATATCCCCAAAGTCTAGAATTATAAAATCACCTAATGTTGCCTAAATAGTAAGCGAAGCATCTACCTAAATTCAGACTAGTGGAACCATGAGTAGAGTGCGCACTAGTTGGAGTTTTGTTTATTCTAGGGTGAACAAGGTAATAATAACAATGGCAATAGTAAGGTCATAACAAAGGTAAATAGGCATGGCTAATTAAACCAGTGATAACACGGCAATTTAAATAAAGTGATAATGCATTAATTTAAATCAAAATAATTTCGCAAAGTGGGATCCAATATGTTCAAAGATGATGTGACTTGCCTTGCTCGCTTTCCCAAACGTCGGCTTCAACCTCCACGAAGAGCGGATCTTCCGAAGCTGCAGCGTCTACACGACCAACGGAAAAGAAAAGGGCTTTTACTCTAATAAACTCCATATAACAAGCAAGAACAAAGCACAAAAATGGGTTCTTGACTTCTTAAGGAAAAATTAGAGACTTGAACGGTCCAATTCCGAGTTCAAATGGCCAAGTTATGGCCATTTGAAGTTTATATGCTCTTTAAATGAATATTTACGAATTTCTTCATTTAAATTTTAATTTAAAAATGGTTTATTGCGTCAGCCGAGGGGGAGGGGCGCGCGGACCGGGTCCACGGGAGTGGGGCCCACGCGGCAGCCTCACGGTCCACGGTGGACTGGGTGCGGCCGGGCTCACACCGGCCGGCGCCGTGGGCCCCACGCGTCAGCAGCACCCGAGGGCGTGGGCGGCTGACGACCGGGCCCCACGCGGCAGCCGCTCGGCACGCCCGGAGGCGGCCACATCGGCACGGCCGGCGGGAGACGGCGCCCACGCCCCTATGGTCGCCGGCGGCGGCCATAGGCACGGCGGAGCGGCGGCCGAGAGAGGGGAAGGGAAGGGGGAAAAGAGGCGGCGGTCCACGGCTCACCCCGGGTCGACGTTGACGACGAAGGAGGCGGCCGGAGCGAAGGAAGGCGGCGGCGCGGCTCGGGTGGACGGGGACGACGGTGTTCCGGTGGTCGGCGAGCTCGGCGAGGTGGTGGACGGGGTCGGCGGCGAAGCCGGAGGAGGCGACGCCGGGGCGGGAGAAGGTCCCGGCGAGCGAGGAGGGCCGGCCGGAGGTCGTCGGCGACGGAGGAGAGAGAGGGCGACGGCGCGAGCTCGAATCCGGCGAGGAGGAAGGGCGGCGAGAGGCGGAAACGGACGGGAGAAGCGCGGGGAGGGTTTAAATAGGGTTGGAAGGGGGAGAGGGTGGCCGGGGAGGAAGGAAACCGGCGCGGGAGGTCCGGCCGCCAGCAATGGCGCCGGCGAGATTTGCGTTAGCAAATCCGCCCGTTTGAATGAGAGAGAGAGGGGAAAATGAGGGGAAAGGGAGAGGGGATCACGGGGAGTAATTCCCCCCTATTGATTTCACGAGGGGGCGGCGGGATGCGGCGGATTCGGCGGCGGCGGCGGTGCTAGGCGCGGGCGGGGCGGCGGGAGCGGCGGGAGGAAGGGGATGACGGGTGGGCCCCACCCGTCAGCGGGGTGGTGGGCGGGCCCGCCCGTCAGCGGCGCGCGCGTGGGGAGGGGCCGAGTGGGCCACGGGGAAGAGGAGAGAGGGGGAGGGAAATGGGCCGAGCCGGCCCAAGAGAGGGAGGGAGGGATTTTTAAGGTTTTCTTTTTATAAAATCATTTTAACTTTGTTTATTTCTTAATAATTATTATTTGTGCTCTGAAAATTCCACTAAAATTTATTTACACATTTTAGGCTTTTAGGAAATATACAAAAATCCTCCAAGTCTTAATTGACTTTTAACTTTGCACATTTTAATTTTTGAAGGCTTTCACAAGGATTTTAATTATTCTAGGCATAATTTAAAGGATATATTTTAGGGTCGTATTGGGACGCGACAAACCTATGATGTGACCATGGCTACTACAGATACAACCATTGCTCACATCATGCATGAACAAGAAGACATCAACATCAAGGCCTCCAAGTGCTAGAATCCGATTCGGCCACCTGCTGCACTGTTGATTTCAAACGGCCGCCGAATCTGCACACGACCTCCGTTTTCGGTCCGTGAGTACTTGATGGAAAGCCCACGGAGTCCTCTTTCCAATGGATCCAGCCTCATCGCCAAATTCCATCCATGTCATCCGCGGATGAACAAACAAGGTGCTGCGTCACCTGTCGTGGGCCTTTGGGCTTGTAACTTCGTTTGGGACCCCGGCCCAAGTGGGGTGCGCCCCAACCAGGTGGAGCACGACCCTAGAGTGCCCTTGGTCGTCCTCCTACCTCTTTAAATAGTTAGGTACCCCTTCAGGGTTTCTCGGGTTTTGATTAATTGTAAGTTTAGCCATTGCTACTTCGCTTGCAGTGCGTGTGTCGACTAGACCGTCCGTCTGCTTGTTCGGAACCCCACTTTATCGTGTATCAATTTATCTTTGTGCGTCTTGTCTATCTAGCAATTCAGTTGCTTTATATCTTGTTCTTGCTTGTTCTCGATTGCTTGCAGGAATAAGGTTGATCTGCACCGGCAAGATCAACAACCCACGGAGAGGTGTATCGATCGCTAAGGCGCAACACAACGTCTCGTACGGTTGTAGTCGGATCGTCAACGTTTGTCCCAAATCGTAGTTATCACAACTCACCGAAAGATCGGGCCAACAACAGCCTTGAGTGTCGAGAGGAACTCAGGGTTCATCAACCTACCCCCCCTTAAACGGAATCTCGACCCCGAGATTCGGAAAAATTGGCGAAGAGATCTGGATGGGCTGCCTTCAGCTCGTCTTCACGCTCCCAAGTAGCTTCTTCCTCGGCGTGGTAGGTCCATTGGACCATGCAAAAACGGATTACCCGCTTCCTGATCATGCGCTCCATGGTGTCCAGGATTTTCACTGGTCTCTCCACGTAGGTCAAGTCTTCGCGAACTTCAATCTGCTCTGAGTCGGCCTGCTCGGACGGCACTCGAAGACCTTTCTTGAGTTGTGACACATGGAACACATCATGCACGTTGCCCAAGGAGGCGGGCAGCTCCAACTGGTAAGCAACTTCTCCGCGTCGAGCAATGATGCGGAAAGGACCCACAAACCTAGGTGCAAGCTTCCCTTTCGTCCAAAACCTGTGTACGCCCCGCAACGGCATGACCCGGAGATACACAAAGTCACCCACTGCGAATTCCAGGTTACGGTGTCGGTTGTCTGCATAACTCTTCTGCCGAGACTGTGCCACCTTTAGATTCTCCCGAATCGTCCTGACCTTAGCTTCAGCTTCTCTTAGGATATCGGTCCCGAACACTTGGCTTTCCCCAACTTGGTCCCACAATAGTGGTGTCCGGCATTTGCGGCCATACAACGCTTCGTAGGGTGCCATCTGTATGCTGGCTTGGTAGCTGTTATTGTAGGAGAACTCGGCGTAGGGGAGACTCTTATCCCATGTCTTCCCAAAATCTAGGACACATGCGCGAAGCATATCTTCGAGGATCTGGTTCAGACGCTCGGTCTGCCCATCTGTCTGCGGGTGATACGCGGTGCTGAAATTTAATCGGGTACCCAACTCTTCTTGGAGTTTCTTCCAGAAATGAGAGGTGAACTGGCTTCCCCGATCAGATACAATTTTCTTAGGAACGCCATGGAGACTTACGATCCTAGCCAAGTAGAGCTCAGCTAGCTTGTTCCCTCCATAGGTGGTCTTTACGGGAATGAACCGGGCTACCTTGGTTAGTCGATCCACGACTACCCATATAGAATCATATCCGCCTTGGGTTTTTGGAAGTCCGGTGATAAAATCCATCCCAATTTCGTCCCATTTCCATTCTGTTACTTGTAGAGGTTGGAGAAGTCCGGCCGGTCGTTGGTGCTCTGCTTTGACACGCTGGCACACATCACAAAGGGCCACGAACTCTGTAATTTCCCGCTTCATACTAACCCACCAATATTTCTCTTTTAAGTCCAAGTACATCTTCGTGCCGCCAGGATGGATAGAATAGGGACTTTCGTGAGCTTCCTGAAGTATCAACTATTTAAGTTCCCTGTCATCCGGAACGCATACACGATTTCCGTTCCATAGGGTTCCGTGTTCATCCTCTGTGAAACCAGCGGCTTTACCCTGTTTCATATTCTTGAGGAGCCCATGCATATTCGGATCATTCTTCTGAGCCTCGCGGATTTGATCGAGCAAGGTAGGCTTGGCTTCCAGCGTAGCCAAGAATCCACGACCAACTATGCTTAGGTTCAGGGCTTCCAACTGTTGATTAAGTTCCGGTAGAATGCCACGGATGCCAAGAGTGTTGCAATGGCTTTTTCGACTTAGGGCGTCGGCGACCACGTTGGCCTTACCAGGATGATAGTGAATTCCCACATCATAATCCTTGATGAGTTCTAACCATCTCCTCTGTCGAAGATTCAGATCCAACTGAGTGAAGATGTATTTCAAACTCTTATGATCGGTATATATTTCACAGCGATTCCCAATGAGATAGTGTCGCCAGATCTTTAGAGCATGAACCACAGCGGCCAACTCCAAATCATGGGTAGGGTAGTTGCCTTCATGAGGCCGAAGCTGCCGGGAGGCATAGGCTACCACGTGGCCTTCCTGCATTAGCACGCACCCCAGTCCTTGGCGCGAAGCGTCATAGTACACCAGGAAGTCCTTGCGAGTATCCGGTAGAATTAATACTGGCGAGGAAACCAGCTTCTCTTTCAGAATTTGGAATGCTTTCTCGCATTGCGGGCTCCACACAAATTTTTCTTCTTTCTGCAACAACTGTGTCATGGGTCGAGCGATTTTGGAGAAGTTCTCGATGAACCTCCGGTAGTACCCGGCCAAACCCAAAAAGCTGCGGACTTAAGTGACCGTCTTGGGTTGCTTCCAATCAGTGACGGCGGTCACCATTTCGGGATCCACAGCTACTCCTTTAGCAGATATCACGTGCCCTAAAAACTTAACTTCGGACAACCAGAACTCACACTTGCTGAGCTTGGCATACAATTGATGTTCCCGCAGCTTTCCCAACACTAGACGGAGATGCTGCTGATGGTCTTCCTCTGATTGTGAGTACACCAGAATGTCGTCAATGAAGACCACAACAAACTTATCCAAGTATTCCATGAACACTTTGTTCATTAAGTTCATGAAGAAGGCAGGAGCATTGGTCAGACCGAACGACATTACCGTGAATTCATACAGTCCATAACGCGTGGTGAACGCGGTCTTCGGGATATCTTCTTCACGAATATGCAATTAGTGATATCCGGAGCGAAGATCGATTTTAGAAAAGACAGTGGCACCTTTAAGCTGGTCGAACAGATCATCCATCCGGGGAAGAGGGTACTTGTTTTTGATGGTGACTTCATTGAGAGCTCTGTAGTCAACGCACATCCTCTTTGTCTTGTCCTTCTTCTCCACAAAAATCACGGGAGCACCCCAGGGGGAAGTACTCGGCCGAATATACCCCTTTTCCTTCAGCTTTTCCAATTGCTTCTTGACTTCGGCAAGTTCATTTGCTGCCATACGGTAGGGCCGTTTGTACAGAGGAGTTGTTCCTGGAGCAAGATCAATCCGGAACTCGATCTCCCGCTTGGGCGGCATACCGGGTAGTTCTTCCGGAAATACGTCACCGAATTCACTGACGATGGGGATTTCTGATAGTCCTATCTGATGAAGCCCTGAACTGCCGACAGAAGTTAGGGGTGCAAAGAAAACAACCGGTTGTTCCGGCCCCCGGTACAGAGTGACAGTGCGCCTTGCGCAATCCACTACCCCTTGGAATTGAGCCAGCCAATTCATCCCATGGATCACGTCCAAGTTATTAGTGTCCAGAAGAATCAAATCTGAGGGAAAAGGGATTCCTTGGATTTCTATAGGAACTGCCGGGCTATAATACTTTGCTGTCATATCCCCTCCAGGGGTGGTGATGAGCAGAGGGTTCCTAAGCCGTTCTACCCCCAGCTGATTTCTTCCCACGAAAGGCACAGATATAAACGAGTGGGAAGCTACAGAGTCGAACAAAATGGTAGCAGGAATGGAATGAATGAGGAACGTACCAACGATGACGTCCGGAGTCGTCAGCACATCCTCGGCAGTCACGTGGTTCACACGACCCCGAGCGACGTCCTTACCACCGTTGTTGGGGCGGGGAGGCGCTTGGCCTTGCTGGCGCCGCGGCTTCGGGCATTTGTCCGAAAAATGCCCGGGCTCGAAGCAGTTGAAGCACATACGCTGCTGACCTTGAGCGTCTCTGCGGCCTTGACCAGGCTGCATAGCTGGCGCAGGAGGACGGGGCGCACGGGTCCCTGGTTGATTCTGCTGTTGCTGCGGCTGTGGGACGCGCACCACGAATTGAGGTCAGGGCGCGGAGCGAGGTTGTTGCCGCTGCTGCTGCTGCGAGGAGGATCCCCCTGGGTAGGGATTGGTGTAGCAGACCCTTTGGTTAGCCCCCTGTTGATTGCGGAAATTCGCCAAGCGACGCTTATGCAACTCCAGTTCCTTGTGCTTGGCTTCCAAGCGGATGCTCTTGTCCACCAGGCGCTGGAAATCCGGATAATCTCCGGAGACCAGACGCACAGACAGCTCAGGGTCCATTCCTGCCAAGAACTTCTCCTGCTTTTCCTCATCTTCCCGAACATCCTCCGGGGCGTACCGGGCCAAGTTGTTAAACTCGTGCAAATACTCCATCACAGAGCGGTTGCCTTGCTTCAACTCCCGGAATTCCCTCTTCTTAAGGGCCATGACTCCGGCGGGCACATGGGTCCTCCGGAAAGCGGCGGTGAAGCGGGCCCAGGTAATAGGCTGCCCCTCTGGCTGCGTAGCCTGGAAGTGGTCCCACCATAGAGATGCGGGCCCCTGCAGCTGGTGGGTGGCAAAGATGACTTTCTCCTCATCGTTGCACTGCACGGTGTCCAACTTTTTCCCCACGGCATGCAACCAATCCAAGGCATCCACGGGGTTATTGGAGCTAGAGAAGGTAGGCGGGCGGATGCGGAGGAACTCGGCGAGCTTAGAATGCTGCGGGGGTGGTGGTGGAGGTGGAGCATTATGCTGTGGCGAATTTTGGATGTGGTGGAGGAAATCAACCATCATGTTGGCCTGCTGGGCGAGGATTTGGGTGAGGATGGGGTTGGTGTCGGGTAGTGGTGGTGGTGGCGGGGGAAGAGGTGGAGGTGGGCCGCCTTGGGTGTTGGGATTGCTGCCTTCGGGTTGGTTGCCATCACCGGTAACAGCACTTCTCCTGGTTGTCACCATCTGAAAAAATCCCACACAGAACCAGCAAACAGAGAGAACTGACTATTAAAACTAACCACCCACGACTACCAAAATTATTGAACTTATTACTGTTATAAAATAGGTTCATTAAGGTTCAGGTTGCTTAAGCCAATAAAATAAAGACAGGCTCCGACACAGTTATACCACACACCGGTATAACCATGCCCCACACGACTCCAGCAGGAACACAAACGAGAAGAACACACGCGCGAGCCTACTAACTGCTCGTCTACTTCTGCGACGGGCCAGGGCGGAAGGTGAGCAGCAGTGCATCCTCCGTGCTACCAACGCCGGAGGCTTCCACCTCCTGAGGAACCACGGGTGCGGGCTCGGCGCAAGGGGTCTCCACGAAGCAGGTCCACGCCAAGGACTGACGAACAAGCTCAGGCCTGGAGGTGCTCTTGCGGGCGGTGATCTTCAGGCTGCGGCAGACGCGACGGCGCTTGGGACGGCAGACCTCTCCCTGGGCGACCTTGTGCTGACACAGCTGCGGCTTCACGGCGTCTAGGTCCTTCTTCAGCTGCAGATTTTCTTGACGCAGCTCCAGGATCTTCATGTTGTTCTCGACCAACCCACGGCGCACCATATGATGGAAGTCGATACGGGCCGCGTCGTACGCCTCCACCATACGCGCCAGGTGCATGATGGTAGCGTCATCCTCCGAGCTAGCATCCCTGAAGGTGGCGTAGTCGTGGGCTCCTTCGCGACGAGGGTGGTAGCGGTAGGGCGAGTGCTGCAACTCGTCCGGGTAGCGCTGGTGAAGAGTGCCGATGGCGAGGAGTGCGGCGTTCTGGCAAGCGGCGGAGAAGGAATCACCACCCGCGGTGACTGCCAACGAAGTCCTCTCGGGAGAGCCAGTGAGGATCACTGCAGTGACCTCCCAAGCAGCGTGGGGCTCTGCATCGTCACCATCCTGCTCCGGGAGCTGCTTGCCCTGGTAGTCCACTCCATGCGGATACCCCAGGACAACGCACATGCCTCGCAGCTCCAAAACAAAGCCAGTCAGGTCCAGGCCACGACGGTTGATGCTGCCGGCCATCTACAAGCAAGGACAAAAGAGAAAAATATTTTAGAGATCAGCTTTTGACGATAAATGAAGCAGCAAGACAAAGAGAGACTAGAGGATTTTCACAAATAAGAAAGGATTTTTATTTCGAAAATATTGCTAAGGCTTGGGATCTAAGGCTCGCCCTAGGGTCAAGGAGGCTCTGATACCAACTTGTCACGACCGGAAATAACCCAACGGGCGTTCCTTACGTGCATGTATTATTCCTTGTCCCAGGAGGCAAGGTACACCAAAAGTTGATACAATTCAGAGTTTAACAAGCGGAAGCGTAAATAGTTAATGATGAGGACATCCCTTCCAACGATACAACCACGCCTATTGCACAGCAAGGACCAATGACTAGAGCTCGAGCTCGTGAACTTAATTATCAGGTAAAGTCATTCCTAGCTAATCATACAAGTTCTTCTCAGAATTGGGTCCTACTAAATGGTTGTTGTGATCTACTTGTTGTTAGGAATATGGGAGAGGAACCAAATCGCAAGCAGCACTAGCAGCGCTGATTTGATGAAGTCAATGCTCTTCACTCCGGAGGGCAAACGGGGCAAATGAGTACTTGTTGGAAAGATCTCGTCATCTACTTTCAGCTATGTGTGGCCTCACCATCAAGTTTGACCCAGGCTGCTCAGAATGACGAAAATAGTTCTTTACATTAGAAACTTGGGCTTGGGCCTTGTATCATTACAGCCCATTAGGGGTCCACAAAACCTAGGGTTTGCTCCCACCTCCTCTCCTGGTCATTCCTCCACCTATATAAACTCCTAGCAGCCACCATTTTGCACTTTGGGTTTTGTTTTGATGTAAGTTTAGCTGCAGCTACTTCCTTGTACTCGCGTGTGTCGGCTAGACCACCCGGATACTTGTATTCAGAACCCCATTTTGGTTTGTTTAAGTTTCATCATTTGACAAGTGCCGTGAGCTGTTTCCTTGTCAACTTGTTCTTGCTTGTTCTTCGATTGCTTGCAGGTTCAAGGTTGTTCTTGGCACGGCAAGAACAGCAACAACGTGGAGTCGATGTACCGGTTGCTAAGGCGCAGCACCCCTGTGGTAGTTGTAGTCGGACCGCCAACGTCGTATCCTTCCCCAAATTGAAGTTTATCCTCCTCTCATCGAAAGATCGGGAACCCCCGTTGCTGCATCAAGTGGTATCAGAGCTCAAGTTGCTCGGTGAGAGATTTTATCACTTCTTTGTTTTTACCTACAGCCCAAAAGAAAAACCACTAAAATAGGTCAGACCCGAAATCACCAAAACATGTTGAGCCTTTGCTGTTCTACTTAGTCTTTGCTTGCTGAGTTTTCGATTACATCGATTGGTTGAGTTGCTGGTTCTAGTAGTTTAGTCCTTTAGAGTTTCGAGTTCTGCTCACGATTTCGTCACCACAAACACTTCCACCATCACTTCATTTATCTTCATCCCGCTGCCACCATCACCACCATATTCACCACGAAATCCACCTCCAACCCCACCAAATTTCGTCCACCACAACCAGCAGCACCCTCATCACCACATCAGCCACCCCCAAATGCATTTATTGCTGCCTCCACCAACAGCCAACCCTTTTGCAACTTTTTGAAGTGAATCAGCCCTTCCCAAGAAAGCATTTAAGTGCTCTCACTTTTGACTTGTTGGCTGAATCATGTAACTAGCCAACCAACCCATCATTACTTCTTGTTTTGATTTGTTGGCTGAAGCTTGTGAAATTTCGAAAATGTTTGAGAAAAGGTTATTTTGCTAAGGCTTGTTTTGACTTGTTGGCTGAAGCTTTGAGCTTGCTGTACAAAAAAAAAAAGAAAGAAAACAAAAAAAAAAGAAAGAAAAAAAATCAGAAGTGAAGAGAAGAAAAAAAAAAGGAAGGGAAGAGAGGAAGTTGTTGTTGTTGCTGTTTTGTTTGTGTTATTTTCGTGCTATTTTGAGTGGCTACGCTTGTGACTAGGCTCGCGTCTCTAAAGGGTTTTGCCTAGGACCAGCACAATACCATCGTTGAATGATTATTCAACTTGCTTTGATTAATGTGGTTCTAGCTATACCTTGATATTACTTGCAGCCACCTATAGCTCCACAAATTTTTATCTACTATATCACAGGATCGTGCTTGTTGTCGGCTCCGGTACTACTAACCGTTGTTGCTGTTCTTGCTGTTTGCCAACGCCTTTTACATAACAAAGTAAGAACATGTAAGAACTCGTTTGCACAAGTTTGGTAGAAGTGGAGATGGACAACACCTAGCTCCAATAGTTGATAGGACATAACGACATTACTAGAAATATAATTCCCAGCAATGGCGCAAAAATACTCCTGTTATTATAGTTACAGAGTTCATCCGCAAGCGCACGGATATACCACTGTAGCATTTCACCCGAGAGTATTCCAAGGGTATCGTATTTATTTAATCCCGTAGGAAGATCATGGTAGAGAGAACTTTACTAATAATTTATATATTACTTGTGATAATCATAGTCTAAGCAGGGGTTAAGATAATTCAAGAGTAGAGTGACACAGAAGCATTAAGCTACTCATTCTCATACTAATTTATCTAAGCTAAGTGGAAAGAAAAAGAGAGAGAATCTATTCCTATACTTCTAGTATACATAGTATACATACATAAGTTATCTGATATACTAGCTAATACCCTTTATCCGATGCCCTCCTGATACTTCGTGAAGCCACCCCTGACTGTCGAGTTCCTCACAACACCTCGTCATGACCATACAACCGGGGCTAAATACGGAGGAGTACCCTCCCCAGGAAATTAACTTAGGACTATATACACGCGCGAAGGAATACCCGTACTGAGCTGTCACCATCAGCGGCCCACCTCTCATCCGCAGCATATAACCCCAAATAATGATATCACGTAATCTAGACACCATGTCTAAACTACCAGATACTACCCTAATATCATCGTCATGACATAGAGTAATTGCATAAGCAAACATTATACCCACACCAAAGCATCTCCCAGATAAGCCAGCAGTATATTCAGTATAACATCAACATAATGTAAAGTAGGCATTCATATACTCGGAAAATATTTCAATACCATAAATGTATATAGAAGAGTATTCTAAATAAAATACAAAGCTTACAAAAGAGGAAAGGAAAGCTACTAGGCTTGATGGACCCTGAGTTCCTCTCGACACTCAAGGCTGTTATTGGCCCGATCTTTCTTTCTTTTTCTTTCTTTTTTTTTGTATGCACCTTTCTGCCTTTTTTTCTTTTTTTTGGATTTTTTTTAACAAAAACAGCCTCAAGGACTATAAAGCAAGTTTACAGGGACTCAAATGTAAATATTAAAAAATACAGGGACTCAACTGTAAATGTCCAAACTCAAAATTAAATCTATACAAAAATGGGATGCTCTCGTCCCGTAGGTTCCGTTTTTGCAAACGGATTTCCAATCCGATACACGAAAATTTTTTCACCAAGCTGTTTATACCGTGAGGAGAGGGGATGGAGGGAGTCGGACTCACCAATGCCGAGAGGAAACCGTGGCTGGAGATCTCGGTCACGGGTGGAGATTGATTCCCGATCTATGGAAAGGCTCCATGTGAAAACAGAGACAAATCCCTCCCTTCCTTTTACTTTTTTTCTACGTTGGCCACCAAACAGAAACCAATCCAATCTAATCTAGACAGATCTCTCCTCCTTCCTTCTTCCTCGCACACACATGCACGGCAAAAGGAACACACGGCAGCAACACGGCCTCGGGACAGCGCAGAATCACACCACAAAAAACTAGATGCAACTCAGCAACAACAAAACCGACCGATAGAAACTTCTGAAAACTAGAAAAATGAAACCTTGGCGGAAAGACGATTCCGTTTTCGTAGGTCCCGACGACAACAAAGCACACGACGACGACGATGACAGTGGTACAAAATGTGACCAGAACTCGAAACTCTAAACGAACTAAACGCTATGACCAGCAACACGACGTGACGATGCAACATAAAATTCAACAAAGCAAAAACTGAAAAGAACAATGCAATGGCACAAATGTGGCTAGGTAATGTATGAATTTTTTTTTTCGGGCTATTTTCTGGTTATAGGTAAATGAAAACTCACCGAGCAACAAAAGCTCTGATACCACCTGATGAACCCTGAGTTCCTCTCCACACTCAAGGCTGTTGTTGGCCCGATCTTTCGGTGAGTTGTAGGTAACTACGATTTGGGAGAAACGTTGACGATCCGACTACAACTGTACGAGACGTTGCGTTGCGCCTTAGCGATCGATACACCTCTCCGTGGGTTGTTGATCTTGCCGGTGCAGACCAACCCTATTCCTGCAAGCAATCGAGAACAAGCAAGAACAAGATATAAAGCAACTGAATTGCTAGATAGACAAGACGCACAAACATAAATTGATACACGATAAAGTGGGGTTCCGAACAAGCAGACGGACGGTCTAGCCGACTCGTGCGCTGCAAGCGAAGTAGCAATGGCTAAACTTACAATTAATCAAAACCCCCAGAAACCATGAAGGGGTACCTAGCTATATATAGGGGTGGGAGGACGACCTAGGGGTGCCTAGGGTCGTGCTCCACCTGGTTGGGGCGCACCCCACATGGGCCCCACCTGGGCCGGGGTCCCAAATGAAGTTACAAGCCCATAGGCCCATTATAGGTGACGCAGCGCCTTGTGCCTGTGATTCCGGCCACACGAGATGGAATTCGGAGATGAGGCTGGATCCGTTGGAAAGAGGGCTCCGAGAGCTTTCCATCAAGTACTCATGGGCCGAAAACGGAGGTCGTATGCAGATTCGGCGGCCGTTTGAAGTCAGCAGTGTAGCAGGTGGCCGAATCGGATTCCAGCACTTGGACGATGTGATCTCGATATCTTCTTGTTCATCCATGATGTGAGCAATGGTTGCATCCGTAGTAGCCATGGTCACATCAAGGCTCATACCCGAACTCTTCCGAAGGCTTCCAGACTCCGATTTCTACTCTATTCCTATTCCACTAGCTTAAGACTGCTAAACTAACTTGAGAGAATGATGAGAGAGCTCTTGCTTGAGCACTAGCTTTTGGGACCACTTCATCTTGGCAGTAGCTCCTTGCAATGTAGAACAGACTTCGCGTTCTACTTTCATGTACTCTCTCATCGAAGAGTACGTTGTAGAACCACCATAGATATGCGTGACATGAAGGTCGAACTCTGGGAATATGAGTTCGTTGTTGAGTGCAATGCGTTGCGGTGGTAAGGCATTGCGCGGGTTATGACCTAGGTCTCGACTTGGATGTTTGCTAGGGTCTTCGCTGACTTCGACGTCGGCCTCCTCGTGTACCTCCTCTCCTTGGATCGGAAGTCGAGGTAGGTCTTGTGCCGGTGGTTTGGCTACCGCCGCAAAAGCACTATTGAGATTCACCGCTGTTTCCCGAAGTCGTTGAACCCACATATCGCCGTCAGGGTGTAAGACTGGGTCGAAAGGGCTTTCTCTTATAATTGAGTTGACAGTGTTCAGATGCTGAGCGGGAGTACGGATAAGGTCCATCGTTGCCCGAGCAGCTGCACCACTGGTGCCATCCCCGTCGATTGCATTCACCTCGCGTGGAGTGTTCGATGTGGATGGTTCTCAATCTTCCAAGCCGTGTAGGACCGAGGGTTCGTGGGGGTCAACACCAAAGAATCCCACGAAGCGATCTGGAGTCGTCTCCGCGTACCATTCTTCTACGGCACGTCGAGGTTGAACTTGCGGTCGTTGGATCTAAGGGCGTGGAGATCTAGTTGCGTTGAGAAAAAAAACTCGGCAACTTGAGAGGTCATGCATCCTCAACTTGTGAATCGACACCAGGTGATATTTGTTGGTGAAGTACACTGGATTCCTCGTTCTCTGCAAGCTTTGAAGTTCAGCCTTCACATGTTGTACCACCGAGCAGCCGCCGGAGACAATGAACCTTGAAGACATGTATTGATCCCTAAAACACATCTTAGTTGTAGTCAAGTCACCAACATTTTTTTCAAATCATACTTCCTCAATTTTATAACATTTACGTTATAAGTCGTTTTGTCTTTATTAGATGTTACATTGAATATATTTTGATAATATATTTATTTTGGGTTGGAAATTGTACTATATTTTTATTAAACTTAGTCAAAACTTTAAACAAAGGTTAGCTAAAGAAAATTTTAAAAAAATCAAAGTGGCTTATATAATATATAAAAGATTATAAAAAAGGAGTACCTATTTTCAACTCAGAAATATCGAGCCACAGCCACCACTGCTCACAGGTGGTACCAGTGCGGGGCACATCACAGAATCAGTATTGTACAGTCTCTTGGATGTAAGTGGAATGCCAGCACGTGTGAATCCATGCCTGTTTTGGAAGTGAGGGTCTAATCATGCTTAAGAGCAAGTTTAATAGTATAGCCAACTACTAGCTCCAATTCAACTATAGCCAATCCAATAGCTCATTCATACTGTTGTCGAAATGACAACCGCATACGTCGAAAGACGTGGTTACTCAACAGTGGTTGGAAAGAAACGAAATGTATTGATTTTTGGAATTTCTCCTTCTTCGATCCCCCCATTACATGGCCCTAGGGGACTATTTATAGCCCCATTACAGATTCTTACTACTAGGGTTTAGGTTATACAGAGGAATTTACATAGTTGCCCTTATGAAAGGGACATTTACAAGGATACACAATGTCAAGGGGGCTTATGGGCCCCTGATGGGCCCTCGGGCGATCGCCGGCCCTATAGCCCCTAGGCTTGATGGGCTGGAAAGGCTTCTTCGGCCCTTGCGGGAGCGAACTAGACATGGCAAAGTCATCCTTCTTCGGTAGGTGCACTTCGTCTTGCACCCTTCGCCTGAGGCGCCTCCGGCTTACTCGCGCGACCCTTCGCCTCACACCATTCTTAGTTCATAACCTTCACCACGGGTTTCGGCAGATTTGGTCGAAGGGCCTCATGCCATCGGCCAACAAGCCCCTCACGGGCAAGGGTGAGAATGGAGCTTCGGGCGAGACCGTGCAAACCATGTGGTATGGTATGCGGCGCCCCCTTTCGACCGATGCTCCTGCCGAAACCTACATTGTTCCTGCAAATAAAATATTCTTACTTTTACTGGGCCGAAGGGAACAGTATTGGGCTTTCCTTTGATGGGCCTTTTACTGTGCTGCTCGGATGATGGGAATTTACCGTTTCGCCTACACTTGCGCCACGTGGCGCTTTATTAGTGGTGGGTAGGCGAAACGTTGCCCGGGTGGGCTATATATCCCCACCCCTCTTTCCTTTTCACCCACACTTGCCACTTTTACCGCGTGCACTCTCTTCCTCCGTTCTTTCCTTCCACGGTGTCTCCTGTCCCCATAGGTGCTTCGCCCATCCTCTTCTTTCGCCGCCGCATACACACCTTTCACCATGGCCCCTCGCAAACCAAACCCGGTTCAGGCGAAAGGGCCGGATCCTGGCCGGGTTGATGATGATAGCACCTCCTTTTTGGTGTTTTCTCTCATGGACAACGTCGAGCTGGCGAAGTTGGTCAGCTCTGGGGCGTTGATTGAGGGGCAGGCTTTCGCCCTAGGGAAAGCCGGGGTGCCGAAGCCTGTCGACAATCGAACGGTGGTGATCGCCGTCTTTTTTGAGGCGGGGCTACGGTTTCTGTGCAACGTGCTATTGCCGGAGATCCTTCGCCTTTTCCAGGTGGAGCTTCCCCAGTTGAGCCCATCGGCGCTGGTCCGGATCTCCATCTTCGACTGGGCATGCCGGACTTCCGGGTTTGAACCCAGCGCCGCACTCTTCGGCGCTATATTCTTCGCCACCATGAACTCAAAGACAGTGATTACCCTAGCTGGAACAAAGAAGACACTGTCCGGGAGTGTGAACTTTAACGTTCGCCCCGAGCGGTCCGATCTCTGGCCGGTGAATGCTGCCATCTCGAAGTGGGACCGCCATTGGATGGCGAGGTGGTTCTATCACACCATCCCCTTCTAAGCTGGTTCTGACTCGGCGAAAGCTCTTCGGTGCTGGCACAGGGTGATTGCGCCGAACCGGAAACCTAGGATCGCCGTGGACGGCGCCATGGAGGCGCGGTTCACTTTGCTACGAAAGGATTGCTCTCGCCTTAGCTGCCGCGACTTGGTGGAGGAATTTTGCATGCTTCGCATCTTCCCCCTCTCCCAATCGTGGCAAGTCGCAGTTGATCAAGGCGAAGAGCTTGATGGTTTGCCGAAGTTGGTTCTCCCTGAGGGAACGAACAGTAAGACTGCTCTTTTCGCTATACACTCCCGTGCTTTGCTATTTTGCCTTGTTTGACTTTTAACACGACTACACCCTTTGCTTCTACAGTGTTAACCCTCGACCAGGCTGAAGCCGAAGCCCGCAGGATGATCGGCGATGTGTCGGTCGTCGAGTACAGCCAGCTGTTGACACGACAAGCAGCTGGTCGGGCGAACCGGGTTTACAACGGTGAATTGCCACCCCGGGCAAATCCCCACAAGGCCGATGACGATGCAGGACCTTCACGGAAACGGACGCGCGGACAAGTAAAACTTGCCCATAGGAAGCGCAGGGTTCCTGCTTCGCCGGACTCCGACACTGACGACGAGGAGGATGCCGAAGAGCATGACAGCAAAGAAGAAGGGGAGGAAGAAGAGGAGGCGGAGGCCGCGGCCGAAAAGGCCACGAGCGAGGTGGTCGAAGACCGCGCTGAGACTCCTGGCTATACTCCCACTCCGAGTCCTGGCCACAACGAGACCGGGGTGGAGTCGAACAGCTCCCCCCTTCGGCAAAAAGACTTGGACGGGGCGAAAGCCCTAGTTGCGTTCTCTTCGGGCAAGGCGACAAAGGGAGGTCTTGTCAAGAAGATGCCTAAGAAGAAAGGACTCGTCGATGTCGCTCGTGTTTTCAGCGACGATGAGTCTTCTGACGGGGCTCCGACTTCGCCCGTTGGCCGTAGCTTGGACCTTTCGGCCGCCCCCGTTCTTCTACTTGGCGCCGATGGAGCGGGCGGTAGCGCTGCCGCTGTGGCTTCGGCCTCTACGGAAAGAATCGTGACGGCCGCGGCGAAAGTCTTCGGCAGTCCTCTGCGTCAGCCGGTGGCATCGCCGCTGATTGAGGCGAAGGGGAAAGGAGCGGCCGTCGAGACGTCCGCTTCGGAGTATTCACTTGTGGTGCCTCGTTTCGCCCCTAGAGATTTCGAGACTCGGGCAGACCTCCTTCCTTTCGTGGAAGGGGTAAGCAATCTTGTCTTACCTACCAGTACCCTGAGTCTGTTCACCGAACTGAATGAGTTCGATGAGGGGTGCTCTGCTATCAAAAGCTTGGAGGTTCAGGTACGTCTTCCCCCCTTTTTTTTTACTTAGCTTTCCCCTTCTTCTTTACTTGTCCCATAACTGACACTTGTTCTCTTCGCTGCTCCTATTTTGCATCGAGATCCTTGCGGCTCACTGTTCGACGGAGCGAACCATGCGAGCTCGTCTCGACGGATTCAAAAACCGTCTTCGGGCCAAGGACGATGAAATAGGCCGCAAAAATTTGGAGATGGAGGCCCTTGCTAACACCCGAAAGAGGCGAAGGCCGAAAATAAGCGGCTCCAATCCGAATTGGAGAAAGGGAGAGAGGCTAGGGCCGAAGTCGATCGCTTGAAGGCCGAACTGGAGAAAGAGAAGGCCCACTCCGCCGTGCTGACGGACTATTACAACCTCACTGACTCGAAAATGGAGGCTCTTCGCCAAGAGGTCAGCAAGGCCGAAGCGAGCGCTGCGGAGGAGTCACGGCGGTTTTCACGGGAGGTGGCAAAAACAACCGAGTCCGCACGAACGGCGTGCCAAACGCTTCGCCTCGCCCTTACTGATATGGATGCGAAGGTGCGAGGTGTCCCTTCCGAAGATGCCTCGGCCTTCGACTTTTCCGAGTGGACCCAACAGGTTGGTGGTTCAGTTTCGGACCGCGCCACTACGTACGGCGACTGCTGTGCGCGCGTGTCAGCAGCCTTTACTATGGGTCTCCTGCAGCAGTTCGGCTGCGAGCACGTCGTCGAGTTCCCCAACTATGCGAAGGGGGATTGGGAGATTAGCGCACAGGACATTTCGCCCGCACTTCGTGCATGGCGAAAACAATTCTGGCAAAAGGATAGTCGTTCCACCGCCAAGGCGCGCCTTTTGGAGCAGCTAGCGAAGGCAGAGGTGGCGGACCTTTGCGAAGAGGAGGACGCGGCGGCCGAAGGGGGTGGAGGCGATGCCCAGGATCACCCAGAGGTGTGAGGCCCTCCGCCCTTTCCTTAGATTTTTGTAGTTTTCTTTTGGCGTTCGCCAGATGTGGCGAACCGATGTATATTCCGCAGGCTGCCGCTAATCCTTTTTATTGTAACCGAAACAAGTGGCCATTGGTCGTTTTAAACATATATAACAGACCTACTTTTCGCCACTTACTGACGGTCCAAGTCTTTGACGTATTATGATTGTGCCCGTTTTACCTTATGCACTACCTTGTTATTTTTCACTTTTTCTCACTGTGCGATTGGTCTTTTGCCATCCTTGCACTGTCTACCAGGGTATTCGCCGAAAATTGTGCATTCGGCCTCCTTCTGGAAGTTGGCGAAACCAAAACGAGAAAATTGTGGCGTTAAAGAATTTGCGGAAGGTGCGATGCCCATTTCGGCCTGTTTATCGTGAAATGCTGATAAACGGGCGCAGCTATAAGGTTTTTAAGGTTGCCGGGAGGCTTCGGGCTCATCCTGGGCGAACCTTGGAAGATTATGATCTTGTTTATTCAAGACATCTGGAAGACATGGCTCGCTTTTGGCGAAACCATCAAAAGACTGATCGGCAGGAGGCGATCTTCCAGCGCCGTTACAGCCTAAGTTGTGTTTCGCCCCCTTCTCCTCTTAGAGTTGTGTATGATATTAGTAGTGATGACGAACCCAGTTCGCCTGACCACTCTTTAGGGGCAGAGGGAGAAAGAGCGCGTGGGGGCGAAGATGTAATTTATCTGTGAGCCGGACTATGATGCCGTTGCTCTTTTCTATTTGTACTACTGAGTTGTATTCCTCGATACACTTCTTTATTTTAGAATCAATAAAGGTGCGTTTTACTTCCTTTTCGCTATTTTCGCATTGTCACTTCACGTGCTTTCGTTGGGTCGGAACATGTTGGCCCCTTTGCATATACTAGCGAAATAGGTTTTGACATTTCCAGCTTTCGGCTTCCGTTTTCGATCCGTTGCGTTCTGTGCTGAGAGAGACACTTTTGTTTTCATATTGATCGAATGTAACGACATTCGGCTAATTATTTCCGAAACAAGCTGTTGCGGTTTCAACGTTCGGCGAGCGATGCTTCGGCCGATTCGTTTCGCCCCCCTGGTCTTTTTCGCTGATCAGGCGTTTACCTTGGGGTTTTTCCACAAATTATTAATCACACAAAAAATAAAAAGAAGGCGGAGGACACAGAGGTTTTATACTGGTTCGGGCCTCCGTGGTGGATAATAGCCCTACATCCAGTTTTTTTTCTTTATCATTTTCCTCTTTTTTTCCTTTTTTTTTCTACCGAAAGGCGTACATAGTGCCGAATGGCTTACACAACGGTATATACATTTCTACAAATTGGCGATTTTGGTGCCACCCGTTCTAGACATAAAAACACTTGAGATAGGCAGCATTCCAGGAATGGTCGAACTCCTCGCCTTCCAGTGTTGCCAGCCGAAAGGACCCCGTCCTTGATTTGCGCTTGATGAGTGTTGGCAGATGGCATGAGTCCCTTCGACCGAATCTGCCGAAACCCATGGCGAAGACCACGAGCCAAGGATGATGCGAGGCGAAGGGTCGCGTGAGTGCATGCCGAAGAAGGACGACTTTGCCAGGACTGGTTCGCCCCGGCATCCAGCCCAGAGAAGGACGGCTTCGCCAGGTCCAGTTCACCCCCGCGAGGGCCGAAGTAGCCATCTCGGCCCACCAAGCTTAGAGGCCATAGGGCCGGCGATCGCCCGATGGCCCATCAAGGGCCCATGTGCCCCCTTGACGTTATGTAACCCTGTAAACATCCCTTTCATAAGGGCAACTATGTAAATTCCTCAGTACAACCTAGACCCTAGAAGTGAGAATCTGTAACGGGGCTATAAATAGCCCCGAAGGGCCATGTAATAAGGGGGGAAAAATCCAAGAAATCAATATACTTCGTTTCTTTCCAACCACTGTTAAGTAACCACGTCTTTCGACGTATGCGGTTGTCGTTTCGACAACAGCTGGCGCCGACCGTGGGGACCTCCGAGCGAAACCACTGAGAGCGAATGCCACCGAAGAAGGTCGTGATGGAGAAGGTTACAAGGCGAAAGGAAAGCGACGCCGAGGCGCACATGGCCGCCGAAGAAGGAGCAGAGCCTTCGGCATCAGTCGCCGAAGTGGGAGGAGCCCCGTCCGCTTCGGCACCGGCACCGTCTGCTTCGGCGCTGATCACAGCATTGCTGCCTTCGGCCCCTACCACCTTTGAGCAGGCGCCAAGGGTGGATGAAGTGGCGAAGGCGGCTGCAGCGGCAAGGGCGCTTCAGACCAGGGCGGAGATACTTTCGGCAGGTCAGCTGTTGGTGCCCCAAGCCGCTCCGTCGCAGCCAGCAGTGGCCCAAGCCGCGCTCCCTGCCGTGCAAGTTCAAGTCAACTCCGACCCTGAAACACAAGCCGAAGCCGATATGGAAGCTATGTGGCAGAACATGGCACGACTCCAAGACATGCTTCGCCAAATGCAAGAACAACAGCAAGCGTACGAGGCGGCGAGGCGGTCCAGGGTCCCTTCGCCACCAATCCTCCAGTATTCGGCAAGGTATGTCCCGCCTCAAGTCTATCCGCAAGTGCAGTCCCAGCCCGTTCCGCCGCAAGTCTCACAGGCATCGGTGCACTTCGCCGGGCAGCCGACAGCTGCAGCAGTGCATCAGGCCCCCTATGGACAAGCTCAGCAGATCGCGGCCCAAGTGTAGCCTCAACCACTTGCCCAGGTGTCGCAAACCGTAGCGGAAGGGGCTTCGGCTCTGCAGGCGCAATTCCAAGCTTTCCTTCAGCAACTCAATCAGCCCCACAACATTTCGAGTACAGCTCCCTCGACTCGTCCAGAGGGGAGTACAGGTCAAGGTGCACCTAGTTGGTTGCCGCCGAACCAGCCGAATCTGGGGGCTTCGCCATGGAGTCAGACACCTCAGTACGACTTCGTCAATGCCGCCCAGGCGCAAACTGTTCGGCCGCAAGGACCGACACCAGGCTTTGGAACAAGCCAAGCACCAGCCCAAGTCACCATGACATGGTCGCAGCCAGTTTTCGACCCATCCATGGCGGCCCAGCAAGTATCACCAATCGGAACCGGGCACCCGAACACCATGGATCAAACTCACGCGCAAGCCGTAATTTCACCTTTCGCCATGCCGTACCCGCAGCAAGGTGCAGCAAACAGAGCGGGAGGCGAGAAGGGGCTGCCGCTGAGTGGGGGAATTAAGAACCGCCCAATTCCGCCCCAGTTCAAATTCCCACCCGTCCCACGCTACTCGGGCGAAACTGACCCGAAGGAGTTCCTATCCATCTATGAGTCCGCGATCGAGGCGGCTCATGGCGACGAAAATACCAAGGCAAAGGTAATTCACCTCACTCTAGACGGCATCGCCCGTTCTTGGTATTTCAATCTGCCAGCCAATAGCATTTACTCATGGGAGCAATTGCGCGATGTTTTTGTTCTTAACTTTCGAGGCACTTATGAGGAGCCGAAGACGCAGCAGCATCTGCTCGGCATTCGCCAAAGGCCGGGAGAGTCGATAAGAGAACACATGCGTCGCTTCTCGCAAGCCCGGTGTCAAGTTCAAGACATAACCGAGGCGTTAGTCATAAATGCTGCTTCGGCTGGTCTGCTCGAAGGCGAACTCACAAGGAAAATCGCCAATAAGGAACCACAAACACTTGAGCATTTGCTTCGCATCATTGATGGTTTCGCAAGGGGTGAAGAGGATTCCAAGCGACGGCAAACCATACAAGCTGAGTACGATAAATCTTCTATTGCCGCTGCCCAAGCTCAAGCACAAGTTCAAGTTGCCAAACCACCTCCCCTCGCGGTTCGCCAGCCTCAAACGGCGATCCAAGGGCAGCCGCCAAGACAAGGTCAAGCTCCCATGACCTGGAAAAAGTTCAGAACCGACCGCGCGGGCAAGGTTGTGATGGCCGTCGAAGAAGTGCAAGCCCTCCGCAAGGAGTTCGACGCCCAGCAAGCGAGCAACCATCAGCCGGTCCGTAAGAAGGTCCGAAAAAACCTTTACTGCGCTTTCCATGGACGCTCTTCGCATACCACAGAGCAATGCCGAAACATCAGGCAATGTGGCAACACGCAAGATGCTAGACCACAGCAAGGAGCAACTGTCGAAGCACCTCGTGAAGCAGCCCAAGAACAACCCCCGGTCGAACAACGTCAAGATGCGCAGCGAAGAGTAATCCAAGTGATTACGAGGGCCGACCCGCCCGGCCAATTATCCAAAAGGCAGAAAAAGATGCAGATCCGAGCGGTCCACAGCATCACTTCGACGGGGGAGGGGGCGCCGCAGTATATGAACCAGCTAATTTCTTTCGGGCCAGAAGACGCCGAAGGAGTCATGTTCCCACATCAAGATCCACTGGTAATATCAGCTGAGATAGCCAGCTTTGAAGTCCGGCGAATCCTGGTCGACGGAGGGAGTTCAGCTGATGTCATCTTCGCCGAAGCATATGCTAAGATGGGGTTGCCCACCCAGGCTCTTACACCAGCACCAACGTCACTCCGGGGGTTCGGCGGAGAGGCAGTTCAAGTTCTTGGCCAGGCACTTCTGCTGATAGCTTTTGGCTCGGGAGAAAACAGACGCGAAGAGCAAGTACTGTTCAATGTCGTCGACATCCCGTACAACTACAATGCCATCCTCGGCCGTGCGACCCTGAACAAGTTCGAAGCCATTTCCCACCACAACTATCTCAAACTCAAGATGCCCGGCCCAGTGGGAGTGATAGTGGTCAAGGGGCTTCAGCCTTTGTCCGCGTCGAAAGGCGATTAGGCCGTAGTCAACAGGGCCGTGCACAATGTCGAAGCCGAACTCCACAGCCGGCCAAAACACGCGCCAAAACCCACACCTCACGGCAAGATAGTAA
Source organism: Oryza rufipogon (assembly GCA_023541355.1). Lineage (NCBI taxonomy): Eukaryota > Viridiplantae > Streptophyta > Magnoliopsida > Poales > Poaceae > Oryza > Oryza rufipogon. Next base: position 22,621,857 of record CM042205.1, on the reverse strand, counting down.
AAGTGCAGGTTGACGATGCCGACCCCACAAAGCTCGTGTCGCTGGGGGACGGCATGGGCAAACAAGAAGCTGAGAGCATCCTAGCGGTGCTGAAGAAGAACATTGATATCTTCGCCTGGAGCCCTGACGAAGTGGGGGGGGGGGGTTTCGACAGACCTCATCATGCATCACCTAGCAGTCAAGCCGGATGCCAAGCCAAGAAAGCAGAAACTGCGTAAGATGTCCGCAGATCGTCAAGAGGCGGCGAAAGCCGATGTCCAAAAGCTGCTCAGGGCTGGGGTCATTCAGGAGATCGACCACCCAGAATGGCTGGCGAATCCAGTACTGGTGCGGAAGTCAAACGGCAATTGGCGAATGTGTGTAGACTTCACGGACCTGAACAAGGCATGTCCAAAAGACGATTTCCCTTTGCCGCGGATTGATCAGCTCGTGGATTCGACAGCCGGCTGCGATCTCATGAGTTTCCTGGACGCATATTCCGGCTATCATCAGATCCATATGAACCCACCTGACATCCCGAAAACTGCTTCTATCACCCCGTTTGGCACTTTCTGTCACCTCAGGATGCCTTTCGGCTTGAGGAATGCTGGAGCAACCTTCGCCAGATTGGTGTACAAGGTCCTTTGTAACCAGTTAGGGCGAAATGTGGAAGCTTATGTTGACGACATTGTCGTAAAAAGCCATAAGGCTTTCGATCATGCGTCCGACCTGCAGGAGACTTTCGACAACTTGCGCACAGCGGGCATAAAATTGAATCCTGAGAAGTGCGTCTTCGGAGTTCGCGCGGGCAAGTTGTTGGGATTCCTGGTTTCTGAAAGAGGCATCGAGGCGAACCCAGAGAAAATCGATGCCATTCGGTAAATGAAGCCGCCGTCAAGCACACATGACGTACAAAAGCTTGCAGGCCGAATTGCGGCACTTAGCCGATTCCTCTCAAATGCGGCCGAAAGAGGTCTCCCATTCTTCAAGACCCTCCGGGGCGCAGGAAAGTTCAGTTGGACACTAGAATGCCAAGCAGCGTGTCGCGTCCCAAAACGACTCTAAAATTCATCCTCGAAATTGTGCCGAGAATAATTAAAATTCATGTGAAAGCCTCCAACAATTAAAATGTGCAAAGATAAAAGTCAAATGAGGCTTGGAGGATTTTTGTATATTTCCTAAAAAGCCTAAAATGCGTAAATAAATTTTAGTGGAATTTTCAGAGCACAAATAATAATTGAAAAGAAATAAACAAAGTTGAAAAGGTTTCATAAAAAGAAAAACCCTAAAAGAAGTCTTCTTTCCCCCCCCTTTTCCTTCTTGGGCCGGCTCGGCCCAATTCCCTCCCCCTCTCTCCTCTCCCCGCGGCCCATCGGCTCCTCCCCGCGCGCGCGCCGCTGACAGGCGGGCCCGCCCGCCGCCCTCGCTGACGGGTGCGTCCCACCTGTCATCGTCTACCTCGCGCCGCGCCGCCGCCCGCCCGTGCCCTAGCGCCGCCGCCGCCGCCGAATCCACCGCATCCCGCCTTCCCCGCGCGCCATAAAGAGGGGGGAATCACTCCCCGTGATTCCCTCTCCCGTTTCCCCCGTTTTTCCCCCTCTCTCTCCCTCGGATTCGTTCGAAATCGCGCCCGCAATCTTCGCCGGCGTCATCAATGGCGGCCGAGATCTCCGCGCCCGTTTCCTCCCTCTCCGGCCGCGCTCTCCCCCTCCCGACGCTATATAATCCCTCCCCGAGCTCCGCTCCCCCGTTTCCGCCGCTCGCCGCTCGCTCTCCCCGTCGGATTCGTGCTCGCGCCGTCGTCCTCTCTCTCCGCCGTCGCCGCCGAGCTCCGGTCCGCCGCCGTCGTCGCTCCGGACTTCCTCCCGACTCGGCGTCACTTCCTTCGGCTTCGCCGCGTCCTCGTCGACCTCGTCCGCTCCTCCGTTTTGCCCGCCGACCGTCGGAGCGCCGTCGTCCTCGTCGTCCCGAACCGCGCCGCCGTCTTCCTCCGCTCCGATCGTCGTTTCCGCCGCCCTCGTCGTCCCGGGGTGAGCCGAGGACCGCCGTTCGCTTTCCCCCTTCTCTCCGCTCTCTCGGGCGCCGCTCCGCCGCGCCGGTGGTCGCCGGCGGTGACCATCGGGGCGCGGGTGCGCCGCCTCCCGTCGGCCGTGCCGGCGAGGCCGCCTTCGGGCGCGCCCCGCGGCTGCCAGGTGGGGCCCGGCCGTCAGCCGCCCGCGCCCGCGGGTGCGGCTGACGCGTGGGACCCACGGCGCCGGCCGCCGCCAGCCGCGTGCTCCCGGTCCACCGTGGACCGAGAGGCTGACGCGTGGGCCCCACTCCCGTGGACCCGGTCCGCGCGCCCTCTCTCCCGGCTGACGCAATAATTCGTTTTTAAATTAAAATTTAAATGAAGAAATTCGCAAATATCCATTTAAAGAGCATATAAACTTCAAATGGCCATAACTTGGCCATTTGAACTCGGAATTGGACCGTTCAAGTCTCTAATTTTTCCTTAAGAAGTCAAGAACCCATTTTTGTGCTTTGTTTCTGCTGTTATGTGGAATTTATTAGTGTTTAAGCCTTTTCTTTTCCGTTGGTCGTGTAGACGCTGCAGCTTCGGAGGATCCGCTCTTCGTGGAAGTTGAAGCCATCGGTTGGGAAAGCGAGCAAGGCAAGACACATCATCTTGATCATATTGAATCCCAGTTTATAAAATTATGTTGATTTAAATTATTGCATTATCGCTTTATTTAAATTCCCGCGTTATCACTGTTTTATTTAGCCATGCCTATTTACCTTTGTTATGACCATATTATTATTGTTATTGTTATTATGATTACCTTGTTCACCCTAGACAAACAAAACCTCAACTAGTGGACACTCTACTCATGACACCACTAGTTTAATTTTAGGTAGATGCTTCGCAATTTAATTAGGTAACATTAGGTGGTTTTACAACTCTAGACTTTGGGAATATTCATATCACCTGGACACTTTGGAATTGTTGGTTTATTGTGGAATTGGCTTCACACCGCTCCCTCTATTCAAAAGTCCCCAAAATGGTTTTAGGCTGGGTTCGGGGTGCATGGTTTTGATGGTAGCACCTCGGCCGTTTAAGGACCGGTCTTCGGGCCTCTGTTGCAAAGCACTACCGTACTTCCACATGTCTAGTGGGTAAGGCTTAGTTTGTGGCTCAGTCTAGTTATAAACAAAAGTACACGGATTGGAGATGGATGAAGTCGGGGGTCGATGGACATTCTCCAGGGCAAATGAAGGCTACACGAGCTGCGGCCCGGTAGTCGAGATGTCATGGCACAGGGTTGGTGCTCTGCTGCTAGGGGCTCAGTCCTGCCTGCCTGTCCCGGGGGTTCCGGCCGTAGGTGGGATTGGGTCGGTACTCTTGTCTATGGCTAGGATGGGTTGGAAACTATGTCACGTCTTCCGTCTGTATACCGTGGTGGTATGTGGCACATGGCTGCACGTGAGGAAGATGTGTCTTGTGGGTAAAGATGTACACCTCTGATCAGAGTATAATCTATTCGAATAGCCGCGCCCTCGGTTATGGGCAAGCCGAGCAATGTACCCAAGTTAGTGTTTTAATTCTTAAAACCTGCTTAACAACTAAAATGTGGAATGGTTGGCCTGGGTTGGCTTGGGACGAGCTGGGACCCAGGGTCGGGTTGCCAGTTCGGTCTGAATCATCGTAGGCCTTGGGTTAAGGCAGGTTCGTGTGGGTTCACGGCCTTGATTAATAATACTGTATAGTTCTAGGATCGCGTTTACAAAGTAGCTTTGAGCAACTAAATATCTTTAAATGCTGTTTACTACAACCCTAACCCTTTATAGTATAATTCCTTTGTACTCCCTTGCATTTATTTTGCATCTGTGGGTGTGTCTTGTTGAGTACGGTGGTTGTACTCAGTCTTGCTCAATTTTTTCCCAAGTCCAGAGGAGGAGCTCCTTGAAGATGAAGGCTTTGGTGTCTAGCTCGTGCCTGCCGTCAAGCGCCTGTGGTCGTCGCCCTAGTCTTCCGCTGTTTCTCGTTTGTCTTTGTGTGCTGGGCCTTCGCTGCCCGTGTAATAATTTTATATACGCTTCCGCTTGTTAAACTCTGAATTGTATCAACTTTTGGTGTACCTTGCCTCCTGGGACAAGGATTAATGCACGCACGTCAGGAACGCCCGTTGGGTTATTTCCGGTCGTGACAAGTTGGTATCAGAGCCTCCCTTGACCCTAGGACGAGCCGTAGATCCCAAGCCTTAGCAATATTTTCAAAAATAAAAATCCTTTGTTATTTGTGAAAACTGTCTAGTCTCTCTCTGTCTTGCTGCTTCATTTATCATCAAAATCTGACCTTTTTAAATGTTGCTTTTCTCTTTGTTTTTGTTTGTAGATGGCCGGCAGCGTTACCCGTCGTGGTTTGGACATGACTGGCTTCGTCTTGGAGCTGCGGGGCATGTGCGTGGTCTTAGGGTACCCACATGGAGTGGATTACCAGGCCAGGCCGCTTCCGGATCAGGAGGGAGACGACGCGGAGCCCCACGCTGGTTGGGAGGTCACTGCAGTGATCCTCTCCGGCTCTCCCGAGCGGACTTCGCTGGCAGTCACCGCGGGTGGAGATTCCTTCCCCGCCGCTTGCCAGAACGCCGCTCTCCTCGCCATCGGCACCCTTCACCAGCGCTACCCGGACGAGTTGCAGCACTCGCCCTACCGCTACCACCCTCGTCGCGGAGGAGCCCACGACTTCGCCACCTTCCAAGATGCTAGCTCGGAGGATGACGCTACCATCGTGCACCTGGCACGCATGGTGGAGGCGTACGACGCGGCTCGTATCGACTTCCATCAGATGGTGCGCCGCGGGATGGTCGAGAACAACATGAAGATCCTGGAGCTGCGGCAGGAGAACCTGCAGCTCAAGAAGGACCTCGACGCAGTGGAGGCGCAGCTGCATCAGCTCAAGATCGCCCAGGGAGAGGTCTGCCGCCCCAAGCGTCGCCGCGTCTGCCGCAGCCAGAAGATCACCGCCCGCAAGAGCACCTCCAGGCCGGAGCTTGTTCGTCAGTCCCTGGCTTGGACTTGCTTCGTCGAGACCCCTCGTGCCGAGCCCGCGCCCGTGGTTCCCCAGGAGGGGGAAGCCTCCGGCGTTGGTAGCACGGAGGATGCGCTGTTGCTCACCTTCCGTCCTGGCCCGTCGCAGCGGTAGACGAGCAGTTAGTAGGCTTGCGCGTGTGTTTTTCCTCGTTTGTCTTCTTGAGTTGTGTGGGGCATGGTTACGCCGGTTTGTGGTATAACTGTGTCGGAGCCTGTCTTATTTTATTTGCTTAAGCAACTTGAACATTAATGAACCAATTTAATAGCAGTAATAAATTCAAGAATTATGGTAGTCGTGGGTGGTTAGTTTTAATTGTTAGCTCTTCCTCTGTTTGCTGGTTCTGTGTGGGGTTTTCAGATGGTGACGACCAGGAGAACCGCTGTCACCGGTGATGGCAATCAACCTAAAGGCAGCAACCACAACCACCAAGGCAATCCACCTCCACCTCCCCCTCCGCCTCCACCACCACCACCAGACACCAACGCCATTCTCACCCAAATCCTCGCCCAGCAGGCCAACATGATGACTGCTTTCCTCCACCACCTCCAAAATCCGCCACAACAGAATGCTCCACCACCACCTCCCCAACACTCTAAACTCGCCGAATTCCTCCGCATCCGCCCACCTACCTTCTCGAGCTCCAACCCCGTGGATGCGTTGGATTGGTTGCATGCCGTGGGGAAGAAGCTAGACACGGTGCAGTGCAGCGATGAGGAGAAAGTCATCTTCGCCGCCCACCAGCTGCAGGGGCCCGCATCTTTATGGTGGGACCATTTCCAGGCTACGCAGCCAGAAGGGCAACCGATTACTTGGGCTCGCTTCACCGCCGCTTTCCGGAGAACCCATGTGCCCGCCGGAGTCGTGGCTCTTAAGAAGAGGGAGTTCCGAGAGTTGAAGCAAGGCAACCGCTCCGTGATGGAGTATTTGCATGAGTTCAACAACCTGGCCCGTTACGCTCCGGAGGATGTGCGGGAAGATGAGGAGAAGCAAGAGAAGTTCCTGGCGGGAATGGACCCTGAGCTGTCCGTTCGTCTAGTCTCTGGGGACTATCCGGATTTTCAACGTCTGGTGGACAAGAGCATCCGCTTGGAAGCCAAGCACAAGGAGCTGGAGTCGCACAAGCGCCGCTTGGCGAATTTCCGCAATCAACAGGGTGCTAACCAAAGGGTCCGCTACACTAATCCCTATCCAGGGGGATCCTCCTCGCAGCAGCAACAACAGCAGCAGCAATCTCGCTCCGCGCCTCGACCTCAATTCGTGGTGCGCGTCCCACAGCCGCAGCAGCAGCAGAATCAACAAGGGACTCGTGCGCCCCGTCCTCCTACGCCAGCTGTGCAGCCCGCTCAAGGCCGCAGGGACGCTCAAGGTCCGCAGCGTCTGTGCTTCAACTGCTTTGAGCCCGGGCACTTTGCGGATAAATGCCCAAAGCCAAGGCGTCAGCAAGGCCAAGCGCCTCCCCGCCCCAACAACGGTGGCAAGGACGTCATTCGGGGTCGTGTGAACCACGTGACGGCCGAGGATGTGCTGACAACTCCAGACGTCATCGTTGGTACGTTCCTCGTTCATTCCATCCCTGCTACAATTTTGTTCGACTCTGGAGCTTCCCACTCGTTTATATCTGTGCCATTTGTGGGGAGAAATCAGTTGGGGGTAGAAAGGCTTAGAAACCCTCTGCTCATCACCACCCCTGGAGGGGTTATGACAGCAAAGTATTATAGCCCTGCCGTTCCTATAGAAATTCAGGGGATTCCTTTTCCCTCGGATCTGATTCTGCTAGATACCAAGAACTTGGATGTGATCCTTGGGATGAATTGGTTGGCTCAATTCCAAGGAGTAGTGGATTGCGCGAGACGCACGGTCACTCTGTACCGAGGGCCGGAACAACCGGTTGTTTTCTTCGCACCCCCAACCTCTGTCAGAAGTTCAGAACTGCATCAGATAGGGCTGTCAGAAATCCCCATAGTCAGAGAGTTCGGAGACGTGTTTCCGGAAGAACTACCTGGTATGCCGCCCAAGCGAGAGATTGAGTTCCGAATAGATCTTGCTCCAGGAACCACTCCTCTGTACAAGCGACCCTACCGTATGGCAGCAAATGAACTGGCCGAAGTAAAGAAACAGTTGGAAGAGCTGAAAGGAAAAGGGTATATACGTCCGAGTACTTCCCCATGGGGTGCTCCTGTGATTTTCGTGGAGAAGAAAGACAAGACGAAGAGGATGTGCGTTGACTACAGAGCTCTCAATGAAGTCACCATCAAGAACAAGTACCCTCTTCCCCGAATCGATGATCTGTTCGATCAACTTAAAGGTGCCACTGTATTCTCCAAGATTGATCTTCGTTCCGGATATCACCAATTACGTATCCGTGAGGAAGATATTCCGAAGACCGCATTCACCACGCGTTACGGGCTGTATGAATTCACGGTGATGTCGTTCGGTCTAACCAATGCACCTGCCTTCTTCATGAACTTAATGAACAAAGTGTTCATGGAATACTTGGACAAGTTTGTTGTGGTTTTCATCGATGACATTCTGATATACTCACAATCAGAGGAAGACCATCAGCACCATCTCCGTCTGGTGTTGGGAAAGCTGCGGGAACATCAATTGTATGCCAAACTTAGCAAGTGTGAGTTCTGGTTGTCCGAAGTAAAATTCTTGGGGCACGTGATATCTGCTAAGGGAGTTGCTGTGGATCCCGAAACAGTGACCGCCGTCACCAATTGGAAGCAACCCAAGACAGTTACTCAAATTCGCAGTTTCTTAGGTTTGGCAGGATACTACCGGAGGTTCATCGAGAACTTCTCCAAAATCGCTCGACCCATGACACAGTTGTTGAAGAAAGAAGAGAAATTTGTGTGGAGCCCGCAATGCGAGAAGGCATTCCAAACTCTCAAAGAAAAGCTGGTTTCCTCGCCGGTGTTAATCTTGCCGGATACTCGCAAGGACTTCATGGTGTATTGTGACGCTTCGCGCCAAGGATTGGGGTGCGTGCTCATGCAGGACGGTCATGTGGTAGCCTATGCCTCACGTCAGCTACGACCTCATGAAGGCAACTACCCTACCCATGATTTGGAGTTAGCAGCGGTGGTTCATGCTCTAAAAATCTGGCGGCACTATCTCATTGGGAATCGCTGTGAAATATACACTGATCATAAGAGTTTGAAATACATCTTCACCCAGTCGGATCTGAATCTTCGGCAAAGGAGATGGTTAGAACTCATCAAGGATTATGATGTAGGAATTCACTATCATCCTGGTAAGGCCAACGTGGTTGCCGACGCTCTGAGTCGGAAGAGCCATTGCAACACTCTTAACGTCCGTGGCATTCCACCCGAGCTTAATCAGCAGATGGAAGCCCTGAACCTAAGCATAGTTGGTCGCGGATTCTTGGCTGCGTTGGAAGCCAAGCCTACCTTGCTCGATCAAATCCGCGAGGCTCAGAAGAATGATCCGGACATGCATAGACTCCTCAAGAATATGAAACAGGGTAAAGCCGCTGGTTTCACAGAGGATGAACACGGAACCCTATGGAACGGAAATCGGGTATGCGTTCCAGATAGCAGAGAACTTAAACAGTTGATACTTCAGGAAGCTCACGAAAGTCCTTACTCAATCCACCCTGGCAGTACCAAGATGTATTTAGACTTGAAGGAGAAATACTGGTGGGTTAGCATGAAGCGGGAAATTGCAGAGTTCGTGGCTCTGTGTGATGTGTGCCAGCGTGTCAAGGCAGAACATCAACGACCGGCCGGACTCCTCCAACCTCTCCAAGTACCAGAATGGAAATGGGATGAGATTGGGATGGATTTCATCACCGGACTTCCAAAAACCCAAGGCGGATACGATTCTATATGGGTAGTTGTGGATCGGTTAACCAAGGTGGCTCGATTCATTCCTGTGAAGACCACCTATGGAGGGAACAAACTAGCGGAGCTCTACTTCGCTAGGATCGTGAGTCTCCATGGTATTCCCAAGAAAATCGTATCTGATAGGGGAAGCCAATTCACCTCTCACTTTTGGAAGAAGCTCCAAGAAGAGCTTGGTACCCGATTAAATTTCAGCACCGCGTATCACCCGCAGACAGATGGACAGACCGAGCGTCTAAATCAGATCCTAGAGGATATGCTTCGCGCATGTGTACTAGATTTTGGGAAGACCTGGGATAAGAGTCTCCCCTATGCCGAGTTCTCCTACAATAACAGCTATCAAGCCAGCATACAAATGGCACCGTATGAGGCATTGTATGGGCGCAAATGCCGGACACCGCTATTGTGGGACCAAGTTGGAGAAAGCCAAGTGTTCGGGACTGATATCCTGAGAGAAGCTGAAGCTAAAGTCAGAATCATTCGGGATAATCTAAAGGTGGCACAGTCCCGGCAGAAAAGTTATGCAGATAACCGTCGCCGTGACCTGGAATTCGCAGTGGGTGATTTTGTATATCTTCGGGTCACGCCATTGCGAGGTGTACACAGGTTTCAGACAAAAGGGAAGCTCGCACCTCGGTATGTGGGTCCTTTCCGAATCATTGCTCGGCGCGGAGAAGTCGCTTACCAGTTGGAGCTGCCCGCCTCCTTGGGCAACGTGCATGATGTGTTCCATGTGTCGCAACTTAAGAAATGTCTTCGAGTGCCATCCGAGCAGGCCGACTCAGAGCAAATTGAAGTTCGCGAAGACTTGACCTACGTGGAGAGGCCAGTGAAAATCCTGGACACCATGGAGCGCAGGACCAGGAACTGGGTAATCCGTTTTTGCAAGGTCCAGTGGAGCAACCACGCCGAAGAAGAAGCTACTTGGGAGCGTGAAGACGAGCTGAAGGCAGCCCATCCCGATCTCTTCGCCAGTTCTTCCGAATCTCGGGGTCGAGATTCCGTTTAAGGGGGGTAGGTTTGTCGCGTCCCAAAACGACTCTAAAATTCATCCTCGAAATTGTGCCGAGAATAATTAAAATTCATGTGAAAGCCTCCAACAATTAAAATGTGCAAAGATAAAAGTCAAATGAGGCTTGGAGGATTTTTGTATATTTCCTAAAAAGCCTAAAATGCGTAAATAAATTTTAGTGGAATTTTCAGAGCACAAATAATAATTGAAAAGAAATAAACAAAGTTGAAAAGGTTTCATAAAAAGAAAAACCCTAAAAGAAGTCTTCTTTCCCCCCCTTTTCCTTCTTGGGCCGGCTCGGCCCAATTCCCTCCCCCTCTCTCCTCTCCCCGCGGCCCATCGGCTCCTCCCCGCGCGCGCGCCGCTGACAGGCGGGCCCGCCCGCCGCCCTCGCTGACGGGTGGGTCCCACCTGTCATCGCCTACCTCGCGCCGCGCCGCCGCCCGCCCGTGCCCTAGCGCCGCCGCCGCCGCCGAATCCGCCGCATCCCGCCTTCCCCGCGCGCCATAAAGAGGGGGGAATCACTCCCCGTGATTCCCTCTCCCGTTTCCCCCGTTTTTCCCCCTCTCTCTCCCTCGGATTCGTTCGAAATCGCGCCCGCAATCTTCGCCGGCGTCATCAATGGCGGCCGAGATCTCCGCGCCCGTTTCCTCCCTCTCCGGCCGTGCTCTCCCCCTCCCGACGCTATATAATCCCTCCCCGAGCTCCGCTCCCCCGTTTCCGCCGCTCGCCGCTCGCTCTCCCCGTCGGATTCGTGCTCGCGCCGTCGTCCTCTCTCTCCGCCGTCGCCGCCGAGCTCCGGTCCGCCGCCGTCGTCGCTCCGGACTTCCTCCCGACTCGGCGTCACTTCCTTCGGCTTCGCCGCGTCCTCGTCGACCTCGTCCGCTCCTCCGTTTTGCCCGCCGACCGTCGGAGCGCCGTCGTCCTCGTCATCCCGAACCGCGCCGCCGTCTTCCTCCGCTCCGATCGTCGTTTCCGCCGCCCTCGTCGTCCCGGGGTGAGCCGAGGACCGCCGTTCGCTTTCCCCCTTCTCTCCGCTCTCTCGGGCGCCGCTCCGCCGCGCCGGTGGTCGCCGGCTGTGACCATCGGGGCGCGGGTGCGCCGCCTCCCGTCGGCCGTGCCGGCGAGGCCGCCTTCGGGCGCGCCCCGCGGCTGCCAGGTGGGGCCCGGCCGTCAGCCGCCCGCGCCCGCGGGTGCGGCTGACGCGTGGGACCCATGGCGCCGGCCGCCGCCAGCCGCGTGCTCCCGGTCCACCGTGGACCGAGAGGCTGACGCGTGGGCACCACTCCCGTGGACCCGGTCCGCGCGCCCTCTCTCCCGGCTGACGCAATAATTCGTTTTTAAATTAAAATTTAAATGAAGAAATTCGCAAATATCCATTCAAAGAGCATATAAAATTCAAATGGCCATAACTTGGCCATTTGAACTCGGAATTGGACCGTTCAAGTCTCTAATTTTTCCTTAAGAAGTCAAGAACCCATTTTTGTGCTTTGTTTCTGCTGTTATGCGGAATTTATTAGTGTTTAAGCCTTTTCTTTTCCGTTGGTCGTGTAGACGCTGCAGCTTCGGAGGATCCGCTCTTCGTGGAAGTTGAAGCCGTCGGTTGGGAAAGCGAGCAAGGCAAGACACATCATCTTGATCATATTGAATCCCAGTTTATAAAATTATGTTGATTTAAATTATTGCATTATCGCTTTATTTAAATTCCCGCGTTATCACTGTTTTATTTAGCCATGCCTATTTACCTTTGTTATGACCATATTATTATTGTTATTGTTATTATGATTACCTTGTTCACCCTAGACAAACAAAACCTCAACTAGTGGACACTCTACTCATGACACCATTAGTTTAATTTTAGGTAGATGCTTCGCAATTTAATTAGGTAACATTAGGTGGTTTTACAACTCTAGACTTTGGGAATATTCATATCACCTGGACACTTTGGAATTGTTGGTTTATTGTGGAATTGGCTTCACACCGCTCCCTCTATTCAAAAGTCCCCAAAATGGTTTTAGGCTGGGTTCGGGGTGCATGGTTTTGATGGTAGCACCTCGGCCGTTTAAGGACCGGTCTTCGGGCCTCTGTTGCAAAGCACTACCGTACTTCCACATGTCTAGTGGGTAAGGCTTAGTTTGTGGCTCAGTCTAGTTATAAACAAAAGTACACGGATTGGAGATGGATGAAGTCGGGGGTCGATGGACATTCTCCAGGGCAAATGAAGGCTACACGAGCTGCGGCCCGGTAGTCGAGATGTCATGGCACAGGGTTGGTGCTCTGCTGCTAGGGGCTCAGTCCTGCCTGCCTGTCCCGGGGGTTCCGGCCGTAGGTGGGATTGGGTCGGTACTCTTGTCTATGGCTAGGATGGGTTGGAAACTATGTCACGTCTTCCGTCTGTATACCGTGGTGGTATGTGGCACATGGCTGCACGTGAGGAAGATGTGTCTTGTGGGTAAAGATGTACACCTCTGATCAGAGTATAATCTATTCGAATAGCCGCGCCCTCGGTTATGGGCAAGCCGAGCAATGTACCCAAGTTAGTGTTTTAATTCTTAAAACCTGCTTAACAACTAAAATGTGGAATGGTTGGCCTGGGTTGGCTTGGGACGAGCTGGGACCCAGGGTCGGGTTGCCAGTTCGGTCTGAATCATCGTAGGCCTTGGGTTAAGGCAGGTTCGTGTGGGTTCACGGCCTTGATTAATAATACTGTATAGTTCTAGGATCGCGTTTACAAAGTAGCTTTGAGCAACTAAATATCTTTAAATGCTGTTTACTGCAACCCTAACCCTTTATAGTATAATTCCTTTGTACTCCCTTGCATTTATTTTGCATCTGTGGGTGTGTCTTGTTGAGTACGGTGGTTGTACTCAGTCTTGCTCAATTTTTTCCCAAGTCCAGAGGAGGAGCTCCCTGAAGATGAAGGCTTTGGTGTCTAGCTCGTGCCTGCCGTCAAGCGCCTGTGGTCGTCGCCCTAGTCTTCCGCTGTTTCTCGTTTGTCTTTGTGTGCTGGGCCTTCGCTGCCCGTGTAATAATTTTATATACGCTTCCGCTTGTTAAACTCTGAATTGTATCAACTTTTGGTGTACCTTGCCTCCTGGGACAAGGATTAATGCACGCACGTCAGGAACGCCCGTTGGGTTATTTCCGGTCGTGACACAGCGTTTGACGACCTAAAACAATACTTGCAATGCCCACCAGCCCTCATAAGCCCGAAGCCAGGAAGCGAACTGCTGCTGTACTTAGCAGCCTCACCAGTGGCAGTAAGCGCCGCCCTTGTTCAAGAAACAGAGTTCGGCCAGAAACCAGTTTATTTTGTCTCCGAAGCGCTGCAAGGGGCGAAGACAAGATACATCGAGATGGAAAAGCTTGCTTACGCCTTGGTGATGGCTTCGCGCAAGCTCAAGCACTACTTCCAGGCCCAAAAAATAATGGTGCCTTCACAGTACCCTTTGGGCGAAATACTCCGAGGCAAGGAAATCTCTGGGAGGCTTAGTAAATGGGCAGTAGAACTATCCCCGTTTGATTTGCATTTCGTTGCGCGCACTGCTGTCAAGTCTCAAGTGCTAGCCGACTTTGTGGCCGAATGGACACCAGTGTCAACCTCTGAACCCGAGCCCGTCGAGCAGCCCTAGGTAATGTGCTCTGACGGTTCATGGTCGCACAAGGGAGCAGGCATCGCGGCAATACTCATTTCGCCGAACGGTGTACTAGTTCGGTACGCCGCAAGGTTGCAGTTTAACACAACCAACAACGCGGCAGAATACGAAGCCATTCTTCTAGGCCTAAGAAAGGCGAAAGCACTGGGAGTTCGGCGCTTGCTAATTCGAACCGATTTTAAGTTGGTAGTAAGTCGGCACCAGCTGTTGTTCTTGCATTTGGCGAAGCATGTCTTGGAGTCGTGCCATGTTCTGCCGCATAGCTTCCATATCGGCTTCGGCTTGTGTTTCAGGGTCGGAGTTGACTTGAACTTGCACGGCAGGGAGCGCGGCTTGGGCCACTGCTGGCTGCGACGGAGCGGCTTGGGGCACCAGCAGCTGACCTGCCGAAAGGATCTCCGCCCTGGTCTGAAGCGCCCTTGCCGCTGCAGCCGCCTTCGCCACTTCATCCACCCTTGGCGCCTGCTCAGAGGTGGCAGGGGCCGAAGGTAGCAATGCTGTGATCAGCGCCGAAGCAGACGGTGCCGGTGCCGAAGCGGACGGGGCTCCTCCCACTTCGGCGACTGATGCCAAAGGCTCCGCTCCTTCTTCGGCCGCCATGTCCGCCCCGACGTCGCTTTCCTTTCGCCTTGTAACCTTCTCCTTCACGACCTTCTTCGGTGGCATTCGCTCTCAGTGGTTTCGCTCGGAGGTCCCCACGGTCGGCACCAGCTGTTGTCGAAACGACAACCGCATACGTCGAAAGACGTGGTTACTTAACAGTGGTTGGAAAGAAACGAGGTATATTGATTTCTTGGATTTGTTTTCCCCCCTTTATTACATGGCCCTTGGGGGCTATTTATAGCCCCGTTACAGATTCTCACTTCTAGGGTCTAGGTTGTACTGAGGAATTTACATAGTTGCCCTTATGAAAGGGACGTTTACAGGGTTACATAACGTCAAGGGGGTTCATGGGCCCTTGATGGGCCATCGGGCGATCGCCGGCCTTATGGCCTCTAAGCTTGGTGGGCCGAGAAGGCTACTTCGGCCCTCGCGGGGGCGAACTGGACCTGGCGAAGCCGTCCTTCTCTGGGCTGGATGCCGGGGCGAACCGGTCCTGGCGAAGTCATCCTTCTTCGGCATGCACTCACGCGACCCTTCGCCTCGCATCATCCTTGGCTCGTGGTCTTCGCCATGGGTTTCGGTAGATTCGGTCGAAGGGACTCATGCCATACCATACCACATGGTTTGCACGGTCTCGGCCGAAGCTCCGCTCTCACCCTTGCCCGCGAGGGGCTTGTTGGCGGATGGCATGAGTCCCTTCGACCGAATCTGCCGAAACCCATGGCGAAGACCATGATCCAAGGATGATGCGAGGCGAAGGGTCGCGTGAGTGCATGCCGAAGAAGGATGACTTCGCCAGCCGCTCTCTTTCCCTTCGCCTCAGTCAGCGGCGATGAAATTGGCTGGCGAGGAGGACTGCCGAAAACTTTCGCCGCGGCCGTCACGATCCTTTCCGCGGAGGCCGAAGCCCCAGCGACAGTGCTACCACCCGCTCTAGTGGCGCCAAGTGGAGGAGCGGGAGCGGCTGAGAGATCCAGGCTGCAGCCAGCGGGCGAAGTCGGAGTCCCGTCAGAGGACTCATCGTCGCTAAAAACTCGAGCGACATCGACGAGTCCTTTCTTTTTAGCCGCCATCTTGATGGGGCCTCCTTTCGCCGCCTTGCCAGAGGAGAACGCAACCAGAGCCTTCGCCACGTCCAAGTCCTTTTGGCGAAGGGGGGAGCTATTCGACTCCACCCCAGTCTCGTTATGGCCAGGACTTGGAGTGGGGGTATAGCCGGGAGTTTCGGCGCGTCCCTCAGCCACCTCGACCGCGGCATTCTCGACCGCAGTCTCCGTCTCTTCTTCCTCCCTCTCTCCCTCTTCGCCGTCAAGTTCTTCGCCATCCTCCTCGTCGTCGGCATCAGAATCTGACGAAACAGGAGCCCTATGCTTCCTAGGGGCAAGCTTCACCTGACCACGCGGCCGCTTCCGCGAAGGCCCTGCTTCGTCACCAGCCTTATGGGGATTCACCCGAGGAGGCAATTCGCCGTTAAAAACCCGGTTCGCCCGACCAGTTGCCTGCCGTGTAAGCAATTGGCTGTACTCAACGACCGATACGTCGCCGATCATCTTACGGGCTTCGGCTTCAGCTTGGTCAAGGGTTAGCACTGCAAAGGAAAGGAAAGGAGTCAGGTTAAATAGTCAAGCAGAGAAAGATAGCTAAAGCGCGAAAGTATATGGCCAAAACAGCAGTCTTACTGTTCATTCTCTCAGGGAGGACCAGCTTAGGCAAGCCATCAACCTCTTCGCTCAGGTTAACCGCAACCTGCCATGACTGGGAGAGGGGAAAGATGCGAAGCATGCAGAACTCCTCCACCAGGTCGCGGCAGCTGAGGCGGGAACAGACTTTCTGCAGCAGGGCGAACCGGGCCTCCATAGCGCCATCCACGGCGATCCTGGGTTTTCGATTCGGCGCAATAACCCTGCACCGACACCGAAGAGCTTTCGCTGAATCAGAGCCGGCCTCGAAGGGGATGGTGTAGTAAAACCACCTCGCCATCCAATGGCGGTCCCACTTCGACATGGCAGCGTTCGCTGGCCAAAGGTCGGACCGTTCGGGGCGAACATTGAAGTTCACGCTCCTGAACACCGTCTTGGAGTTCACGGTGGCGAAGAATATGGCGCCAAAGAGAGCAGCGCTAGGTTCAAACCCAGAAGTCCGACAGGCCCAATCGAAGATTGAGATCCGAACCAGCGCCGATGGGCTCAATTGGGGGAGCTCTACCTGGAAGAGGAGAAGGATCTCCGGCAATAGCACGCTGCACGGAAACCGTAGTCTACCCTCAAAAAAGACGGCGAAAACCACCGTCCGATTATCCACAGGCTTCGGCACCACGGCTTTCCCCGGGGCGAAAGCCTGCCCCACAATCAACGCCCCAGAGCTGACCAGTTTCGCCAGCTCGTCGTCATCCACAAGGGAGGCCCCCAAAAAGGTGGTGTTATCGTCGTCGACCCGGCCAGGGTCCGGTCCGACCGCCTGAACGGGGTTTCGTTTGCGAGGGGCCATGGCGAAAGGCTTGTGGGCCGTGGCGAAGCAAGAGGGTAGGCGAAACACCTACGGATTCAAGAAACGCTGTGGAAGGAGATAACGAAGGAGGAGAGCGCACGCAGTAAAAGTGGCAAAGTGTGACGGTGAAAGGGAAAGGGGTGAGAATATATAGCCCACCGAGTCGACGTTTCGCATACCCTCCAATCACAAAGCGCCACGTGCCGCGAGGGTAGGCGTAACGGTAAAATCCCATCATCCGAGCAACACAGTAAAAGGCCCATTAAGGGAAAGCCCAATACTGTTCACTTCGGCCCGGAAAAAGTAATAATATTTTATTTGCAGGAACAGTGCGGGCTTCGGCAGGAGCATCGGTCGAAAGGGGGCGCCACATACCATACCACATGGTTTGCACGGTCTCGGCCGAAGCTCCGCTCTCACCCTTGCCCGCGAGGGGCTTGTTGGTGGATGGCATGAGTCCCTTCGACCGAATCTGCCGAAACCCATGGCGAAGACCACGAGCCAAGGATGATTCGAGGCGAACGGTCGCGTGAGTGCATGCCGAAGAAGGACGACTTCACCAGGACCGGTTTGCCCCGGCATCCAGCCCAGAGAAGGACGGCTTCGCCAGGTCCAGTTCGCCCCCGCGAGGGCTGAAGTAGCCTTCTCGGCCCACCAAGCATAGAGGCCATACGGCTGGCGATCGCCCGATGGCCCATCAAGGGCCCATGAGCCCCCTTGACGTTATGTAACCCTGTAAACGTCCCTTTCATAAGGGCAACTATGTAAATTCCTCAGTACAACCTAGACCCTAGAAGTGAGAATCTGTAACGAGGCTATAAATAGCCCCCAAGGGCCATGTAATAAGGGGGGAAAAAATCCAAGAAATCAATATACTTTGTTTCTTTCCAACCACTGTTAAGTAACCACGTCTTTCGACGTATGCGGTTGTCGTTTCGACAACAATGAGGTTCGGTCCTTCCCACTTCAATTCAAGCTGGCTGACGGCTACTGGGTTCGCCTTTTTCCTTAAGACAAGATGACCGGGCAAGAGCTCCGTCGATCGAACTTTTTTGTTATAACTTGCCGAAGTGTTTACGGCGTACTTGCGCATGTGTTCGAGTGCTTCGACCCTTACTCCTTCTAGGAGTTCGAGCGACACCTCGCGTCCCTCTTCGTCCCCGGAGAACATCACCCTTGGCGAGTTAGCCCCTAGCTCTGCTGGGGTCATTGCCTCATCGCGAGAAGCATGAACGCGCTAAACTTGGTTGGTCTTGTGGGGGTCGTCCGAAGGGCCCAAAGAACAGATAACATTTCCACTGGCCATTTGCCCTTCGCTGCCCCCTCGAGCCTTTTCTTTAGTGCTTCTAGGATCTTGCCATTTGTACGTTCGGCCGCCCCATTCGACTGCGGGTGTGCGACCGACGCGAACCTGATTTCCAGGTTAAGTCCTTCGCACATCTCTCTGAACTTTTCAGAGTCGAACTGCTTGCCGTTGTCAGTGATGAACTCTTTTGGCACTCCGAAACGGCAGATGATGTTTTTCCAAACAAACTTCTGTACCGCTGCCGAAGTGATTGCTCCGAGGGGTTCGGCTTCGATCCACCGAGAGAAATATTCTACAGCCACAATTGCGAACTTATACCCGTTTCGCGCCACCGGGAATGGCCCAATGATATCCAGTCCCCATCTGGCGAAGGGCCAGATTGGCGCAATGGGCTGCAGATCATAGTGGGGCGCGGTTTGGCTTCGGCCATGACGTTGGCAACTTTCGCACTTCTTGATTTGCTCAGCACAAACTTTCAACACAGTGGGCCAGTAAACCCCTTGTCTAAACACTTTGGAGGCCACCGTTCTTGCAGCTTGGTGCGCGCCACATAGCCCCTGGTGTACTTCCTTCGCCATTTCCTTGCCTTCGGCAAAAGAGATGCAACGAAGCAAGGGTTGAAGCACCCCGGAGTGATAAAGCTGGCCCGAGACCATCTTATACTTCGTGGCTCTGATTTGTAAGCGCTTTGCTGCTTCATCGTCCGGAAGCCAACCAGTTTTAAGATATTTAACAAACGGGGTTTGCCAGTCATGTGGGTCTTCGCCCAGTTTCACTTGATCGATTGCCAAGACCTCCGAGCAGTCCACAAGCACACTTGGTGCATGCAGTACATCGAAAATGATGCCAGGCAAATGCGGTCCGCCACAAGCATCAGATTTCGCCAAGGCGTCTGCTTCCTCATTCTGGCCCCTAGGTAAGTGCTCAATTGTTATGCCAGTGAAACACTTTTCCATGGACCGAACGGCCTCCAAATACCTCTTCATTCCTTCTTCTTTCGCCTTGAAGGATTTGTCAACGTGGCCTGCAACCAACTTAGAATCGGTTCGGATTAGCAGGCGCCGGACTCCCAGTGCTTTCGCCTTTCTTAGGCCCAGAAGGATGGCTTTGTATTCTGTTGCATTGTTAGTTGTGTTGAACTGCAGCCTTGCAGCGTACCGAATCGGCACGCCATTTGGCGAAATGAGTATTGCCGCAATGCCTGCCCCCTTGTGCGACCACGAACCGTCGGAGCACATTACCCAGAACTGTTCGACGGGCTCGGGTTCGGAGGCGAATACTGGTGTCCATTCGGCCACAAAGTCGGCTAGTACTTGAGACTTGACAGCAGTGCGCGCAACGAAATGCAAGTCGAACGCGGATAGCTCTGCCGCCCACTTGCTGAGTCTGCCTGAGACTTCCTTGCCTCGGAGTATTTCGCTCAAGGGGTACTATGAAGGCACTATTACTTTGTGGGCCTGGAAGTAGTGCTTGAGTTTGCGTGAAGCCATCACCAGGGCGTAAGCGAGCTTTTCCATTTCAATGTATCTTGTATTCGCTCCTTGTAATGCTTCGGAGACAAAATACACTGGTTTCTGGCCGAATTCTGTTTCTTGGACGAGGGCAGCACTGACTGCCACCGGCGAAGCAGCTAAGTATAGTAGCAGTTTGCTTCCTGGTGCTGGGCTTATGAGAGCTGGTGGGCTTTGCAAGTATCGCTTTAGCTTATCGAATGCCGCTTGGCATTTCGGTGTCCAATTGAACTTCCCCGCGCCCCGGAGGGTCTTGAAGAAGGGCAAACCTCTTTCGGTTGCCTTTGAGAGGAAACGGCTAAGTGCCGCAATTCGGCCTGCGAGATTTTGTACCTCATGTACACTTGACGGGGGCTTCATTTGCTGAATAGCATCGATTTTCTCGGGGTTCTCCTCAATGCTTCTTTCAGAAACAAGGAAGCCCAGCAGCTTGCCCGCCCGAACGCCGAAAACGCACTTCTCGGGATTCAGTTTTAGGCCCGCTGCGCGCAAGTTGTCAAAGGTCTCCTGGAGGTCGGACACATGATCGAAAGCCTTGCGGCTTTTTATGACGATGTCGTCGACATAAGCTTCCACATTTCGCCCCAACTAGTTACAAAGGACCTTGTACACCAGCCTGGCGAAGGTTGCTCCGGCATTCCTCAGGCCGAAGGGCATCCTGAGGTGACAGAAAGTGCCGAATGGAGTGATGAAGGCTGTTTTAGGGATGTCGGGCGGGTTCATGTGGATCTGGTTATAGCCGGAATATGCGTCCAGGAAACTCATGAGTTCGCAGCCAGCTGTTGAATCCACGAGCTGATCAATCCGTGGCAAGGGGAAATCGTCCTTCGGACATGCTTTGTTCAGGTCCGTGAAATCTACACACATGCGCCATTTGCCGTTTGACTTCCGCACCAGCACTGGATTCGCCAGCCACTCCGGGTGATCAATCTCTTGAATGACCCCAGCCCTGAGTAGTTTTTGGACTTCAACTTTCGCCGCCTCTTGACGATCGGCGGACATCTTACGCAACTTCTGCTTTCTTGGCTTGGCATCCGGCTTGACTGCCAGGTGATGCATGATGAGCTCTGTCGAAACACCTCCCACTTCATCGAGGCTCCAGGCGAAGATATCAATGTTCTTCTTGAGCACCGCTAGGATGCCCTCAGCTTCTTCTTCGCCCATGCCGTCCCCCAGTGATACGAGCTTTGTGGGGTCGTGTCACACCCAGAAATTCCCGAATAGAATTCCAAGCAGAATGTGCAATAAAATCACCGTCCAGGACCGGCCGGGGTACACAATTGACAAAGTTGACATACAGATCCACGTCTTACAAACATTATAAAATTCTTACATAAATGCAGCGGAAAAACAAAGATAACTGGAGCTAAGCCTTGACTTGATCTGCAGCGGAAACACCACTCCACAAGCATCCTCGACAGCACGGACGAAGCCTACTCCTCGGAGAACCCACCATCTAACGCATACTCAAACTCTGGGGTTTGGGGAAAATAGAGCAAGACTGAGTACTACCCACTGTACTCAGCAAGTCATACCGGAATAGGGGTATGATGCAGGGATTTAGCAAGGGATAGCTATAATGGTTCATTTGCATAAAACGAGCATTTATAAACAGAAGTTGAGTGTGGAAAAACAATTGTAACCATTAATCAATATTAATCATTCACTGTCCAACGCTACCCCACGTTGCAACAGGCCCAACCATCCACCTATACTATCCAATTTCATTGGACTAAACTAGGGTGAGACTAATCACGGTGAATCTGGTTGACCGCCCATAACCGCGGGCATGGCTATTCGAATAGTTTTACTCTAATCAGAGGTGTACAACTGTACCCACAAGACACAGCCCCACGACACGTTTCCGTGCGCCAGCATGCCACCACGACAGCCACCACCACATACCGGAAAGAGGCCGTGACAGGACCCTTCGCATAATCCCCTCTAACCAAGCACACCACACCTTAGGTTTCACCCCCACTCCTCACAAGGCAGCGGGCAGTCCCCTCTCGTGCCTAGGTGAATCCGGAAGCCGCATAGGCCGTCGCAGGGCCCATCCAAACTCGATCACGCCCACCCTTGCCTGGATGCGTCAGCTAGAGGAAAGCTACACTACAAGCCCAGCCGTTGCCCACGCTGGCATGTGGTAAGTATGATAAGTTCTTCCAAGGCATCCCGCGAACCGGTCCTTAATTGCCATGGGTGCGACTAGCAAAACCATGCACCCACAGCCCACTATGTGATTTATTTTAATTAACCAACACCAAAGTGGTGGCACTAATCCAACATTACCATTAGAACCTACAGTCTATATTTTAATAGGATTTTCCCCATTGTGTGCTAGTTGAACTAAGCATGTCTAGGCAATCCCTATTCCAATGTCTATTCATGTTATAACCCAAGCTAACAAAGGAGCATGGTACCAAAATAGCATGGCTGTAACAGTAGGTAAACATCCCATAGTATTATTGCAAAACAATGCAGTATTTGAAGGAGAACATTAGAACATTTGCAATATAGGATCAACATGTTCAAGTAACAGGCCTAACTTGCCTTGCTCTGCTGCGGGAGGAACCTCGGCGAATATCTCGAAGTACACCAGAGCATCGGAAGAGCCGGAATCTAAGCGACATACAAGGCAAACAATACAAATAGGCTATAAGACAACTGAAACTGATGTGACCATGGCAACCACGGATTCAACCATTGCTCACATCATGGATGAACAATAAGATATCAAGATCAAGTCCTCCAAGTGCTGGAATCCGATTCGGCCACCTACTACACTGCTGATTTCAAACGGCTGCCGAATCTGCATACGACCTCCGTTTTCAGCCCGTAAGTACTTGATTGAAAGCTCATGGAGTCCTCTTTCCAATGGATCCAGCCTCATTGCGAAATTCCATCTTATTGAGCCGGAATCATAGGCACAAGGTGCTGCGTCACCTATAATGGGCCTATGGGCTTGTAACTTCATTTGGGACCCTGGCCCAGGTGGGGCCCATGTGGGGTGCGCCCCAACCAGGTGGAGCACGACCCTAGGCACCCCTAGGTCGTCCTCCCACCCCTATATATAGCTTGGTACCCCTTCAGGGTTTCTTGGGTTTTGATTAATTGTAAGTTTAGCCATTGCTACTTCGCTTGCAGCGCGCGTGTCGGCTAGACCGTCCGTCTGCTTGTTCGGAACCCCACTTTATCGTGTATCAATTTATCTTTGTGTGTCTTGTCTATCTAGCAATTCAGTTGCTTTATATCTTGTTCTTGCTTGTTCTCGATTGCTTGCAGGAATAAGTTTGATCTGCACCGGCAAGATCAACAACCCACGGAGAGGTGTATCGATCGCTAAGGTGCAACGCAACATCTTGTATGGTTGTAGTCGGATCGTCAACGTTTCTCCCAAATCGTAGTTATCACAACTCACTGAAAGATCGGGCCAACAACAGCCTTGAGTGTGGAGAGGAACTCAGGGTTCATCAGGTGGTACCAGAGCTTTCGTTGCTTGGTGAGTTCTTATCTACCCATAACCAGAAAATAGCCATACAAAAAAATTCGTATCATCTACCTAGCCATATTGTGCCATTACATTGTTCTTTTCAGTTTTTGCTTTGTTGAATTTTGTGTTGCATCGTCACGTCGTGTTGCTGGTCTTAGCGTCTAATTCGTTTAGAGTTTCGAGTTCTGGTCACGTTTTGTACCACACTCGCCGCTGCCACCGTGTCTCTGTTGGTGTCGGGACCTACGAAAACGGAATCGGCTCGCTGCCACGGTTCTATTTTTGTAGTTTTCAGAATTTTTTATCGGTCAGTTTTGGAGTTGCATTTAGGATTTGCTTGAGTTTCTGGTTTGCCCGTGAATGGATCGGCCTGTGCTTGTTGTCGGTGTAGAGAGGAGGAAGAAGAATTTCCAAATCTGTTTTTGGAAGTATGAGAGTTTAATCTGGAAAGAAATAGTAGATCAGATTGATTGAAATCAGTTTCCCTTTTTCTCTCACCATATCCGGACTCCTAGGTAATGCCGCATCCTTCCTTTCCTCACCCACCACCACCCCGGGTCTGCGACCAGGCCGAGTCCGAGTGTCTCCTCTCGGTCACGGTTTCAATCTATACCATGATCTTGCATACAGCTTGGTGAAAATTTTTCGAGTACCGGATTGAAAATCCGTTTGCAAAAACGGAACCTACATGACGAGAGGATTCCATTTTTGTATAGT
Organism: Oryza rufipogon; assembly: GCA_023541355.1. NCBI lineage: Eukaryota > Viridiplantae > Streptophyta > Magnoliopsida > Poales > Poaceae > Oryza > Oryza rufipogon. The sequence continues at coordinate 22,598,153 of CM042205.1, read as the reverse complement.
TCTAATTTTGGGTTTGAACTTTTACATTTGAGTCCCTATAAATTTTGTATTTACGTTTGAGTCCCTGTAATCTTACATTGAGGTCCTTGAATCTGTTTTTGTAAAATAAAATCAAAAAAAAAAGAAAGAAAAAAAAGGCAGAAAGTTGCATAAAAAAAGAAAAGAAAAGCCGCACCCAAAAAAAAAGAAAAGAAAAGGAAAGGAATGAAAAAAAAAAAGAAAGAAGAAAGAAAGAAAAGAGAAAATATTGTTATGTTTAAGCTGAACTTCATATATCAGAGTTGTGCATGAGTTGTTCCTAGTGCTATCTTGTGGTATCGTTTGTGTCTAGGCTCGCGTCTCTAGTACGTTCTAGCCTAGGACCAGCACGGTGCTTGACTTTGAACAATTATTCAACTTTGCATTCTCTGATTTGAGCATTTGCTATTCCTTTGCTACATATTTAAGCCTACCCAGAGCTCCACAGATTTGATTGCAGCCGTACAACAGGTGTTTGCCAAGGCATCGATACATCCAACCTCCATTGGGATGCTTGATTGAGTCGGTGTATGTCACCATTCCGCTTGCTTTGGCAAGAACTTGTAAGAGCTTGGTTAAAAGTTTGAGTGTGTGTGATATTCGAGCTACCACTACCAAGTAGTTGATAGGAGCGTACATATTTTTGTGCATGTTTCTTGTTTTCTACTAACAATGGCAGAGATACGCAAGACAATTGGGGATGACTGTGCTCCATATCGACATCTTCGTCGCGACATGAGGAGTGATCAACATGATGCTAATGAGGTACATGATAATGATCTTGCAAGGGTAGAATCTATTTTGCCAGTTTTTGATGGTAAGTATGATTCCGCCGCTTATGTTGATTGGGAGCTAGCAGTAGACAAACAATTTGACGAGTATGATTTCTCTAATGCTGAAATGATTAAGGCTGCTAGTAATAAGTGTACTGGTTCTGCATCTTTTTGGTGGTATACTGTTGGCAATAAACTTGAAACTTGGGATGAATGCAAAACAATGATGAGGAAAAATTTTGTGTTTTCATATTATAAACGTACTCTCCTTGAGAAATTAGAACATTTAAAACAAGGTGACAAAACCGTGCGGGAGTACTTTCACAACTTTAAAATTTGTATCACTTATAGTGGTTTAAAAGAAAGCAATGAGAACACAATGACTAGATTTTTTAGAGGGCTTAATTCCGATGTTCAGGCTGGGCTTATTAATGTGACATATAATCATATAGGCCACTTGTTCATGCTTGCTTGCAATGTTGAGAGCAATATTTTAAAGAACCCAAGGGAGAAACAAGCTATGCTTGTGCCTCCTATTACTGACATTTTGCAGGGAGCTCAGAACATTCACGAGGAGAAGAGCAATAGGATCGAGGTGCCATCTCCATCACTCACGAAGGAAGAAGAGAAGACTGATGCAGCTACATCATCCGAACAGAGAACCAAAGGTAATCTTAATGGTGCTGCAATTAATCAAGGTGAGTGTGCCGTTAATGAATTGAACATGTCAACTTTTCATGCTAGAGAAGAGCAACCAATAGTGGAACCAATTGCTGAGATGCCTTTGTCACAAGTTGATTTACTTGCTGTTCCTTGTGATAAAGAAGAGTTGTGTGATAATGCTTCACTTATATCCATGCCACAACTGGTGAATGAACATGCTATTTCTAGTGTTTCTTTGTGTGCCAATTTTAAGCATGTTGTTCACATTGCTAATGAAGTACAGGAACGTGAATTGCTATCTTCTTTAAATACTTTGGGCTATGTTCAGTTTGATGATTTTTGTGAGCTCGATAATTTGAAGAAGAAATTATTTTCTAAGTCTGATTTGCCTTGTCCAACTAGTGCTATTTTTCATATATTTGGCGAATTTGATGATAGAGGAATATATTTGGTGCATAGAGTTTACATATGTTCAGATTTAGAACCTCCTATACATGTGGATAAAACATGCAAGCTAGAGCGAAATGTTATTGCTAACCAAATTGTCTCGAGTTTGCCTTGTTTTGACTGGAAGAAACAGGTTGTTGTAAATGGACTACGCAAAGAGCACCATATGGAAAAACCGAGGATGGTTTTCCGTGAAGAAGGGGAGGATGATGTGACCATGGCAACCACGGATTCAACCATTGCTCACATCATGGATGAACAATAAGATATCAAGATCAAGTCCTCCAAGTGCTGGAATCCGATTCGGCAACCTACTACACTGCTGATTTCAAACGGCTGCCGAATCTGCATACGACCTCCGTTTTCAGCCCGTGAGTACTTGATGGAAAGCTCATGGAGTCCTCTTTCCAATGGATCAGCCTCATTGCGAAATTCCATCTTATTGAGCCGGAATCACAGGCACAAGGTGTTGCGTCACCTATAATGGGCCTATGGGCTTGTAACTTCATTTGGGACCCCGGCCCAGGTGGGGCCCATGTGGGGTGCGCCCCAACCAGGTGGAGCACGACCCTAGGCACCCCTAGGTCGTCCTCCCACCCCTATATATAGCTTGGTACCCCTTCAGGGTTTCTTGGGTTTTGATTAATTGTAAGTTTAGCCATTGCTACTTCGCTTGCAGCGCGCGTGTCGGCTAGACCGTCCGTCTGCTTGTTCGGAACCCCACTTTATCGTGTATCAATTTATCTTTGTGCGTCTTGTCTATCTAGCAATTCAGTTGCTTTATATCTTGTTCTTGCTTGTTCTCGATTGCTTGCAGGAATAAGGTTGATCTGCACCGGCAAGATCAACAACCCACGGAGAGGTGTATCGATCGCTAAGGCGCAACGCAACGTCTTGTACGGTTGTAGTCGGATCGTCAACGTTTCTCCCAAATCGTAGTTATCACAACTCACCGAAAGATCGGGCCAACAACAGCCTTGAGTGTGGAGAGGAACTCAGGGTTCATCAGAAACAGAGAACAAAACCATTTTTAATGGATTCTACACATTTTTCTTGATTTACTGAGACTTGAATGGGCTTAAACGGAGCTCGGATGAATTAGTTATGATGAACCAAGCCTAGGTGGTGCAACGCTCCAAGGCATGTCAGCGCGAAATATCTGGATGGATGGGGTCTCAAATAAAGCCCAAATAAATACAGTAACCATCCAACCTCATCGCAGACCCCGACATGTCTTGAAGGGTGCACTACATAGGCTCTAAGCCATCGGATATGAAATAGAAGACACAACCGTTAGAATAGCCACACCAGTCATCTACGTCATACGCCCGTCAACCACTCGATGGTGGCGACCAAAAGCGTACCCTAGAGACTCGATCTCAACAAAGGCATATTCCCCGGTTATCTCAACCATTTCAAACCCATCCTCATGTGGGACTAGTTGCCCAGGAATGCAACATAGTCTCACATAAGAGCATGTCCCCTTTTGTCATGATTGTAGAGAACAAGGACACTATGCCTTGAATTGTCCATGGGTATATGCCAAAGAAGCCCCTTCCTTTGGTTTAACAGGGCAGACATCGCTAAACCAGCCTCCTCGCACCAAGTCAAGCTTGCAGCCTAGTGTGCAAAGTAGAGAGCCCAATGGAGAGAATCCATTGAATCCCGGGAATTGCTTTCCTCCTAGCCTTTCGTACCACGTGGGGTCACGTACTAAGCAAGCCAAAGGCAAGAAGAGTAAGAATCAGAAGAGAAAAGCACCGATGCGAACTGAAGAAGAAGTACGTAAGATGACTATTACCAGCACCGAATGGCCTCCAGCAGGGATAACTATTCCTAGACGTCAAAGAGGAAATACTTTCCGAGGTGCACGACAGTTGACCCAGCACCTCCTAAACCATGGTGGCAGAGTATATGATAGTGAAGGGTCAGATCAAGTCTCCTCGGATTATGAAGATGAGTCTCCCCGACATCTCGGTGAGGAAGAGATGGAATCAAAAGCATGCACCCGTTGTGGAGAAATTGGACATGTTGCTAGCATGTGTCTCACACTCTGCCCTCAATGTGAAGAAGACCATCCACCAGGGGAGTGTCCCACCCGCAAGGTCACATGTTTTCTGTGCGAAGGTACAAACCATGTGCCCAAGGATTGCCAACTCAGTGTGTTGTTGACCAAGACCGCAGAAATCCAACGAACAACCCTACGATTGTCTCGTCAGTTAGTCAGCTCCAACAGCAACATCGACGATATCATCCACAGCACCAATGCTCCTCTTGCTGCACCTGACTCTGCAATAAATCATAGCAATAATACCTTCAGCACCAACCATTCTCTGCACCGACGGCCTCAGCAAAGAATTGTCGTCGATGGAAGAAGTTGTGTCTCTCCCCGACCTACTCCAGGCCGAGCGAAGGGCAATCAACCTCAGGAGGATGATACCAAGCAGAAGACCGTTATTCGCTTCAACCAGCAATCAGAAGGAAGCTTCTCCTGTGAATGATAGCAATATGCAGTCCTATCACATCATCACAGAACCAATCAAGGATGCAGTCACTAGAACAATGCCAGCTATATCTCTCCAGAATCAAAATGAGCAGCCATGTTTGTGGTTTTCAGTTCACTACTTATCATTGTGTAATCGAAAGTTTGCAGCAATCATGTAATACATAAATATATTCATGTCTATAAACAGTAAGTTTGCTATGTTTATGGATGATTCATGTTGAGGATACAAAGTACCAATGTTAAGCACCTTCCCTTTTTGTTTAAGGCAGTGCCTTGTATTCATGTAATCAGGGAGAACTGTGTAATACAGAAAAGTTCTATGAGGATTCTTTTGGAAGATGCGGATATGTGGTTATGTGTATAATTGCTTACTGATAAAGGAGACCTAGGGTCTCATTCCAGAGGAACTATGTTCTAACCTCGAGTTAATAACCAACCTGATGATGGAAAAGAAAATCAAGCGATTAACCAAAGAGACATTTGTTTGGACAAGAGTTTCAGATGTGTCTTTTTCGGATGTCAGGGTTGAATGTGTAAAGGAATACTTTGAATGCTAAATAATGACAAACATGGTATCCTAGTAATGACAAGCTAGTGTTGACGCATGACATGAAGTGGTAACTTGTATGAGGTTGACTCCAAAGATATGAGTTATAAGAAGTTCTGGAACTGAAGCCCCATCTTCCAATGCCGCAGCCCAGTCGAAGTCAGCTAGAGGTACAACCAGGGAAAAGTCAGGTGAAGAGAAGATTCCATCTGCAACAGGAGATCGAGCCAAGCAGTCCAGAGTGGAGAAGTTTTGTTAGGCAAGTTTGTTATAGAAGACGGAGCGGAAGAAGTCAGACAAGAAGAGAAGACCGCCCAACCTATCTTCTTGCTAGCCTCCTCGAATCTCGGGGACGAGATTCTTGTAAGGGGGGTGGATTTGTCACGTCCTGATAAATTCATCCCGAAATAAAATTCATTTTCTAAAAGGAATAATAGAATTAATTAAAATTCGAAAAGAAATTGGCAAACACTAAAATACGTGCAAGAAAAATTCAAATGTGGCCCGGAGAATTTTTGTTAAATTCCCCTTGGTCTAAAAGGAGCCCTCAAATTTTACTTGAATTTTCAGAGCACCGGAAATAATTATTAAACAACAAAAACAATTATCAAATTTATTAAAAAGAAAAAAACCTAAAAATAACCCTCCTTCCTCCTTTGGGCCAAGTCTGGCCCAAAGTCCTCCCTCTCTCCCCTCGGCCCGCGGCCGAAGTCTCCCTTTCCTCCCTCTCTTTCTCTCCCTCTCCTTCTCTCCCTCCTCTTGGGCCCCCCTTCCCCTCGGCCCAGCTCCCTCCTCCCTCTCTCTCCCGGGCTGCCTCTCCCCCCCCTCCCCTCCCGGCCTGCCCGGCCCAGGCCGCCTCCCCCTCCTCTCCTCCTGGGCCGGCCGCCCGGCCCAACCCGACGGCGCCCTCCCGCCCGTGCCGCGCACGTGCGCGCGCGTGCGCGCCGTTGCCGCGCGCTGAGCGCGCGCCCCGCGTGGGGCCCACGCGCCAGGCCGCCGTCGCCTTCTTCCTCCAGCTGCCGCCCGACTTCTCTCCCTCCCGTGCGAACCCTACTCCGTTCCTCCTCCAAATCCGCGCAAATCAAACCATGGATTCCAAAATTAATTGGGGGAAATTAATCCCCATTGAATCCTCTTCAATTCCCCCCAATTTCCCCCTTGAATGGAGCCCCCAATCGTCGGGAACGGCCGCGCTTTTCCCGGCCACCAACCATGGCCGCCGGCCGCCATTCCCGCCGCCGTTCCGCCCTCTCCCGTGCTCGGCTCGCTTCCCTCCGCTATAAAATGCAACCCCCTCGCTCCGTTCTATCGTTTTAGCCCCCTCCCGCGATCTCCCGTGGTCCCTAGCCCTCTCCCCGCCGTCCTCCTCTCTCTCCCGTGCCGCCGGCCGCCTCCAGCCGCCTCTCCCGCCTCGCCGGAGCGTCGTCCGGTCGCGCCGTCGCCGCCAGCAGCGTCGCCGTGGCCTCCTCTTCGCCGGCCTACCCTCTATTTCCCGCGGAGACCTCCGGAAATGCCTCCCCGCCGGCAACCGTGGTGTTGCCGCCACGATTCCGCCTCCGGCCGCCTCTGCCACGTCCCCGGAGCGCCGGCCGACGTCGCCACCACCTCTCCCGGCACTGGAGTGCCGTCCTCTTTCCCAGCCAAGCCACGGCGTCGCCCGAATTTCGCCGGAACGCCGTCGCCCGCGCCGGCCTCTCCTTCCTCCTCGTCGACGTCTCCTCCGGCAGTGTCACGACCGGAAATCACCCAACAGGCGTTCCTGACGTGCGTGTATTATTCCTTGTCCCAGGAGGCAAGGTACACCAAAAGTTGATACAATTCAGAGTTTAACAAGCGGAAGCGTATATAAAATTATTACACGGGCAGCGAAGGCCCAGCACACAAAGACAACGAAAAGCAGCGGAAGACTAGGGCGACGACCACAGGCGCTTGATGGCAGGCACGAGCTAGACACCAAAGCCTTCATCTTCAAGGAGCTCCTCATCTGGGCTTGGGAAAAATTGAGCAAGACTGAGTACAACCACCGTACTCAACAAGACACACCCGCAGATGCAAAATAAATGCACGGGAGTACAAAGGGAATTATAATAAGGGTTAGGGTTGCAGTAAACAGCATTTAAAGACATTTAGTTGCTCAAAGCCATTTTGTAAACGCGATCCTAGAACTACACAATATTATTAAACAAGGCCGTGAACCCACACGAACCTGCCTTAACCCAAGGCCTACGATGATTCAGACCGAACTGGCAACCCGACCCTGGGTCCCAGCTCGTCCCAAGCCAACCCAGGCTAACCATTCCACATTTTAGTTGTTAAGCAGGTTTTAAGAATTAAAACACTAACTTGGGTACATTGCTCGGCTTGCCCATATCCGAGGGCTCGGCTATTCGAATAGATTATACTCTGATCAGAGGTGTACATCTTTACCCACAAGACACATCTTTCTCACGTGTAACCACGTGCCACATACCACCACGGTATACAGACGAAAGACGTGACATAGTTTCCAACCCATCCTAGCCATAGACAAGAGTACCGACCCAATCCCGCCTATGGCCGGAACCCCCGGGACAGGCAGACGGAACTGAGCCCCTAGCAGCAGGGCACCAACCCTCTGCCATTTGACATCTCGACTACCGGGCCGCAGCTCGTGTAGCCTTCATTTGCCCTGGAGAATGTCCATCGACCCCCGACTTCATCCATCTCCAATCCGTGTACTTTTGTTTAAGACTAGACTGAGCCACAAACTAAGCCTTACCCACTAGACATGTGGAAGTACGGTAGTGCTTTGCAACAGAGGCCCGAAGACCGGTCCTTAAACGGCCGAGGTGCTACCATCAAAACCATGCACCCCGAGCCCAGCCTAAAACCATTTTGGGGATTTTGAATAAAGGGGGATGGTGTGAGTCCAATTCCACAATAAATCAACAATTCCAAAGTGTCCAGGTGATATGAATAGTTCCCAAGTCTAGAGTTGTAAAACCACCTAAGGTTACCTAATTAAATTGCGAAGCATCTACCTAAAATCAAACTAGGGATACCATGAGTAGAGTGTCCACTAGTTGGGGTTTTGTTTGTCTAGGGTGAACAAGGTAATAATAATAACAATAACAATATTAATATGGTCATAACAAAGGTAAATAGGCATGGCTAAATAAAACAGTGATAACGCGGGAATTTAAATAAAGCGATAATGCAA